>BLBF01000081.1:9215171-9234559 GCA_015471245.1 Laticauda colubrina
GATGGATGGATGGATGGATAGAAGGAAGGCAGGAAGGGAGGATGAAGTGATGGAAGGAAGGAAAGAAGAGACAAGAGGAAGGGAAGGAAAGAAGGAAGGGGAAAGAGGAAGAGATGGGAGGAAGGGAGGAAAGGAAGGAAGGAAGGGACAGGAGAAAGATGGATAAGAAGGAAGGAGGCTTGGAGACCCCCTTCCAGCCCCAGACCGCCGGTTGCATGTCTGAATCGGCGGGGACGATGGGTGCACCAACACGGGCTGCGTTGAATCACCTTCCACACAAGCCACCCTGGAGCTGCGGCTTTCGTTTTCACCCCCTTGAGCTTCCTGGCCTCGTGTAATGAATCCCTTCCCCACCCGTTACCCCCGTGGCATGCACCCCACCCCCAGCCTCCACTCACCACCCCACCCCCAGTGAAAACCCTCTCCCTCCCGCCATGCATGTGTTGTGACCAATTTTTATTTTTCCTTTCCCCCCCCCCCCTTTCTTCCTCGTCCGTCGGTCCCTTTTATGGCTGCTTTGCCTCTTTTTCCGTTGTGTTGCCGTTGCCGCCGTCGCTGCTCCTTTCCGGCCCCTTCTTGCCCCCCTCGAACCCGTGGCCGTCCCTAAACCAGCCGTTTACGAGAAATGAATGAGCAGAACCGTCTGATGGACCAAAACTTGAAATTCCTTTCTCAGGCTGAAGAAAAGGTACTAATCTTTCTCTCTCGCTCGCTCGCCTTCCTTGTGCGCCGAAACTCCTAAATTCTCCTTTTTCTCCTCTGTGCACGACTCTCCTTCTCCTCTACTGAGTGCCTTTGATGCTTGACGGGCTCTGCTTTCCCTGACCTTGCCGTCTCCAATCCACTTCCCCCCCCCCTTTCCTTCTTTGTTTTAAAAAAAGAAACAAAACATTTTTGCTTTCTTTCAAACAGACAGCCGCTCTGGCTGCTGGTTTTAACCAGGGAAGTTCCCATCAGATTCTGGCATGACTGGAGCAGCTTGGTGGCCATCCTTGCAGCTTGTAAAGCTGTGCACCGTGGCTTTCTGGTACCAGTGCCCCCATTTAGAATAGAAACAGAAATAGAATAGGGAATGGAATGAGGAAGAATGAATTGGAAGAGAAGAGAATAGGGAATGGAATGGAATAGGGGAGTGGAGTGGAGTAGAATAAGGAGGAATGGAATGGAAGCGAATAGGGAAGAGAGGAGAAGAGAATACAGAATAGAATAGAATAGACTAGGGAAGAGAAGAGAAGAGAAGAGAATAGGGAATGGAATGGAATGGAATAGAATAGAATAGCATAGAATGAGGAAGAGGAATGGAATGGAATGGAAGAGAATAGAAAATAGAAGAGAACAGAAAATAGAAGAGAATAGAAGTAGGAAGAATGGAATGGAATAGGGGAGAATAAGGAAGAGAAGAGAATACAGAATAGAATAGAATAGAATAGGGAATAAAATAGAATAGGGAAGATAATAGAATAAAATGAGGAAGAGGAATGGAATGGAAGAGAATAGAAAATAGAATAGAACAGAAAATAGAAGCAGGAAGAATGGAATGGAACAGAAGAGAAGAGAATATAGAATAGAATGGAATAGGAAATAGACTAGAATAAAAATAGCAGTAGGTTTTCACATTTGATAGGCTGGGCAAAATTACCACCAGGTGCCCAAGTCCCAGAGAGGATACCTTCAACTCCTAGGCCACATCCCCAGCTCAAAAGATTCACCTCTCTTTCTGTCTCCTGTCAATCCTTCCCTCCCTGTCCCTTTCTTTCTTTCTTTTTTTTTTCCTTCCCCCTCTATCCTCTCTGTCTTTTTTGCCTTTCCCAACACACGCAGTAAATGTTCAGAATTTGAAGAGGAGCTGAAGAACGTTACCAACAACCTCAAATCGCTTGAGGCTCAGGCAGAGAAGGTAGGGCGGTCCTCCCCGTGCTTAGAATTAAAAAAATAATAATCTTGACGATGATGATGATTAAAAATAAAATCACAAAATCCCTCTGTGGCCTTTTGAGGGGTTTGGTTCTTCAGTCTACCGAGAAAACAACCATGAGGTCAGTTGGTTGATTGTGTAACCTATATTTTGGCTGTCATAATTCTAACTCTCCATAGCTAATTTATAGTTTGTTTATTTATTATCTGTCATTTATCAATCATCTAACCTCTATAGCTATCATCTATCTAACCATCTATCCCTCCCTCCCTCCTCTCTTAACTATCTTTTTTTCTTCCTTCCTTTCACTCTCCCTCCCTCTTATCTGTATCTATCCATCCATCTATCTCTGTCCCTCACTCCTCTCAACTATCTTTTTCTTCTTTCCTCTCTCCCTTGAATCTATATCCATCCATATCTATCTATCTATCCATCCATTCATCCATCTCACTCTTAACTATCTTTTTCTTCTTTTCTCTCTCCCTCCCTCGTATCTATATCCATCCATCCATCTATCTCTATCCCTCCCTCCTCTCTTAACTGTCTTTTCCTTCCTTCCTCTCTCCCTTCCTTGCATCCGTATCCATTCATATCTATCTATCTTTATCATCTGTCTCTCTGTCTATTTCTTACCACGGGGTAACTCTGGACAGCTTACAATATTAAGAAGATAAAACTATATAAATAAAATTCATAAGCATCTTGTCTTTTTTTGTTCCTTTTGAAGTACTTTAAGGACAATGTTTATAGGAGTCACAGGTAGTCCTGTAGTTATGAGCCCAATTGATGTGGCTAAAGTTGCACCCAATTTTACAGCCTTTTTTCTTTTGCTGTGGTTGTTAAATGAAACACTTGGTCGTTAAAGGGATCTGACTGGCTTCCCTCATTGGGGGCTGAGAGAGCAACTGAAATTTCCATGTTTCGATCTGAAAGGCATAGACTTAAAACCCCCACATTAGCTAGGTAAGTCTCTGCGGTACAATGAGAGATGATGGGCTAATATTGCAGCCTCGGTGAAGGTTGGAGTCTTGAGCGAGTCTTTTTTTCTCCTCCAGTACTCTCAGAAAGAGGACAAATATGAAGAGGAGATCAAGATTTTGACTGACAAACTCAAAGAGGTAAGTGACAAATGAGGCTGACTGAGAACCCACCGAGAAATAAGGAGAAACTTTCTGACAGTGAGGACCATTAACCAGTGGAACGGCTTGCCACTAGAAATTGTGGCTGCTCCATCAGTGGAGACTTTTAAGAAAAGACTGAACAGCCATTTGTTCAGATAAAATCTCCTCCTTGAGCAGGGGTTTGGACTAGAAGACCTCCAGGGTCCCTTTCAACTCTGTATCCTAGACAGAATCTTAGTATTAAATGTGAAAAGTACAGATGTGAGTTTGGAGGCAAAGCCCAGACACAACCAGCCTGCTAAGAAGCTAAATTTGGAACTAAAATGCCCATGTTAAGTTTAGCGTATTGGTTATACATAATTCCATTTTTTCTTCAGCTTCCCATTTTCCAGCTGGGTATTTTGGGGAGGTTGAACTGTTTGGATCCCTTAAAACCTCTTTTCAGGAACATTGTCTGATTCGTATTCTCCTGCCTTACACAGGCAGAAACCCGGGCCGAGTTTGCCGAGAGATCAGTAGCCAAACTGGAGAAGACCATCGATGACTTGGAAGGTAAGGTTTCACACGAGAAGCAATTCTGACATGTATCTGTGGAGACTCAGTCATCCAGGTCACGGTTTTCCTCAAGGTGCTTTTTCAAGAGGCAACTGGACTTTGTTTTTCCTTGAAGAGGTTTCGCTTCTGGTCCCAAGAAGCTTCCTTCTGTTCTGAATGAAGGGTGGAGGAGAGAAGGATTTGTGCTTCTTTGCAGTCATCTGGTCATCAGGATTCCCTCTGAGAGCCATTGAGGCTATTTGGAGACCACCAATAAAATCTCCCAAGTGGCCTCAATTACTCTCAACAAGAGTACTGAGGACCAAATCACTGCAAGGAATATCCATCTTTCCATCCTCCACCGTTCTATCAGAACTGAATAAGCTTCTTGGATGAGAAGCAAAACCCCTTCAAGGAAAAACAAAACAAACCTTTTGGGGGGGAAAAAACACCTTTGGGATATGGAGTTTTGTGAAAACCAAATGTTACCACCAGAATTTAAAATAAAAGTGAGGAGCAGATGGTTCTCTGGATATTTTCAAGCCTCAACTCTTAATATCTATTACCGGGGTGCCTTTAAGCTGCCAGAAACAGTTAATATCACAATATCTGGAGAACAGCATCCTTCCCATGTCTGATCCAGACAATGCACAACACCACAGGCAAAAGGATATGTGAGCTCTCTGGCTGGATGCAGATGTTGAAATATGGAGGACACTCAACCTTCAGCGAGCTATTGCCAGCTATAGCAAGATTCCCATTTTCTTCTTTAACCAGATTTATTGCAAAGGACATAGGATTAGATTCCTGCAGTCTCTGGATATTTTTAATTTAATTACACATTTGATCTCTTTCTTTCTCTCAGGGATTTCATTTCGACCACGCTGCATTAGGGAGACAACTACAATGTTTCCCTTGAAAATAAGACCCAACTGGAAAATAAGACCTAGCAAGATTTTTTCCCCAGGATGCTTGTAATATAAACCCTACCCCCTAAAATAAGACCCAGTTAAGATCAGACAGGCACATTTAGTACTTTTCAATTTTATTGTACACACGTTGTGCATTGACAACAAATATTTGATTGATTTGTATTTCCCCCCCCCAAAATAAGACCTAACCGGAAAATAAGCACTAATGCGTCTTTTGGAGCAAAAATGAATATAAGGCCTGGTCTTATTTTCAGGGGAAACCTGGTAATTGTTTTTCTCATGAAGGAAGAATATGCAAAAGATGGATTTGGGCTCCTCATTTCACACGTACATTTTTATATGTAGAAGTTGTAAAGAGCTCATCCCTGAGCCCGAAAATTGTTTTCTCCAGCCATTCTGGGCCCACAACAGAGAGCAGCATTGTTTTCCCCCTACGAAATTCAAAATGAAGTGGGGAAGGGAGAAACCTTAGGGCAAAAAAGCAAAAGGAAAAAAAAACTTCTGTCTGCTGTGTGTTTTCCAACACAAAATAACTGAGCTAGGGCAACAGCTTCGGTTTTAAATTATTTTTGTTTGTTTGTTTGTTTGTTTTCTTTCTGGACATAAGTGGGACCTGGATTCCTCTTTAATTTTCATGGAGATAAAGTAGATAAAAAAAAAAATCCAAACTTTTCATCATAGCCTTAGCTTTTGAACAAATCAACGAAGTTTTTCTTCTCCAAATCCTCGAAAACGGCGGTAGGTTTTCTTCATGTTTTTTGAAGAGTTGGATCACGATTACCTTTCTAGCATCGTCTTGAAAAAAAACAACCTGGTTTGATTCAGACCCTCCTGATGCTTCTTTACCCCCTGTTCTCTCTTCTGATGATCTCCCCCCCACCTTTCCTCCAATTTGTTTTTAGATGAACTCTATGCTCAGAAATTGAAATACAAAGCCATAAGCGAGGAGCTGGACCATGCTCTCAATGATATGACTTCCATGTAAATATTGACTTTTGCCGTGCGCTGGAGGGATTTGTGTGTTGGCCTTGTGTTGGGCATGCTGTGTGTGTGTGTGTTGGGGTGTGGGAAGCAGAGAGGGGGCCCCAGGGTTTTGGGGTCAAGCGATGTTCGGAGTGACCTCTGCTTTCTAACTTGCTGTCCCGTGCATGATTCCCGGGCCTGTCGAAAGGGTCACCCCTTCTGTTTGGGGGCGCATGGCTGTCCTTTAACCCCAAAAATCTCAGCTTTGGGGGAGATACTAATCTCTAAACGATAAAAGCCCTTGCACCTGTGGGTCTCTCGCCAACACTGTTTGAAGCTTGGGTGCTGCCCACCGGCCACCATGGAGGGCGCGCCGAGAGGATTGGGACTCCCACCCACCATCTGATCCAATTAGGATGTCATTCTACGACCGTCTTATGACGTGCATGTCAAAGGTGACATGCAACGTTTGTGTGTGTCACAACACTTTTGGCAACACCCAGCAACTGTGGGGTGAACGGTGGTCATAAGTCAAGGGTAGTCCCCTTGATCTGGTGGGGCGTGGTCGCTGTGTCGAAGTTGTGATGCTGTGTTCGGTTGTGGCTTGAGTCTAACCCTTCCTTGGCGTCAGACTGGAAACTGTGTGAAAAACTTTGTGGTTTCCACCGAATGTTGTCGGCATGGTTGTTTGAGTTCGGCTCCTTGGACCCTTCGCTTCTGTTTTAACTGCACCCGTCTGTTGTCGCAGCACAAGGGTTGTGTCCCTTTTCTCCCTGCTCGCCTCGTCCCTTGCTTGCTGCCCCAATACACACACACACACACACACACACACACAAACACACATGCACACCTTTCCCCCAAACCTAAACCTTCGTTCTCTCTCTCTTTCTCTCTCTTGCAAACAGATAAAACTGGTGATTCCAAAGCTCCACTTAGTGGCTCGGCCTGCAGCTTTCGAAGCCTGCCTTTTATAAAAAAATGTTCACCCGGGTCCCTTTTCCTTTCCCTTTCCCTTTCCCTTTCCCTTTCCCTTTCCCTTTCCCTTCCCCTTCCCCTTCCCCTTCCCTTCCTTTCCTTTCCTTTCCTTTCCTTTCCTTTCCTTTCCTTTCCTTCCCTTCCCTTCCCTTCCCTTCCCTTCCCTTCCCTTCCCTTCCCTTCCCTTCCCTTCCCTTCCCTTCCCTTCCCTTCCCTTCCCTCTATTTGTCTACCCATCTATCTTCCTTTCTTTCTGTCTACCTATTTATCTGTCTATACATCTGTCTGTATTCCTCCCTCCCTCTTTCTTACCCTCCCTCCCTCCCTCCCTCCCTTCCTATTTATCTAGCCATGTCCCTTCCATTTCGCCATCTTCCTCCCTCCCTTCTTTCCACCTATTTATCTATCTAGCCACCTGTCTTCCTCACCTCCCTCCCTCATCCTGCCTCTTCTCCCCCCCCCCCCCCCCCCCCAAATCCCCCCTGCCCTCTCATTCTGGAGGTGAGGAGGCTCATCCATTGCACAAGTGCCCTCCGTCCAGCAGGGGATGGCTGTCCGGTCTTGCACGCCTGTCCTTACACAACCACTTTTGTGATCTGTGGACTTTTCTTGGGTGGGTGGGGGGGCTGTTTCTCTTCTGCAGGGAGCCCCTCCCCCCTCCCTCTGCTCACTAGCTTTTAGCTGGAAGAGGCGAGCGACGCTGGATTGGGGCACGGCTCGGAAGCATTGTGGCTGTGTAGTGCCTGGGACACAACATGGCACAACGTTGTATCACTTGTCACTGGAAAATAAGCAAATTGCACTCACGTTGGCTTGTGTATAGTTTCTTTCTTGGGACCTCTTAATTTTCTGGTTAGATGGGGACAGCTGCTCAGGATTTACAGGTAGTCTTCGATTTATGACTGTTCAAAGTTAACGATACAGCCATGTACAACCCGTTGTTGGAGTTACAATGGCTGCAAACCCGGTCTCCCATGACCGTAATTTGGGAGTGTTTCCCCCCCACTCATTTCCGGCATTTTGTTTCTGACTTTTGGTATCCAAATGCCCTTAGGAAAAAAATGCCTTCGCTTCATGACTGAAACAACGACGGTCATAACTTTGAATCCACGGACACAATGCCTTCATTTGCTCACAGCCATAACTACAGGCTCAATTCCCATCGTAAATGAAGGACTGTCTGTACCATTTGAGTTTGGTGACATTCCGTCCCCCTTCCCCAAGCTCTCCAAAATTTCCCCCCCAAAAACAAATCCATTTTATGCCCAAATTTTTAAAAGAGGGGAACGGAATTGTTTCAAAGGTTTTTGACCCAATGGAGAGTCACAATTCCCTCTCGCCGCTCCAAAGCTGCCACAGTTTGCTTGTCGGTTGTACATTTGCTACAGATGCTAACCAAGAATAAAAACCACCATTGGTGTTAAAAACCCCAAAAAGGAAACCTTCACATGCCAGGGGTAACGCTAATAAACATTTCACCGTGTTTGGGGAGGGGGCTCCACGAATGCTCAAAAAGCAAAGTTTGATCTGAAAAATTGGTTTTTTGTAATACTTAGAGAATTATCTCAACATCGGGGGCAGGGCAGCCACCTTTGGGAGATTGGGGGACCTGAAAGATGGGGACCCCAACATAAAAGGCCCAATTTTGCGGTCCCATTCAGTGATACAGGTAGTTCTCAGCTTACAACCCCGCAAGGGAGCCCCAAAATAGACGCTTGCTAAATGAATTTTGCTCCGTTTTAAGACCGTTCTCTGGCCACCGTTGCTAAGCAAATCACTCATTGTTCACAGTTGTGAACAATGTGACTCTGGCTTCCCTGTTGTCGGAAGATTGCAAAAGAGGATCGCGTAGCCCCAGAATTAGTGGTGGGATGCAAATATTTTTACTGCCGGTTCAGTGGGTGTGGCGGGGGGGCATGGCCATGTGACTGGGTGGGCGTGGCTTTGTGTCTGCGTGTATGTGCTACACCACATGCACGCACACATACACACCACTCTACTTTTTGGCCTCCTGGGCTTCAGTTAGAAAGTGAGAGGGATCCAGGCACAGCTGATTGTTGGAACAGCTGATCGTTAGGAGAAAAAAAAGGAAATGTTGGTTCATCCCAACTGGTAGCCGTTTTTTATCCCACCACTGCCCAGGATACACAGCAACCGTTACAAATATGAATCTGTAACCAAACAAGCATCTGAATTTTGAACCTGCATGACCACAGAGATTCAGCAACGGTCCTAAATGTGGGGGAAAATAATATCCTAAATCGCCTTTTAAGTACCATTGTAACTTTGGATGGTCACTAAAAAAGAACGGTTGTAAGTTGAGGTCTGCCCGGACGTGCCAGGCTGGATCAAGACACCTGAATTTTTGCTCAGGGGGCTGGATGGCACGACGGTCATTAAGTGCAAGAATTGGTTGTAACCAGGGCTGCTGTGAGTTTTGTGATGAGTCGCTCAAGGAAGCCGTGGAAAAACGGCGTTCAGAAATGGAAACTTTGGGCCACCAAAGGTGGCACAAACTGAGTGATGCCTGGGCTTCAGATAAGCACTTCCTCTTCCCCGTTCCCCCTGCCCTACCCTGTCTGTGGGACAGTCGGACAAATTGAGGGGGTGCCAAATAGGAGAAGCTCAATGCTCCTTCTCGGCGGGGTAGGACGTCATTCAGGCCAACAATGCCGTTGCGGAGGGGGAGTGGGTCTTCGAACCTCATATGTCGCTTTCTGGTGGGTACAGCTACCCAAGGCATTTTGGGGAAAAAAAATCCCACGCTCGGGGCTGGCTCCTTCCAGGAAGACCTTAAATTGCTGCTTCCCAAACTTTCCCCGGTTGAAACCTCTTTTTCATTCTATTTATTTGCAACCCGCTCACTATTTTTACAAATAACTCAAGACAGAGAACAAACCAAACACCCCTCCTCTTATTCTACCCACAACAACAACCCTGTGAGGTGGGTTGGGGTGAGGGGGAGGGAAGGACCAGCCCAAAGTCATCCAGCTGGCTTTTTGTGTCTAAGGCAGGACTAGAACTCCCCGTCTCCTGGTGATTGGCCCAAAGTCACCCAGCCAGCTTTCATGTCTAAGGTGGGACCAGGACTCACCATGTCCCACTTTCTAGCCTGGTGCTATAACCAGTCGAGAAAACTGCCTCTTTTTAGAAACTCGTACCAAACTTCAAGGACCGGTCATGCCACCCTTCTTCAAGCACTGTCATAACTTCCCATGGTCACTGAATGAATTCTTTGCAATATTAGCATGCCTTGGTGGCGAGGGGGAGGGGCTTCTCTGTGGGGCTACTAACTTTCCCTTTTCTTTGTTTTTTTTTCCCCCTCCCCTCTTCTCATTCTCTTCCCTTCCTCTTCCCCCCCAATCTTGCCATCTTCCTACCACCACTTGCCTTCCCCAGAGCGTCTCTCCAGCCAGCTTGAGAAAAACCGCCTGCTGGCTAACGAACTGAAGTTAACTCTGCATGATCTGTGCGATTGACACCCCCCCCCCCCCAAAAAAAAAAAAAAAAAGCCACAACAAATTGGTCCACTATTTTAATTTTATTTTTTGGAGCCCAGTTCCTGGGGTGGCTGCAGGCTAAAAGGGTTTGGAGACCCACTTTTGTGAAAGCAAAGCAACCTGTTTTCTCCCAGGTGAAGGCCATTAAAATGCTTTTCAGCCGACAAACCTCAGAGGTTTCCACTCTTAATCGTCCCCGTTTTCTTAGCTTAACAAGTACGCTAATCACCCAGCCCGTTGCCTGTCGTAGACCGAATGCCAGGAAACTTAGAGCTCGTGTGTTTGAGAAATGTTGTATTTTATTTTCCCCTGGGGTGGAAAGAGCGATGCTAATCCAGGCCTTTTTATTCCCGCCCCCTGATATTGCTGCCTTCCTGTTCCCCGCTTGATAAAAAAAAATCTCTGCCGTGTTTTTCATGGATCGAATCATCTGCACTTTTCCTAAATGCTTCCTGTGTTTCAATAAAGAAAAAAAATCACTGGCCCGCTTGTGACACGCCTCAGGTCTCCTTATTTCTTCGACCGCAAAATCATTTTTAAACCCGATATCCGACAGACAGGAAAAAAAACACACACACACACACACACACACACACACACACACAAAACACACCCTTCGGTAGGTATCTCAATTCCTCCTGGCATCGGTTCAGCTGACGGGCAAGGATGATCCGTGGCTACGAGAGTTCCATCCGGCTGGTATTGCGGAAGTTGGAAACAGCCAGAGGCATTTCGTTTGTGTAGGAAGCATGATTTATTTTTATTTATTTTTGTTTTGGCACTGGAAATTTATATATATATATATATATATGTATGTATGTATGTATGTATATATAAAAATTTATATTTTATTTGCTTTAATAAAAAGGCTGTTTTCCAATTCTGGCTGTTCGTTGTTTGGCCTGGAACGGAATTTGAATGGTGTTTTCTTCTTCCTTTGCTGCTATGGAGTTTGAAATCCCAGGGAATATTTATCCCCCTCCCCACAAAAAAATCATAGCAATTTCTGCTTTGCACATGGCGGCAAGCTTTTGGCTTTGGTCCCTGGATGTGGGGGAGACTTTGACCCAGAAATGGAAGATCTGAGTTTGGGTTAGAATTCCATGCTGTTCACGCTTTCTCAGTTCAGCTGCTTTGCAGGATCCGGCGTCCCTGCCCAAAATAAGAATTGAAATGAACAAGCCCACGATCTGCCTGATGTGGGCATTCTTGTGGGGGTGTATGAACCTCGGTTTGTTTCCCCAGTGATGGGTTTTGCACCAATGGTTTTGATTTATGATTTACAAGGAAGAGCAGCTTTTCAAATGGATCCCTCGCCCCTGCGTGATATCCTGAACTCCGGATTCTCTACTGCATTTTTTTTTAAAAAAATATTGTTTTGCGAGGCTTACAACTCCCTTTTGCTCAGATCTTCAAAAATAAATCCTGTGCATCTCTTCCATGCAAGACAAGAAAACATGCAAGCCCAAAACATCACAAGCTAAAATGTTGTGATTTTGTCACTGAAGCCACATGTGTACTTGTGTGGCCTCCCAGCCCAGAAATTGTTCATTTGTGGTTCCAGATTTGGGATTCTGGAGTAAATCTGTTGTTGAAGTCAGTAATGGAAACTTTCAACATCGGCAAGAAAAATTAAAATGAGGGGGTCCTTGACACTCTCCAAGCTCAATGCTTTTCTTGCAGACGTTTCACAACCCAATTAGGTAACATCATCAGTGCTGGTAGTGTGGATATGTTACCTAGTTTGGGTTACAAAATGCCTGCAAGAAAACAACCAAGGTCAGAGAGCATCCAAGAGTCTTCATTTCTACCCCAGGCTATAAAATATTCTCCTTTATAGGTAAAGATTGAAGTGTTCCAAGTTTTGGACGAACCGTTTTCTTAAACCTTGGTTCAGCCCACTGCAGAAATTGGCGGAGGAAGGTTACACGAGTTGCATTTTGTGGTGTTTTTTTTTTTCTTTTGTCCAGCGCATACCGCACAAAACTCTGCTTATCTTTGGCCTGTGGGCACAGCTGCAACTGACAACCTCACAGGGTTATAAATGAACGAGAGAACTGTCCCGGTGGGAGCTGGGTAGAGGGAGGGGGTGCAGAAGCACAACCCATGCCAAATCGAAGCTTTGCGGGGCAGCACGGCAATGCCAGGGGCGCAGCTATTTTTGGGGAGGGAAACAAAACGCAACAAATCTCGGAGCGCCATTAACATGTTCTGCCCTTCCTTCCAGATAAGCTGAAGTGCACCAAAGAAGAGCATCTCTGCACGCAACGGATGTTGGACCAGACCTTGCTGGATCTGAACGACATGTAAAAGACCCCCTCGGCAGCCAACCGCAGCCCCCTCCCACCACTTTCTCTCTACCACACGGCCCCTCCTGAGCAGCAGTGATTCTCTGCTGAGTTTATCTCTGTTCTTTTTTTTTCTTTTTTCTTTCAGGAGAGGGGAAGAAAATTACCAGAAAATTGATCTCGAACCCTCTGAGGGGGAAGAGAAAAAAATTATTATAAAATACATTCCTGAAGTTTGAGGCCAACTTAGTTCAAAACAAAAACACCTCTGCCGTGTTTTTATTTATTCTTTTCTTCCTTGCCCACCAGACATTCCCAAATTTTCAGCCAGAAGGAAGGAAAAATAGGTAGCCCTCCCCTCCATTCCCTGGAAGAATTTGAAGGGAGCGAGCAACCAAAACGCACCCTTTTAAGGCATGAAATTATTATATGTGGCCGAGGTGTGTTTCGGGTTAACAGCCCTCCCTTGCTGAGCACGTGTCGCAAAGGCTTCCTCCCCCCCCCCTAAGTGCATAAACGTTGAAAGCATGCAGCTTTTAAGTCGATGTGCTGTTTTGTTTCGCCTCTCAATCAGACGGGGTCCAATTCAATGGCTCGATCAAATAATCCGAAATCCCATCGTTTGCCAAAATAACCAGCAAAAGCTTTTGCGGCATCCGCTTAATGGAGAAAGATTTGCGTCCGCAAGGAAAAACCAGCCCTTTTTTCCTCTTTGTCTCTCCCCTTTTCCCATTTTTGGGGGGAATATTTAAATTCGGCTTTTGTTTCGTTTTTAGAAATAAGTTGGGCTGAGGTGTGCTTTTTCTGCTGCTGTTTTAATCCCGTGTTTTTATAACCTTTTTTTTTCCAGCTGGGGGGAAAAAAAACTGTGTTCAGAAGAAAAAGAAAAATCATAATCCGGGTCTGTGTGTGGGTTGTTTTTTTTTTTTTTTAAGTTTCCTTTTCTTTAAACCCATGTAAATTGTTCTTCAGCTCCTTTGCTCTTTTCTGCACTTTGGGGAAAACATTATATCCGAATAATCCACGTTTTCTTCCCACATAGATTTAAGTTTCTGGGTGCTTGGTGTTGGGTGAGGAGAGGGGCTTGTAACTTTTTGAATATGAGGGTTTCCCCCCCTCCACCTCCTCTCCGGTTTCTAGCCAGGAGCTGATTGTTCTGTCTTGAAGAGAAACTTGATGTATGGGGGACACCTCTGTACTCTCGAAATTTGATCCCCTAAAGGTTGTGTTAATTTTTTTTCGTTTCAATCTCTGTATAGGGCTTTGGGGGTGTCATAGGAAGAATACTATATACGCTGCCATGGCTTTGAAGAGCCACTGTGTGTATTTGGGGGGGGGGGGAGGGGAAAGGGAGGAATGAGGAAATTATATCAAGTGTTTTGATACTAAAAAAAAATAGCTTCAGTCTTTTATTCTCTTTTTTTTTTGAATAATAAACAGAAATATTCCCTCTGCTCCTTTGTGATTTCTTTTGCTAGGATTTTCACTGAAGGGGTGGGGGTGTTCAGAATTGTCAGTCCTTGACTTATGACCACAGTTGATCCCAAAATGTCCAGAGAGATATTTTGTTAAGTGAATCTTTCCCTGTTTTGAGACCTTTCTTGACACAGTTAAGTCAATCACCGCAATTGTTGAAAGAGTAAGACAGCTGTGAAGCGAAGACGGCCTTCCCCGTTGGCTTTGCTTATCAGGTTGGAAAAGGGGATCACGTGACCTCAGGTCATGAATACGAGTCAGTTGCCAAGCGTCTGGATTATTTTTTTTTCCATCATGTGAGCTGCAATCATCCTCTTAACGACCCCATAATCCCTTGCGGGGTGGAGTCTGGGCAACTGGATGGAGCTAGCAAAGTGTTTTACTGGCCAGATGCCCTTCCTGTCACCAGTACGGAGTGGTTTTTTTTTCATCAGATATATATATACAGCTGAGGGCTACCTTGATTTGTGTTTAGCTGCCTCTTCTAGCACAGGAAACCAAGGGAGCAATGGCAGTTGTTAAATTAAGATTGGACTGGCTGGGTGGTGTGGTTGGCCTGAGGTGATCTCACCTTCCCTGACTTTTGTGTCGCATTCATACATTGTGTTATGGGTTCCGATGACAGAAATGTATGGAGTAAGCTTGGTTTAGTTGTGGCTTGCTCATCCAATCAATGTTTAGGGTGAAGGCAGCCTATGAGAGCCCCCATCTGTGAAAAATCAGGAGGGAAGGTCTCAAAATTATTGGGACAAAATAGGTAATGAAATTGTTTTTATTGACCACAATCTAGTAGTAAGTCAACAGTCAGACTCTTGTTAAATTTTCACAACCACAAAAAGTCTTAAGTTAGTTGATGGTTCAGCCCAATGTGTTCAGTTTCTGGCGTAATGCCATAAGGGTAGAAATTAACTAACCCCCAACATTTGGGGTTCACCATAAAGAAGAGCCCAATTTCTAGAACCGCCAGATATTGCATTGAACTTCTCTTTTTTTGCATTGCAAGTCTTGGCACCACCACTAGATAGCAGCAAAGGCTAGAGTTTTGGCCACAGCCGCCCTCTCTTGGTCCTTCCACAGTATTGCAGCTCAGAGATGGCCAATCTCCTTTTGCAAAGCCTTTCTCGTCGCTGTTTCTTAAGAAATCCGATGAATGCAATAAAATTGAATAATTCAAATTCCTTTAACAAAAAAAAAAATCCGTGGAATCAAGAGTCCGCGCAGGCGCAAACGCGAGGAAGCTTCCCTCCCCCCCACACAAGCACGAGGCGACAAGAGAGCGAGGGCGCACGCGCAGACCGAGGACAGTGCGAAGCTGGAATGCGGCCAGGGCGGCGCATGCGCGCAAGGACAGCACGCGCTCGTGAGAAGCAACGTTTTAGGCCTTTTGGCTCCTTTCGAAGATGAGGGCGGTTTTCCGGCCGGGTCGGGCTCTGCCGCCGCCGCCACTTTTCCTTCTCGCCGTGGCGCTTCTGACGGGGCCCGCGGGAGCCTACAAGCTGAACGTGCCGAAAGTGTTGCTGCCCTTCAGCCGGGATAAGCGGGTGCCCTTCGTGCTCGGCGCTGAGGGCGGTTGTTATTCCTGGTGAGGGGGCGGGGCCTCACGGGAAGGAGAGGAGAATGGGCGGGGGAGTGACGTCACGGGGCGGGGCGGGGCGGGGCGAGCACCCGGAAGTCCCATTCGGTAAAGCTGTGCTGTTTCTATACGCAGACAGAATTTTTTTGGAGGGGGGGAATCCATTGCTAATTAATCCAAAATTTGCAACAAAGAAGAACAATTAAAAAAAGATCTGCTGTTATTAATGTATTCAGAATTGGAAAACTATCCAAGATTGAAAAAGTGTTAAAAATTAATCCAGAACTGGAAAAAAATACTATTGTTAATTAATTCAGAATTGGGGGAGGGGGGGAACTATTGAAAAAGTATGAATAATTCATCCAGAATTTGGAAAAACAAAATTTGGCTAGGGCTAATTCATCTTGTATTGAAAAATAATCTATAAAAAATTCATTCAAAATTTGGGGGAAAAAACTATTAATACAAAATTGAAAAAGTATTAATTAATCCAGAATTGGAAAAATATTATTAATTATTCATCCAGAATTGAGGTGGGGGGCGGAATTCATTGATCGAAGGATTGAGGATTGAAGAAACATTATTATGAATAAGTCATCCATTATTGGAAAACAACAACAATCTGCTGCTGCTGCTAAACCACTGAAGATGGGGAAAGATGCCTCCTGAAAAAGCACATTGTTGTTACTAATTTCTCCAGAATTAAATGTAAAAAATCCTCTTCTGCTATTGCTAATTCATCCAAGATTGAGAAACAAAACTTCTCTTGCCAAAATTTAGCAATCCTAATTGCGTTAGAATTAGTCGAGGTCGGTGGGTTTATTGCTAAGTGGAATGTGGGCCACAGAACATTATCTAGCCATGGCGGCGTCTTCGTTCCTTAAAATACTGTTTCATCCTCTTTTATACAAGGCAGGAGTAGCAGAAAGGAAACACCAACTGGGTTTTGACTTACCATTGAGAAGTTGGCTGACGATGGGAACCAGCTCCCGGTCTCAAAGGCTGCTGCCTCCAGCCTAGGCCAGCAACTGCTGAGAAGACCAACTGGAGGGAAGAGGAGGGATGAGGGGTTACTGGTCATAACTGAACCGCTAAGGGTTTGAGGATGTCATCAGGGCGCCTGATGATATTGTGCCAGTGAGAAGTCATTGTGCATCTGATTATTTTGTGATGAGTGTGATGGCGTCATCATGCACCTGATGATGTGATGGATATGATGTCATCATGCACATGATATTATTGGGCCAGAAGTCCATCTCTTTGTGTGTTTGTGTGTGTGTGTGTGTGTGTGTGTGTGAGAGAGAGAGAGAGAGAGAGAGAGAGAGAGAGAATCAGTCAATCTCATGGACCAATGAAGCCCACAAGAACTAAAGAATTTGGGATACTATGGTATGTTGATGACTCGGCCTTTGTTTTTTCTGTTGGAAAGAGGATCTCTTTCTAAGATCCTTGTCTAAGGATCTCCCGTTCTGTCCTGTAGGTACTCCACCCGCCACGACACAGTCACCATCGATCCAATATACGAGAACGGGACAGTTTGCTCGCAGAAGGCATTGCTCACCGCCCGCTCTCTGCAGGCCACAAAGCTAGCCAGTGTGATCATAGCAGAGGAGATAGGTAGGTGGAGACAGGAAGCTGAAGGGGGGCGCTTCCAGTTCAAGAATTCCAATTGGTGGGATTGCCCCTTCCCCTTCCCAGCTGTGAAAATATCTACGGACCTCTCACAACCCCAGGCATCAACTGTTTCAACTCCCACCCTCAAAATGACACTATAGAGCCCTGCACACCAGAACGACTAGACACAAGGACAGTTTTTCCCCCAAATGTCATCACTCTGCTAAACAAATAATTCCCTCAACACTGTACAACTATTTACAAAGCCTGCATTACTATTACTATTAATTTTCTCATTGTTCCTATCACCCATCACCTCCCACTTGTGACTATAGGACTGTAACTTTGCCACTTGCATCCTTACAATCTATATTGACTGTTTCCTAGTATGATTTGATTGCTTATAGCATCCTATGACGATTATTAAGTGTTCACCTGATGACTCTTGGCCCTGGGCGAATGTATCTTTTGTTTTTATGTACACTGAGAGCATTTGCACTAAGACAAATTCCTTGTGTGTCCAATCATACTTGGCCAATAAAGAATTCATTCATTCATTCTTTGGAACATTCTCCTCCAGACTCTTAAGTGTTAAACAGTATCCCACCTGGAACCGCTGCAGGGTTTGTTGCTGGACCCGCCTTATCTCAGAGGGGCGGCCAATGGCCAGCCCTTTGGACAGCAGCCGGACCGTAGATGATGGGATAGGTTTCCCATTGTGTCCAGCGGCCTCTGCTGAGCATTCAAAGCAATTGACAGAAACTTTTCAGCAATGTTTAGTTTCAGCTCTGTTTTTTTTGCAAGAACAGAGAGGGGAGGGAAGTGGCCTTTTCTTACAAAATAATACCTTTCCCGGCAGGCTGGTTGGGATCTTTAGCAATTCAGAGACAGGAAAAATGGACATTAAGGGGCGTGCATAAGTGCACCATTGTGCCTCCTGTCCATGTCCTATTGTCCCCGTTTAATCGTACCTCTTTTCTGTATTCTTACTCATGTTTATACTTATACCTATTATTTTGTAAGCGATTGACAAATCAAGTCAATAAAAATAAAAAAAAACAACTAAACATTGAATCAGAATACAGCTGGAAGTGGCCCTGGAGGTCTTCTAGTCCAGCCCCATGCTCGAGCAGAAGATCCTATACCATTTCTTACAAGTGACTGTCCAGCCTCTTCTTAAAAACCTCCAGTGATGAAGGAAGGAAGGAAAGGGAAGGAAAGAAGGCAGGGAAGAGAAGGGAAGGAAGGAAAGATAGAAGAATAACAGAATTGCAAGGGACCTTGGAGGTCTTCTAGTCCAACCCCTGCTCGATCAGGAGATCCTATACCATTTCAGACAAGGGACTGTCCAGCTCTTGTCACCAGCTTTTTGGGAGCAGGCTGCTTTCTTAGATTCTCTAAATCAAGGGTTAAAGGTTCTAAGCTAAGGTGAGATTCGAGACGATGATTTAAGACATGGTTTGTCAGGTTGACCTCACCCTGTTTCTGCTGGTTGGCAGCCAGAGAGCAGGAGATGCAATGTTGTGGTTGGTTTTTCCAGTGACAGGCCACTTGCTCCGTTGTGACATCATCGTGGATCTGATCGAGCAGGTTGAAATTGTCTCGCGGACGCGAGAGATCTACGTGGAAGACTCTCCCTTGGAGCTGAGTGTCAGAGCTCTAGACGCCGAAGGTGCTTGATCCAGATTCTGCCCAACCCTTTCAGTAATCCACCTTCCCAGTCGCCTGAAGCGGGCAGAGCCAGAGAAATAATGCCTTTTTCTCAGAATTGGCTAAGACCGTTTTACCTGCCTGCTACCTTCCTTGTGGTGCTTTGGGTATCAGGAAAAAAAAAATCAACCTTTGGGGAGAGGTTGTAGAGGTGTTTCTTAAAAATTGGAATACTGGATGGTCCTCCCCTCTATTACTGCCGGCCACAAGCCCTTACTCGGCTTTCTCTTTGCAGGGAACACCTTCAGCAGCCTGGAAGGGCTGGAATTTGAGTGGAGCGTCGCCAAGGACGACGAAATGGAAAACATGGAGCTCTCCAAGAAAATAAGGTGGGGCAGAATCCTGAGCTTGAGGGCAAATCGGCTCTGTGAGACTAGGTGATGGCAGATCCCCAGAAGCAGAGTCGAGTTTAAAAAGTCTTGGTTACAGTCTTTTGCAATAGATAGTAAAAAAATAATTTTTTAAAAAATGGGCACATCTTTTGTTACGAGGTGCCTATGATCCTGGAAACAAAATGTCTATTAAACCACGTTAAGTTGCGGTCACATTTGTGAGCAAACTTGTTGGAGGTAAATGAGCAGATGGATGGATGGATAGATAGGAAGGTAGATGGATACGTAGATAGAGGAATAGGTAGGTGGGTAGATGGTTGTAGGTAGATGGATAGATAGGTAAATAGATACATAGATGGATAGGGTGTGGGTAGGTGGATGGAAGGATGGATGGATAGATTAGATTAGATAGATAGATAGATAGATAGATAGATAGATAGATAGATAGATAGATA
>BLBF01000081.1:9234569-9247647 GCA_015471245.1 Laticauda colubrina
ATAGATAGATAGATAGATAGATAGATAGATAGATAGATAGATAGATACGTACGGACTGATGTTCAAACGATTGCGGGAGCTGTGCCTTTTGTCTCCTCTGAAACCTTTGCTGCTGCTGCTTCTCCAGGGTTTTGAAGTACTCCGAGGCGGAATACTCCCCACCCGACTACATCGTCCAGATGGAAAAGGAGGAGAAACAGGGCGACAGGATTTTGGTCTCGGGAATCAAAACCGGAGCAGCCGTCATCAAGGTCCGAATCCAGGAGCATGTTTACAAGGTGGGTAAGAAGGATGAGGGCCCCGTGGGAAGTGTCAGTGGCAAGGCAGGGTCAGCCAGGGACCGACCCCCTTGGTTAAACTGAGGGTGCCCTCGACAGTTCTGCCCACTTCCCCCCCCCCCCGAAGGGGAAGGCCCATTTCAAGTCTCCGCTTTGTTCCTCCCTCCCTTTGCCCAGAAAGTCGCCGCGGCTTTGGTGCGCCTCTTGGTTTTGGAGAATATTTTCCTTATGCCTTCCTACGATGTCTTCCTGCTAGTGGGAGCTTATATCAAATACAGAGTTGGCAAAATAGTTCAGGGAAAGATCACAGGTAGGCCATTGCGACTGCCTCGTTCCCTTCAAATGTTGCTCGGGGGCATTTTGGTGTCCCCCCCCCCCCCATCTGTTGCTAAGAAGAGTCCCCTGGGTATGTTTGGTGAACCACGAAGCTTGTTCAGGGTGAGTGGGGAACATCTGGAATCTGCAGACCATTTTCCTGGAAATTTCGAGCTCAAAAGCTGGTGGTCTTAACTCCGCTAGCTTCCGGCAGCTTCTTAGCCAGGTGTGGTTTGTTTGTTGAGCCATAGTTACGTCCCTCCTGAGAACCCAGATTGCTGTTTGAGGGAAATACACTGAGCAGGAATGTTTGACAGAGCAGCCTTTTACAATTTCAGAGGCTTTAAAAGATCTGCGTTTTTATTTGTCCTGATCTCTGGCTGCAATAAACTAAATGGAAATCTGCAACGGAAAGAGCTGCGGGCTTCAGCTCCCAGAATTGGCTAAGCTGGGGGGATTCTGGGACTTGAAGTCCGCAGCTCTGAAAGCAATTGGGGTGAAGAACAATTGCCCTGGAGAACGTCTCTTGCAGACCCCAGCTGAACGAGGCTGGTTTTGAGGCTGGGCCGGAAGAGGCAAGATTTCTAACAAAAGTGGCTTGTGGGGAGGGAGCAGCTCACCTGTCAATGTTGCTAGAATGTTCTCCAACCCCTTTTTTTCCTGCAGAGGTTGAGCTGCCTCTGGAGCACTACGAGCTGGAATTGCAGGATGAAGTGAAGGCGCCAAACGGGTTTCTTTTTCTCCCAGTGGCCCAGCTGGACACCAGTACAGCCACCATCACTGCCCTCCAGCTGGGCCAGGTGAATCTGGCCTTTGTCCATAAGAGTATCCTTTGTTAGTGGTCACCGGAGGTAATTCTCATGACCACTGACCCAACCTTCCTTCCTTCCTTTCCTTCCTTCCTTCCTTGCCTGCCTTCCTGCCTTCCTTGCCTTCCTTGCCTTCCTTCCTTCCTTCCTTCCTTGCCTTCCTTCTTTCTTTCTTTCCTTCTTCTTTCTTTCCTTCCTTCCTTCTTTCTTTCCTTCTACTTTCTTTCCTTCTTCCTTCCTTCTTTGCCTTCCTCCCTCCCTCCCTCCCTTCCTTCCTTCCTTCTTTGCCTTCCTCCCTTCCCCACTGTGCTGAAGGGCAAATGCCACCCTCCATATGAGTAAGCCCCTTCATCCAAATCCCCTTTCCTTTGCATTGAGCCTACCCTTCCACTGCTTTGCTTAGCCAGGAAACTCCTCTGCCCTTCTGTCGTCTCCCCCCCCTTCAGTTAAAAAAAAAAAAAGTTGAATTCCTTACGGGTGCATTCAGACATCCACATGCGAGGATCGCTAGGCCTTCCGAACTGCACCATATATGTGGTAGAACCAGGATTTCTAGGTAAGAAGCAGTGGGATTCAAAAAATCGGTGACTGCTGATTCTGTGGGCATAGCTTGGTGGGCGTGGCAGGGGAAGGAGACTGTAAATTCTCTAGTCAGAGGGAATATTTGCTGGTTCTCCGAACTGCTCAAAATTTCCTCTACGGTTCTCCCGAACTGATCAGAACTGGCTGAATACCACCTCTGTGTCAGGCTGCTGCTCCAGTGGCTCCATCTAGAACAGTGTTTCTCAGCCTTGGGGATTTGGGGATGGCTGGACTTCAACTCCCAGAATCCCCCAGCCAGCCTGCTAATTCTGGGAACTGAAGTCCACCCATTTTAAAACGAGGAACCCTGATTGAGTCTCTGCCCTGAATGAAGACGTGCAGATAGAACTGCAACATCTTCAGCTTCCCCACGTTCCATCCTTGTAGGCTTCACAGTCCAGCCGGGGAACCGGTGGGTCTTAGAAGTGAGGAGGACGTACACCATCACGGTCGAAGTTTTCGACAAATCCAGCACCAGGGTCTACCCCTCCGATGTGAGTAGGTGTCGGGAGAAAACCTGTGTACAGGTAGACCTCAAATGACAACCCTAAGGGAAGTTGCCCGCCGTGGCCGTCGCTCATGACCAACCCAATTTTATGACCTTTGTACAGCAGTCATTAGACAAACACTGCGGTCCTTAAGTGAACCCAGGCTGAACCCAAAGGCTGGTCATTTCACCGCTGTCAGAATGTCGAATCCAGCTCCCTAGGTAGGCCCTTCAGAAGGTCTCATGGTTGCTAAGTAACTAGTGTCAGCTGGTTGTCAGAGCTCCAACAATCCACCCCCATTCAAATCATAAGTATCTAACCGCATCTCTCAGAGTAAAAAAACATTTATTAGGAGTGACCATGTCGGCGTTACCTGGGTGCAGCCGACTCTAAGACACATCATTCATTTCTCCCTTGACCCTGGTCTTCCCCCCAACCCCTGGATGTTTATTCTCCAATGGGACACATCCAAAACCAATCATGCTCTCCAGTAATAATCTTGTGTGCCAAAAGCTTCGGCTGCCTAGCAGTTATCTGAAGCATTTAAGGAATGCACTGCTTTCTCCCCACTCTCCTTCTGCTGGCAACTAAAAAGACCAAAGGAGTATTTTTTTTTTGTTGACATCAAAGACTGCCTATAATTTACATCTCCTCTACCTGGCCTTGCTGCTAAGTTTTTCCCTTTTCCTGCTCAGATCCTTTTCAATTATTATCATTTTGCCTTTCCAGAACCTCCGAATAACTCACCAGTTTCCCCAGGAATATTTCGAGGAGTTCACGTCTTCCGCGAATGGCTCCTATCACACCGTTCGGGTGTTGAAGGAAGGAGTGACGGTGATTAAAGCCATGTTGCTCTCCGTGCTTCTCCAGGTAGGACTCAAAGGCTCTTCCCCAGCCGAGGAATTTTTTCCCTGGCTTGCTTTCTTGAGTTTGAAGTCATCATTCAAATAACTTTAAAGAGGGGCAACTCTGCACATTTGATCTCCCAACTGGGCATAGGATTTTTTTCTAAAAAAAAAAAAAATAACAATGGGGCATGGTGGGTTTGGAAGGAGTCAACCCTGATGTATTTAGCACATCTCATTAAAATATATAACCAAGTAAAACCAAGAACAGAACTTGGAGCCATTTAAATGATTTTGCCCAATTCATAGATTATTTTGTGAGGTGCCGGTGTGAACTTGGTGGTTTTCTTAAAGATATTTCATGACCTAAATAGGTAACATCATCAGTGCTGGAAGGGAACGAGGTTTGTGTAGGAGAAGGGGAGGACAAATAAAGGAAAAAAAATAGGAAGGGAGAAGGGGAGGGAGGGAGGGAAGGAAGGAAGGAAGGAAAGAGATGGGAATGAGAAGGAAGGAGAAGGAAGGAAGGAGATGCAAATGAGAAGGAGGGATAAGGAAGGGAAGGAAGGAAGGAAGGAGATGGGAATTAGAAGGAGGGAGGTAAGGAAGGAAGAAAAGAGGGAGGGAGGGAGGGAGAGAGAGAGAGAGAGCTGTCAAAAAAAACCCACCCCATTTTTTTTTAAATTCTGCCTGCAGAGCGGCTTGGAAGATTATTTTGTCTCCCCCATCAGCCACGAGCAAGAAATAAAAATCTACCTTCCCATCACGCTGACCCCCTCCTTCTTAGCCTTCCCCTACCATTCCCTGGATCTCTTGTACCTCTACAAAGTCCAGGTCAGCTGTGCCATTGGACTCTATTTTGCGGGGAGGGGGGTCCTGGTGGGGGTGTCCCTTATTTCCTCTGAAGCCTTGCCCATGCCTCTCTGCAGGTGGAGGGGGGCAGTGGCAACTTCACCTGGACCTCCTCCAACCAGTCGGTGGCCACTGTCACTGTCAAAGGCATCGTCACTGCGGGGCTCACCAAGGGGCAAAGCGCAGTGCAAGCCAGGGACGTGCAGAACCCCTTCCATTTTGGAGAAATCCAGGCAAGTGCACCGAAGAGCTGATTCTGACACATCATTCATTCCCCCTTGACCCATCCCCTGGATGTATATTCTACATTGGGACACATCCATAGCCAAGAGTCATCAATCATGCTCCCCAGTAATAATCTTGTGTGCCAACAGCTTTGGCTGCCTAGCAATTATCTGTAGCATTTAAGGAATGCACTGCTTTCCCCCACTTCCATTCTGCTGGCAACTAAAAGGACCAAAGGAGTATTTTTTAGTTGACATAACCTTCCCCTGCCACGCCCGCCAAGCCACGCCCACAGAACAAGTGGTAAAAATGTTTGAATCCCACCCCAGGTATATGTGCTGAAGCTGTCCAAGATGGAGCTCCTTCCCTTCCACGCTGACACCGAGATTGGCCAGAACTTGGAGGTGCAACTGACGATGTACCACGTTGAGAAGAAGACGGAGGCG
The DNA here is from genome assembly GCA_015471245.1 of Laticauda colubrina. Taxonomy (NCBI): domain Eukaryota; kingdom Metazoa; phylum Chordata; class Lepidosauria; order Squamata; family Elapidae; genus Laticauda; species Laticauda colubrina. The sequence goes on from BLBF01000081.1 coordinate 9,239,410, forward strand.
GCCACCGCTTTCACCGACTGCTCACTTCTGGCTTTGGATGTCAGCATGGACAAGCAAGGGGTCTTTGTGTTGAGCGAAGAAGGTAAAGCCCTCATTAGACCAGCTTTCCTGGTTCGTGAGAGCACCTCTGAGGGCAGGCTATTTGGCCTGCAGGTGGGTCTTTGGAGGGGGGCACCTGTCTCTCTTCATTGCTCCCCCCCCCGCACAATCCATCTCTTCTGGGAAATATTATGCAGGATTTCGTGCAAAAATTTGCTGAGGAAAAAAAACCCATAACAATAGAGATGTTTATTTGTTTACTTTGATCCTGCCTTTTATTATTATTATAACAAAAGCTGGCAAACCTACCTAATAACTCCTCCCTCCTGTTTTTCTTCTTCTTCCCATTAGAACAACAACCCTGTGAGGGGGGTTGGGTTGAGAGGGAGGAAATGGCTCAAAGTCACCCAGCCGGCTTTTGTGCCGAAAGCAGATCTAGAACTTCTCGTCTCCTAGTGATTGTCCCAAAGTCATCTAGTTGTCTTTCCTGCCTAAGGCAAAACGAGAACTCCCAGTCTCCTGGTGATTGGCCCAAAATCACCCAGCCGGCTTTCCTGCCTCAAACAGGACTAGGATTCAGGGTCTCCCCCACTTTCTACCCTGGAGTCTGGGGGACCAATAGCTAAGGGCCACTCCAGGAGGCTGGGGAGGGTTTGGATGATGGTCCTCGTCATCCTCTGCCTCCCCCAAACCAGTCACGATCTGGTTCCGCAGGGAAGCCGAAAGTCGGCGCCACCTTCTGCTCCACCATCCAGCTGACAGCCAAGTCCCTGGGGCACACTCTAGTCACGGCCAGCGTCACCGTCTTCGAGGAGTACTTCGAAACCAGCGCCACTTTTGCGGCTTACGAACCCCTCAAGGTGAGGAAGGGATCTCAGCCTGGCCTCGGTTCAAGAGGGGAAGCTCTCTGTGTGTGTGTGTGTGAGAGAGAGAGAGAGAAAGAGAGAGAGAGTGTGTGTGCTTCCCCCCCCGCCCCACATTTCTTCATTTTTATAGTCTTTAATCAAGGTGGCGAACCATCAAGGATGTTGGTCTTGTCTGCAGAAAACTGAGCCCCCCCTTTCTCTCCCCCATTTGAAAATCTGTTTGTAATTCTGGAAACTTTGTTCTGCCAAGTTTCCTCCACATTTTTTCTCTGCTCTAAACTGGAAATCTCATCCCCCCCCCCCCCCCCAAACATAGGATAGGATAGGACAGGACAGAACAGGATTCAGAAGAGAAGAGCATATGGAGGATAGGAATAGAATAGAATAGAATAGAATAGAATAGAATAGAATAGAATAGAATAGAATAGAATAGAATAGAATAGAATAGAATAGAATAGAATAGTTGGAAGGGACCTTGGAGGTCTTCTAGTCCAACCCCCTGCCTAGGCAGGAAACCCTACACATCTTCCGGCAATCTCTTTCCCCATTTTCCTCCAGGCTGTGAACCCTGTGCAGTTGGCCCTGGTGACCTGGCATTCCATGAAGGAGATGGTCTTTGAGGGGGGTCCTGGCCCCTGGGTGTTAGAGCCGTCCCGTTTCTTCCTGGAGCTGAAAATGGACGATAAGAAATTCCACGTGGCAGAAATTCGGCTGCCAGCTCGGAGGAAGCAGAACCAGTACATTTACCGAGTCACCTGCCTGGAATTGGGGGAGCAGGTGAAAAGGGAAGGGGGGTGAATGCTTTCTGCCCGAAGATGGACTTGATAGCCGAGGTGTTGGAGCAGGGTTCTCCAACCTTGGCTACTTTAAGCCTAGAGGACTTCAACTCCCAGAATTCCCCAGCCCTCCCTGCAGAAATCGTGGACCTGAGACCCCAGAAGTCCCATTCCAGTCCTGACTCTTGGGCTCAAGTCAGTCTTGCTTGACCGAGCACCATGGATGACAGAGGAATTCTGGGAGTTGAATATACGAAGGGTGGTTGCAGGAATTGGGTATTTTTAGTCTAGTGAAAAGAAGGATTGGGGTGACATGATCAAAGGGGCTGCCCCAAAGAAGAAGGAGGTCAATCTATTCTCCAAAGCACCTGAAGGCAAGTTAAGAAGCAGTGGATGGAAATTAATCAAGGAGAGAAGCAACCTAGAACTAAGGAGACGTTTCCTGACAGAACAATGAACCAGTGGAACAGCTTGCCACCAGAAGTTGTGGGTGTTCCATCACTGGAGGTTTTAAGAAGAGATTGGACAGTCTTTTGCCAGGGATGGTATGAGAACTCCTGCCTTGATCAGGGGGTTGGACTAGAAGATCTCTGCATCCCTATGATTCTGGAAGGAAGGAAGGAAGGAAGGAAGGAAGGAAGGAAGGAAGGAAGGAAGGAAGGAAGGAAGGAGAGAGAGGGAGGGAAGGAAGGAAGGAAAGAAAGGAAAGGAAGGAAGGAAGGAAGGAAGAAAGAAAGAAAGAAAGAAAGGAAGGAGAGAGAGGGAGGGAAGGAAGGAAGGAAAGGAAGGAAGGAAGGAAGGAAGGAAGGAAGGAAGGAAGGAAGGAAGGAAGGAAGGAAGGAAGGAAAGGCAATGAGTGGAAGTTTCTCTCTGCCCTGCCATCCAGCTGCCATCCTCAGCCTGGCTGTCCCCTCAACTCGTGGCAGAGCTCAGGCCATCCATCCACCCCCCCCCCCATTTTTTTTTTGCTCGTTCCCCAAAGGTCTTCACCTTCAAAGTGGGCAACCACCCTGGAGTGCTCAATCCCAGCCCCGCCGTGGAGATGGTGCAAGTCAACTTCATTTGTGCCCATCCAGCCAGCATGGCCGTTACTCCCGTGTACAAGTTGGCCGCCGGCGCGCCACCATGTCCTTTGCCTCAACACCACAAGCAGCTGGTATGTGTGGGTGGCAAGCCGCCTTTCCCAATGCAGCGTGGAGGCGTCCTCTCATCTGGGGGGAGAGGGGGGAGGAAATGTGGGCCTTTGAAGGCACAGCTGCTAAACCTTTTTGTAATTTTATTTTCAAGTTTGTTTTAATGGCCGAGAAAGGTTATAACCCTGGAGATCAATTTAACGTAGTGAAACATAAGTGATTTGGCTAGAAGAATTAGGTTTAGATTTAGTGTGATTGGATACACAAGAAATTTGCCTTGGTGCAAATTGCCAGTTGAAGAGGCCGAAGTGTGGCTGAATTCTTTAGGCCCAACAAAAAAAAAATCAAATGTGCCCTGTAGGTTGGCAAGATCCATCATTCCGGAATGTGGACCTTGGCCTGGCTAAATAGCGCTGATGAAAATTTGCGTTCATTCATAAGCAAGTTTTCAATTGATGGAATTGGAGTTTTTTTTAAAAAAAAATTGGTTATCCATCCTAACGAATCAGTTCTGAAACTTTTCCTTGTAATCTTCTGGTTAAGACATTTCAAGATACCTTTCCTTTGCCAAATTAACAGTCCTCTTGGTTTCACAGTAACGTGGGATGCGTACCTTTAAAAGAGAATATCTGTAGCTTTGTAGGGTTGAAAGGAGGGGTCCCTGGTGCTCTCTGAGCTGGGTGGTTTTCTTACGGACGTTTCATGACCCAACTAGGGAACATCATCAGTGCAAGAAAGGAGTGGGTTTGTTGGAAGGAGGAGAGAGGAGGAAGAGGAGGAGGACTGTGGGATCCTTGGTGTCCTCTGAGCTTGATGGTTTTCTTGCAGACATGTCATGGCCCAGTTACGTAACATCATCAGTGCTAGGAGGGAAAGGGGTTTGTGGAGGGGAGGAGAAAGAGAACTCCGTGAGTTTGGTGGTTTTCTTGCAGACATTTCATGGCCCACCTAGGTAACATAATCAGTGCTGGTTTGGTAAGCAGAGAGCACCAAGGACCCCACAACTGTGTGCCTCTAAAATGAAACGGGGATGTTGATGCTTTCAGGTCCCCGTGTCCAGTCTGAGGAACACCGTTCTGGAGCTAGCGTTGTTTGACCAGCACCGGAGAAAGTTCGACAACTTTTCTTCTCTGATCCTGGAGTGGACCTCAGCCAATGAAAGCCTGGCTCGCTTCACTCACCCAAGATCCATGCAGATGGTGGACAAGGATGATGGGACCGGACAGACAAGGCTCCATGGTGCGCCTCGGCATTCTGTCTTCCAGTAAAATATAGGTCCCTCAGCCATTTTCTCTAAGAGGACCTGTGTCTTCTCCAGATAGCATTCAAGAAGTTTCCCTCTGACGTCTCTTTTTTTCCCTCCTCCTCCTCCTCCTCCTCCTGCCTTGTCCATTGGGCTCCCCCCAGGACACCAGCTGTTAGAGGTCCATCAGATCAAAGGGACAGTTCTGATTGCGGTCAACTTTGTGAAATATTTGGAGAGAGGTAGCCCAAAAGTGAGTGTGAGGGGAAGGCTGGGTAGAAGGTGGTGGTGGGGAATGTTTCAGTTCTGAGAAGGGAAGGGGTGCGGAACATCTGAAGAGCATTACACAGGAGACCAAGAGCCTGTTGTGTGTTATCTCAGAAGGAGTGGTGGGAAATAATGGACAGTTGGGCGACGCCAGAAGGTTGGTGGGTTCTCCATGTCTGAATGAGCTCCTCAGTTTGAATCTTTTCCACAGATGAAGGGTCCATTTCAGCCCTAGCTTCCATAACTTCTCAGTGGATGGTCGCCATCCAAACAGAACCTCCTGAAGACAGATTCCTTTTGAAGGACAATGTTAGGATTCCTGCAGCTGTCCCCAATTAAATCATGAGTCTCGAGCCAAACTTCCAAGACTTTAAAAGAATGTATTGGTAGTTAACATGTCTGGCAGTGTAGCCGACTCTGAAACACAGCATTCATTGTCATCCTTGACCCTGGTTTCCCCTCCCCCCCCCCGGGTATATCATAATTCATATTCTCCAATGAGACACATCCATAGCCAAGAGTCATCCATCATGTTTTCCAGCTAGAAACCTCCGTCACCTAGTTAACTATCTTTGAAAACTTTCATGGAATGCATTTTCATTTCCAAGCTGCCACACTGCTCCCCCCTCCCTTTCTGTTGGCAACTCTAAAAAGACCAGGTAAATATTTATTTATTTATATTTATTTATTTATTTTTGTCAATTGCTGACAAGATACAGGAATAAGAATAAGTATAGTTATGAAATGGGTACATATAAGAAAAATAAAAGAATAAGACAGGGGTGGTAGGCACACTGGTGCGCTTATGCACGCCCCTTACAGACCTCTTAGGAAAGGGGGGAGGTCCATAGTAGACAGTCTAAGGTTAAAGTTTTTGGGGTTTGGGGAAGAATCCACAGAGTCAGGTAGAGGATTCCAGACAGTGACCCCTCTGGTGCTGAAGTCGTATTTCCTGCAATCAAGTTTGGTGCGGTTTACCTTGAGTGTATATCTGTTGTTTGCTCTTGTGTTGTTATGGTGGAAGGTGAAGTATTCACTGACAGGTAGGACATTGCAATGTATGATTTTATATACTGTACTATACTGAGATTTTATGAGTTGACAGATGTTGAGGGAACTGATGGGTTCCCAGAGAGTGAAAATCAAAAGAACCAACCTTGTTGATTGATATATATAGAGCAGGGGTCCACAAACTTGGCAACTTTAAGACTTGTGGACTTCAACTCCCAGAATTCCTGAGCTAACATGACTGGAGGAGGAATTCTGGGAGTTGAAGTCCACAAGCCTTAAAGTTGGAGACCTCTGGTATAGAAGGAACAATGGCCTCCATATGGGCAGAACCTCCTGCCTAGACACTCGTTGTTGATTTTGTTGTGCATTTAGGAGGTCTCTAACTCTCCCGCTTCTGCAGCTGTGGAGCTCTTGTTGGTTGACGATGTGACTGTGGTCCCCGATAACGTCACCATGTACAACCATCCCGATGTCAAGGTAGGACCAAGGGTGGCTTCAGTCAGCTCTGAGACGTCCAAGGGATGCTTTTATTGGAGTTTCAGAAGCCTTTACAACATCTCTGGGTGCTTTGCGTCCCCCTAGGAGGTCTTTGCTCTGGTGGAAGGCTCTGGTTACTTCCTCATCAACAGCAGCACCCAGGACATGGCCAACATCACCTACCTGGAAACGGAGAGTGCCATCCAAGTGAGTGCCCTGGTGGCACCTGGTCTTGGAGATCCTTCTGCGGGGAAGAAAGAGAGCAGCATTTCCGGTCCTGTCTCCTTCATTTCATACGATCCTCACAAGCATCTTGAAGCTCAGGAAGCTTTGTTGGTTGTCACTTTCAGTTGGTTATCACAAGTTCAAAAGGTGTTCTGTAGAACATTGTTCTGAAGGATACATTAGAAGTTCAGATGTTCTGTAGGACACATTGGAAATTCAGATATTCTGTACCACACGTTGAAAGTTCAGATGATGTTCTGCAAAACATCTTCTAATCCATGAAATCAAGATTTATTTATCTTTCATTGTTAACTGCGTATTCATGCCAATCCTAGAAACCACACCGTTCCTAACGTGAACCATTGCTATTAGATTTGCCAGGGGATTATAACTGGGTTAAAGCACAGCTACAAACATACCACCCAGTTCTGATTTTACCCTCCCAGTTTGGGCTCATTGTGGCTTTTTCCAGGTGGTTCCAGTTCTGCCTGGTTCTTTGGCCCTGGAGATCTACGACCTCTGCCTCGCCTTCTTGGGACCGGCTACAGCTTACGTGCGAGTATCAAACATGTACGAATTGGAAGTGGATTTGATTGACAAGGTGAGAAGGACCCTGTTGGAGACCAGATCTGACCATCGTTTAACCACAATTCATTCTCTCTAAAGTGCTTTCCTCTCTTAAAGAAACAGCCAATCCAAGACAATCCAGGCTTGTCTTGCCAATGATCCCCTGCAGCCTTTTTTTGTTTTTTCACCCAGGTTGAGACTGGCAAGTCTGTGCTGGTCTCGGTGCGAGTGTTGGGGTCTCACCGCTCGGCTTTCCGCAGTAAATATTTCACCTACATGCACCTTCAGCTGAAAGCAGCCTCTCCAATCGTGAGCCTGACGTAAGTCTTCCCTTCTTGCAGAACCTTCAGCCTGGTCACCTTCGGCTCCAGCCGGCCCCGAGGGGCAAGGGGGAGAATCCCTCCAGACTGGGGTATTCCTTATGGCTAAGAACGGGATGATAGAGGTGGAGTTCTCACCTCACAATCAGGCGGCTGTGAGTTCGATCCTCTGTAGCTGCTGATATTTCTCTCTCTCTGGGCACAATGGGAATATCATCTGAGGAACAAAACTCCGCCCTGGCAACAGGAAAGGCATCTGGCCAGTAATAACACTCACCTACATTCAGTTTCCCAGACTTCACCCCGCAAAGGGGTTATGGGGTTCTTTAAAAGATGATGATGTTGATTACTGGAGGTTTTCAGCTATCCCTCCAGAGTGGGATGGAAGTTGTGAGTGCTCCATCGCTGGAGGTATTTAGGAAGACATGGGACCACCATTTGTCTGAAATGGCACAGGACCTTCTGCTCGGGCATGGGGTTGGACTAGAAGTTCTCCAAGGTCCCTCCCAATTTCTCTTTGCTGTATGTCTTTCCCCTCTGGTTCTCGAAGGCCGATGGAGGAACTCGGCAATTATTCCGAAGTCTACATGCTCCGAGCTGTAGCAGTTGGCCAGACGACGTTAGTGGCCACAGCTTGGGACAAAATGGGAGTCAAATTCATGTCCCCGCCACGGAAAGTGGAGGTAAGGCCACGTAAGCCAAGCCCTCAACATCAAACCTTGTTAGAAACTGCTTGGAAGAGACTTTGCCAGCATCTACAAAATCAGTGTCAAACTTTACTTTTCTATTGATCGATTTTTCACAGTTTTGAACTGCTCATCTTCCCTGGAGATTGATACATTGAAAGCTTCATAAAGGAAAAGATCTGAAAATTAAAAGATTTGCAAATTGAAATCCTTATCAATTGAAAGATTGGCAAACGAAAGCCAACAAAAATCTCTGTAAATTTACAAATTTGCAAATGGAAGCAAACAAAAATCTTTATCAATTTAAAAAGTTTGCAAGTCTTTGTCAGTTTAAAGATTTGCGAATCAAAAAAGATTTGCAAATGAAAACCTTTATACATCTGAAGATTTGCAAATTGAAAAAGGGTCGCAAATTTAAAATTGTCAGTTAAGATATTTGCAAAATTAAAAGATTTGTGATTTTTTTTTATTTTAAAGAAGGATCCATTAATAATAATAATAATAATAATAATAATAATAATAATAATAGTATCAGAAATTCTTTAATAATAATAATAATAATATCAGAAATTCAACAATAATAATAATAATAATAATAATAATAATAATAATAATAATAATAATAATA
>BLBF01000081.1:9247657-9260955 GCA_015471245.1 Laticauda colubrina
TAATAATAATAATAATAATAATAATAATAATAATAATAATAATAATATCAGAAATTCTTTAAATGCTCTGAGGGTCATTTGGAAAAATCCTTTCTTAGTGAGCGCCTAGAAGCCTGGAGGAACCTACAGGCCCAATTTCAAGTTTGTAGACTCTAGTTCTGGAGATTTTGTGATGATGCTTGAGGGGTATTTCGCTTTTATATATGCATAGATTTCTTTTGTGTTGTGTGTTCACACTGTTGTGTGTTTTGTCAGGTGTTCCCCCCTTTCAGACTGTTCCCTGAAAAAATGACCCTCATCCCCCGCAACATGTTGCAGGTGAGTCCAGGATCCCAAGCAGACAATGCCACTTTATGGGTCGTGGCCTCTCTTCAAAGATTGTGTTGTCACCCCCAGATGAAGTCAGCTCACCAGAGCAGAGAATAGGGCTGAGTTTTGGGGGTGTCTAAAGCAAACCCCCCCCCCCATGCAACAGTCTTCCTGACCCCCAGAATGCTTTGCCTCTGACCACAGGTGATGTCGGAAGGAGGACCTCAGCCTCAGTCCCTGATCCACTTTTCAGTCAGCAACCGAAGCGTGGCCGAGGTTAACGGGCTGGGACAGGTCAGCGCCAAGGCCGTGGGCACAGCCGTTATCCTGGGCACCATCCGGGCCGTCAATGAAGACACGGGAAAAGTCATTGTCTTCTCCCAGGTACACGTTTCCAGGGCGGGCTGGCAAATGCTCCCCTCACTGAGACCCCTCGATTTTATCCCTTCCAGCCAATGCTGAGGGTCCCCTACTGCTCTGACGAAGGCTTCCTGAGAAAGTAACAATCACACACTGTTGTGATTTTGTTTTATTTGAATGGTTGTGAAGTATATGCATGAGTCCCAAACAGTTTATGCTTAGTTCACCCCCCCCCCCCATCCCAGGATCAAGTTGAGCTGGAAGTGGTTCAGTTGCGGATGATTCGAATCCACGCCCCAGCCACCCGACTCGTCACCGGCACCCAGGTGGGTCCCCTGAGCCACCCCGTTGTGTCTCATGTCCCGTCCCTGAAAATCTGTGGGTGCCCCCTACATATGTACATATATATGTACATATATATCTATATCTATCTAATCCAGAGGTCTCCAAACTTGGCAACTTTAAGACTTCTGGACTTCAACTCCCAGAAGTCTTAAAGTTGTCAAGTTTGGGGACTCTTGATTTATCGATCTACCTGTCTATCTATCTACCTACCTACCTACCCATCCACCCACTTACCTATCTACCTATTTACCTACCTATACATACATATACATGCATGCACATACATATAGATATATGTATATTAATCAGAGACCATTTAGAATAAAAAACAGAAAAAACAGTCTTCAGTGATAACAAGGTTGATACTATATACTGAGCAGAGTTGGACTAGAAGACCTCCAAGGTCCCTCCCAACTCTGTTATTCCGCGCCTTTCCTTTCCTTTCCTTTCCTTTCCTTTCCTTTCCTTTCCCTTTCCTTTCCTTTCCTTTCCTTTCCTTTCCTTTCCTTTCCTTTCCGTTCCTTCCTTTCCTTCCCTAGAATTGTGGGAGTTGAAGTCCATAGGTCTTAAACTGGCCAAGCTTGGAAACCTCTGATGTAGAGGGTCTCCATCTTTTTCAGAGGATATTTAAACGAGGTTTTACAAAGCATGAGAATTTCTCCTGTATTGTAGGGGAACTTCCTTTCCTTTCCCGAGCTTAAGAAGGTCTAATTTTTCTTCTGGAGCTTAGGAAAGTTTAAATTTTGGCCCACCAGCTGCCCAGCTTCCTGATTCTGAGGCTCACCCCCATAAAACTCCATTCCGGGGTCCCTTTTTTGGCCAAGCCTGGAATCCAGGCGTTTCCGAAGGCGCGTTTGAAAAGCGTCTCTTTTCTTTCCGGCTGCCCCTCCAGGGCTCTATGCTTGCCTGGTGACTGTGAAAGCCCACCCCGAGGAGGACCTCCTGGCCCTCAGCACGGCCGAGGGCTTCGTGGACGTCTCCGCCGCTCTCCGCAGCGAGCAAAGCCCAGAAACCCAACGGGTCACGGTTCCGTTTTGGCCCGCCTTCTTCCTCAACCAGAGCGAGATTGTCCTGAGCAGCTCACAGACGACCAGTGAAATCTTGGTGTTGGGGGCCAGGAGGGTGACAGAAGCCATCGAGGTAAAGTTGACAAGTCACACACACACACATACACACACACAAGAACTTTAAATGTCCCTCCTGAAGATGGGGATGGGTCTCAGTGGAAGAGCCAGGTGGTTTCCAGGCGGATCTGCACCTCCAGGAGCCAGCTAGACCTGGAGGACAGGAGACAGGTGTGAGTCTGTTGGTGCAAAGGAAGTGACCCTACGCAAAGTGAGATGCAGGAATCTTCCAAGTGTTGGAAGAATTATCTTTTTGGGTTCAGTTCCAAGTGGGGAAGAAAGACACTGGAAACATGGATGCTGTTTGGAAAGATGGTTTAATGGTGGACAGGATCTTATGCCTTGGTTGAGCCTTTGCTGGATGATGATGTAATGAAAAGGGCTTTGTGTGATTCCTATTATAGCTCTACCTGGGGTAAATCTTTGCTATGTAGAATAGGCTGCCCCAGACCAGAGTAATGGTCCATTAGCAAAGATGGAGGGCTGAGATTCTGCCTCTTTTTGAGTTTCTACTTCTCTCTTTAGGGGAAGTATTCTACCTTTTTAAATATTTCCTAGGATATTTCATTTTTCTAGGAGAGGGGTGGGTGCTAACTTCCTACATCTTAAAAAGTGGTCAAGGTTGAGAAACCCTGAGCTAAATTTATCACCTTCTGAGGTCCACAGACCTGAAGGTTCAAGTGCCCAGTTTTGATGGGCTTCTCTTTTAAAGGTTGTTTATTTTCTGGAACTTTCTCCCCCCCTCCCCCCCAAAAAAAACCCTTCCTTAAGAGCTGTTTTTTTTCTCTCCCCTCCCGCCCTGCCAAGGCCCATCCCACAACTCCTGTGGTACAAGTGGACGCCCCCCTCCTCCTCCCAGACATGCCTGGGCTTGTCCTCTTCCCCGTCCGCGTGGTCAATCTCACCTCCCTCCACCAGAGGGCAGCACCGGTCTTCGTCAACCTCTCCTGCAGCCTCACCGGCCAGCGGGCAACTGTCCTGGTGCGGCCTGAGCAGGAGCAACCTCTCGGCTTTGGTGAGCGCGAGGGGAAAACGATGGTTGGCAGAGAGCTGGCGTGGTTCTTGGGGGCGCCTAGAAGGCCACCCAACCATCTTTGTCTTTGCCTTCACACACCTAGATCTCTGCGCCGAGGCCAGCCTCGTCCGGCAGCTGGTGGGCTCCTACCAGGTTCTCCTCTTCACCGTCTTCGCCGTCCTGGCGTCCACCATGGTCATTTTCCTCAGTGAGTCCCAGCACGTTTGAGCCGGACTCAGGCTCCCCTTAAGCCGCTGGATGGGACACTAGGTTCAAAGTCTACCGCAAGTTTTGTAGAATTGCAAAGCCGGAAGGGACCTGGGAGGCCTTCTAGTCCAACCCACTGCTGAAGCAGGAGGCCCCTAGAGCGTTTCAGATGAACTTCTTAAAAACCTCCAGGGTTGGTGTTCATCATAGGGAACTCTCAACAACAAATCGAGCCCAAAATCTATGTCGCTACGTGAGACATTTTGTCAAGAGTAGTTTTGCCCCATTTTGCGGCCTTTCTTGACATGTTTGCTAAGTGAATCCCTGCAGTTGTTCAGTCAGTCACACGGTTAAATGAAATCTCCCCCTATTGACTTTGCCTGCCAGGTGGTTGGAAAAGGGGACACTTCAACCGTCATACATACGAGTCGGTTGCCAAACAGCCGAATTTTGCTCACACGACCCTCTGGAGATGTCTCAACGGGTCGTATGAAAAACAGCCCCCCCCCTTTTTTTTCAACTCCCAACGCTCACAAAACAAGCCGCTGGGAGACAAAAAATATACACACCCCCCCCCCCCCCCCAAGCCGGTTCAAGCCTGGATCCAATCAGCTTTCTCCTCTCCCTGCAGTTTACAATGCCTTCCTGAACAGAGTTCAGACAGTCCCAGTGGTCTACATCCCGTCGGCCTCAACGCAGGACGGTGAGTTTCCACAAACAGCCTGGTCCAGAATGCAATCCCAATTCTCCTTGGGAGGGGGGGGGGGGTTTGAAAAGCCAGCAGGTGGCAGGATCCTCCAGTCCTGAAAATTCACCACTTTTAGCTTTCCTAAACAACTTTTCAACGGGAAGCCAGAGGTCCGATTCAATGCTTACCCCGGGGATCCCCAAACTTGGCAACTTTTAAGACTTGTGGACTTCCAACTCCCAGAATATGCTAATTCTGGGAGTTGAAGTCCACAAGTCTTAAAAGTTGCCAAGTTTGGCTCACCCAGTTCCCTTTTTGCAGAAGAGGAGAAAAAGGGGTGAGGGTTTTTTGGGGGGAGGGGTCATTTCTCAAGCCCCTCTCCCCCTTTCTATCTAGGCTACCTCTACCCTCCGCTGAGTGCTCAGCACCAACCTTCCAGCCTCAGGAACAGGACTCAGGCCTGGCTGTGGAGCGTACGAAGATGACTTTCTAGAAGAACGCGGGCAAGAGTAAAACTCGTGAACTTTTTTTTTAATGTGACCAGTGTCATCCTTACAGGGGAAGGCCATGCCCCTCGCCTCCATGGTATAGAACAATTAACCACCAGCTGTGAAAACCTCCCTTTTAAACCAGATTCCCAAAGGGCCAAATTGAATTCTGCAGAGATAAATAGGGGGCAGGTGGAGACAACAACACTCAACCCACAAAAAATGAAAAAAAAAATTGTCTTTATATCCAAACTTTATTGAATGGGTAAGGCTACAAGGACAGCGCCAGAGCCACAAGGGGAAGGAAGGGTGGGGAGTTTCCTCCACCCTTATCCCATAGCCACCGCTGGTAGCAACTCAAGCCCTCAAAAATAACTCTACACGTCCCCCAACTCTATTGCATAATATACTCCCACCATCAGTGCCCCAGAGAAACTCAGGGTTGCAGCCATCAACTGTTCCCATGTTCCCCACCCATCCCGTGCCAAATGTCCACTGTTTTAATGTTGCTTTCGCCGGAAAGAGCATCCTGCAAGGAGAACAAATAAACAAAAAATGCAAAAGTGAGCTATTATGGATCAGGAAGCAGTCTGCATTTATAACCATAATTGCCACGTTTGCTTTGTTTTTTTTTCTGGGGAGAAAACATTTTTTGATCCATCTCTTATGACCTCATCTATACAAAATCAGCCTGCTGAGTCAGAGTTGCAGTGGAAGGAAGCAGCTTTCAAACATTGCTCTGCATTTTAATGTTGTTGAAACACACACTGCCATTCCCCCCCCCCCAATTCCCTAAAGATTGAAAGATGACACCCCTAAAACTCCAACCTGCTACCTGGCTACAATTCCATGTTTTTCCTCGGTTACCTCTGACACCAAAGAGATTTGGAGGGGGGGGGGGAGATTCCCGCTTACCTTCTGTCAACCTTGCCTTTCCACCAGTGGGCTGGCACAACACGGTGGAGCAGCCGACGCACAACACAACCGTCTGGGCGTGACTGAAAACCGTGGTGATTTTATAGCAACCTGGAGCAGAAAGGCAAAGCAAATATTTAGTGTGTTAAGAACATGAGGCTGTTTTGTTGTTTTTTTTGCTGTTGCAGCCAACAAATCCTCAGGTTTCCTCTATGGCAACACCCTCCTTACTCTGCACCACCTTTGAGAACAAAATAGGTTTGAACTACTCCAGGGTGCTACTGCATGCTCCTGCAACACGCAAGAGGCCGTATCATGAGTAATATTTACAACTGAGGATTTCCCACTGCTCCAATTAGCATGTGGGTCAATTCAGCCGGGCCAGATTCTCACGTGCAATCTGGGAAACGGGGAAGGGGTCAGTCTGGATGCATCTCTTGCCCTGCATTGCCTTGTTGATGCAACAGCTGTTGCAAACAACCCGCTGCAGCAACAGGAATATATTTCATTGTTTTTCTGTAGCCCATCAGCTCTTGAGGTGGTTATGCTCAGATCTTTGGGACCACCTGCACAAACACACCTCATGATCCCAAACGTCAGCTCTGGCCACCAGATTTATTGCGGAGAGTATTAAGACATATGTAGCATGTCCCAGGGCTGGACTAGATGACTGCCAAGACCCCTTTCTGACTCTGTTCTTCAGTCTTTCTGAGCAAAGGGATGGACTGGGTGACCTCGGGGGTCCCTTCCCACCCTGTTATCCGAAGCAGAGGGTGGACTGGATAATCTCCAAGGCCCCTTCTAAACCCTGTCTTCTGAGCTGGGGGGCTCGGCTGGATGACCTACTTGATGCCTTGCAAGTCTTGTTATTCTGTCTGCTGGGCAAGGGGGAGGACTAGATGACCTTCAAGGTCCCTTCCAACCTTGTCTTCTGAGGGGCTCGGCTAGATGAGCTCGACCTCTTTAAAACTCTTGTTATTCTATCTTTTGAGTGGGGGGGGTGGACTAGATGACCCTCGAGGTCCCTTACAAACTCTTCTCCCATCTTTTTGGGCAGGGGGGCTCGGCTGGATGACCTCCGAAGCCCCTTCCAACCTCTTCTTCCATCTTTTGAGCAGGAGGGTTTGGCTGGATGACCTGCTAAGACCCTTCCAACTGTAGACATTTCATCTTCTGAGCAGGGGGGCGGACTAGATGACCTTCGAGGCCCCTTCCAACTGTAGTTATTGCATCTTCTGAGCAGGAGGGATGGACAAGATGACCCCCAAGACCCCTTCCAATTCCGTTATCCTGTTTTTTGTTTTGTTTTTTTTCCCCGTACAGTGTGTGCGGGGCCTGTCTGGATGGCTCCCCCCACCCCACGCCCCTCACCCGGGCACTTGACGTCCATGAAGTAGGAGTTGGGGCTCTGCACCAGGCGCTTCTTCTTGTGCTTCCGCTTCTCTTCCTCGGGGGAGGGGTGCAGGAGGTCCTTCGCGAGCTGCGGGGGGGGGGGGGGAAGAGAGACCAAAATAGAAAGAGGGGGATGAGACCCTCCTCCTCCCAGGCTCCATTCCCGCCCCCCCACCAACCGCCTCCACGCCGCCATCTTGAGCCTCGGCGGCGTGGCCAGCCCAGCGTGGAGCCCCCTCTTGGGAGGCCCGGAGAAACCCTCGAGGCGGCCCCGGAAGGTGCCCCCGGGCGAGGGGAGAAGGGAGGCGGGCCCACCCGGGGGAGGCCGAGCCCGCAGAGACTCACCGGCATGTTCGCGTGGAGGCAGCTGCGGATGAAAAGGAGGCCGACCGGAAGGAAAGAGAACTATATCCGCTGCGGGGTTTCCCCCACACGGGCGGAAGTCCGCGGAGGGTGGGCGAGGCGAAAAGGGCGCCATCTTGGGGAGGTCTAAGGAGGAGGAGGAAGAGGGGCGGGGCAGAGGGAGGGAGCCATCTTGGGCGCCATTTTGAGACGGAGGACAAAGGCGTCCCCTCCCCCCTCCTTCTTGTCCCCCTCACAGCCCTGCAGGGTAGGCCAGGCTGAGGAAGATATTTATTCTTCTGCTGCTGCCCTCCCAACACACACACACACACACACAAACACAACACTCACGCAACGCACAATGTCCCATTGTCTTACTCAGCTCTTCCCTTGCTCTGAAGGTTTAGCAAGACTCTTGTCCTCATGGAAGAGGTTTATTCTTCTAGTGGTTCCCCAACACACACAATAAACACACACACACTCGCAATGCACACAACACACACACACACACACAAAAACAGATACACAATGTCCCATTCTCGTACTCAGCTCTTCCCTTGCTCTGAAGGCTTACCAAGTCTCTAGTCCTCATGGAATAAATTTATTCTTTGGGTGCTCCCCCAACACACACAACAAACACACTCACAATACAATGTTCCCTTGTCAAGAAATGCATGACGTATATTTAAACGCCAGTGGTCGTTGAACATTGTGGACACCAGATTTAATCAGGACACCAAATATTTCCATATTTTGCAAGGACATTTTTTTAAATTAATTTATTCAGATTATAAAATAGAAAAGAGAATGAAAACGATAGGAAACTAGAGGAGGAAAAAAGGAAAAAGGAAAGTGTGTAGCGGAAAAGGGGAAAAATGCAAAAAAGCCCATTAACTTCTAACTCTTTTTACACCAGTGGAAAATAATAGACATTACAGCTTCAATTTTTTTACTTTTGCATAATAATATATGTGCCATCCATTTCTATAACAAGAAGTCTAATCTAATCAGCAAGCTCCAACATCCAACTTTTGTTTTTATTGCTCACCTCAAACACAACATCCTGAAGTGCTTTCCAAGCGGAAACAAAAATTAGAAGTGTTCCAAATAAAATAATAATCGTTTAAATAAACAATATTAAAAAAACAATATTTCAAGGATGAGGATGACAATAACAGAAAAACCCTCCTGGGAATTTTGCATTTTTTGTTGCAAAACAAAAATGGATACTTTGCTCAAGGCTGTCTCTTCCCTCTCCCTCCCTCCCTCCTTCCCTCAGCCTGAGGAAGGCACTCTCCCCATGTTCAGAGGCCCTCTTTTTCTCATGCCCCCAGGGAGCTCTCCAGCTCCTCCTTGGCAAGGGAATGAATGAATTCCCAGCAGCAGCCGCTGCAGCTTGGACGATGCTTCCTCCTCCTCCCCATATGAGCCAGGGGTCAACCCCTCCTGCCTTGGAGTGGGGGGGGGGCTGCTTCCCTGCCCATTTTGGGGAGGGGGAGGGAGGGGTTTGGACATCCCTGTCAGAGGAGGAGGAGGAAGAGGAGGAAGAGGAGGGCAGAGGGAAAACTTCAGCCCCTCCTTCGACAAAGTTTCTTCCCGGCTAGATCCTCAGCTTTTTTTTCCCCCTTGTTTTTTTCTTTCTTTCCAGGAGCCCCTTCCCCACAGACCCCCCCCCCCCGGGAGGAGAGGGGCCGGCCAGTCCCCCCACTCGAAATGGCCAAATCTTATGACCACCTTTTCAAACTCCTCCTGATCGGGGACAGCGGAGTGGGCAAGACTTGTCTCATCATCCGGTTCTCCGAGGACAGCTTCAGCGGCACCTACATCAGCACCATCGGTGAGGAGGAGGGGGGGGGCTTCTGCAGAGACCCCCCCCAACCCTTAACCCCCCTCCCCATCGCCACCCCCAACCCAAATAAGAGCAGGATAGCAGGGAGCAGCAGCAGCCCCTGTCCAGGGCGTTGGGTGGGTTTTTCTTCTCCACTCCCCTCGCATCTCCGGGGGAGGGGGGTCTTCTTCCCACCCGCTGCACGTCCGTTATCCCAGGCTCAGGGCTGTGGATGATGGGAATCAGGGGGAAAAGGGGGAGAAACCCGCTGGAAAGGGAGGTGGGGGCTGATCCACGGTGTCCCCCCCATTTCAAGATTTGCAACGCTCTTTGTAAGGATTGGAGTGATGGGAAACTGCAGCTTTTGTGTGTGTGTGAATTTGGGTCTTTTGGGGTTCAGCTCATCCATTATTGGGGTTGCAGTTGGGGTCAGGAGAGGCTGGCCAGGTGCGAAATACACTATAGAGTCCTCTCCCCAAGAGGGAAGAAACAATCAAAAGAAATGTCCCAGTTTTGCTTTCAAACCATTCTTCGTTTTCTTTGGGGGGGGGGGGGGGGGCAAATAAAATAAATCCAAACTACACAAGGACTAGAATCTTGGCTGAGTTTGGCGAAGCTTGATGATGGAGAAGCTCTGATTGGACACCCTCCAAAGTCTGAGTTCAATCAATAGACTGGGAAATGAGTCCCCCCACCTGAAAGGATTGGAGACCCCAAATTTAACACCGGGTAGGAATGGTAAAGTAAACCTCGTGGAAACTGTAAGTAAGGACAAATTCCGGTTTTCTTTTCTCCCCCCTGCAGGCATCGATTTCAAAATCCGGACTGTGGAAGTGGAGGGTAAAAGGATTAAATTGCAGGTTTGGTAAGTGCTTCTAGAACGGATTTTGTCTGTGTGTGTGCGTGTGTGCGTGTGTGTATGTGTGTGTGTGTAATTGTGGAGAAGGTAGGTGGATTATGGAGTAGGGAGTCAAAAAGGGTGGGGTTAAACACCTCAGGGGGGTGGGAAGCAGGACCTTTTGTGACTGTTGGGAAAAAAAAATCTGTAAACACGTTTGTAAAAGAGAAGAAGGAAGAAAAAATGTTATTTGGAGAAGATCAGCAGTTGGAGGAAAATGGGCAGCTGGTTTTAATTCCAAGAGTCCCCTGTAGATGGGTTAGGGAGTCAGCTGTGCATGATGGGGGTTAGAGTCCAATGTATTGGCAAAGCTACGATGGGGAGAGGCGGCTGTCAAGAATCGGCCCAATTGTACTCAACTAAACCCTCGGCTCCGGAGCAGAATTTCCTCCGGTGAGTGAGGCGGCCATTCAAGTGAGCCGCCCCTCATTTAATGAGAGCGTTTTAAGCTTCCCGACGGCGCTCTGAAGCGAATCCTCTGGTCGTTGAAGCGAATCGGGTTTCTCCCCACTGGCTTTGTCGTTGTGACTCATCGTAAATGTGTGTCAGTGGCCAAGCACCCCAATTTTGAACGCGGGGATTCTGTGGCCTTCGGAAATGCGAGGAGGATCGGTGAGAAGTCAGTCACTCTTTTAACAATGAGGGGAACTGAGTTTTTTTTTAAAAAAAGACCCATTGTTCCTTGCAGGGACACGGCTGGCCAGGAGAGGTTCAAGACCATTACAACTGCCTACTACCGAGGAGCCATGGTAAGGGGGCTGCCACCCCTTGGAGACACCCCACCCCCCCTTGGAAGGGGGGGTACCATCCCAAATGAGCAGCACCTGAGACATTTTGGGGAGCCCCAGAAGGGAAAAAAAAAAACCCAGATTCAGATCCAATTAAAATAAAACGATTCAGACAATGAAATGATATAGGATTCCCTGCCGAAGCAGGGGGTTGGATTAGAAACCTCCCAGGTCCCTTCCAACTCTGTTATTCTGCTGTCCTTCCTTCCTTCCTTCCCTCCCTCCCTCCCTCCCTAATTACTTTCTTACTTACTTTCTTTGCAGGGGGTTGGACTAGAAGACCTACAAGGTTCCTTCCAACTCTGTTATTCTATTCGAAATTGGATTCCTCTGCATTGCCATGATGGGGACCAATCTGGCTTCCCCTCCCCCCCAAATATAAGATTTACTCTTATTAAATTGATTAAAAATAATTCCACCACCACCACTCTGTGGTCCAAAATATCCCTGGTGCAATAGGCATAGGATCTAAGGGGAACAACAGGAGAGGAAGAAGAAGGGATGGGGAGGATGGAAGAAAAAGGTGTTCGTGTGGCTCTTTCCCCTTCGGTCTCATCGGGGAGCAGGATGGGGGGAGGCCCAAAGAATGGGGAAGGCCCCTCTCCAAGAGTGGCCCCCCTCCCCACGGATCCCCCAATTCTGTCCTAGGGAATTATTCTCGTCTACGACATCACGGATGAGAAATCTTTCGAGAACATTCAAAATTGGATGAAAAGCATCAAAGAGGTGGGTACAAAATGGTGCTGGGGGAGTGAGGATTTCAAAAGGGGACCAGCCCTTTGGGACACCCCCACCCTCTGACCTTTGGCCCCATAGAATTCCCCCCCACCCCGGCCTATCCTGTTTTCCATCCATCCTTGATTCAGATCCGGGATGACAAAAAAAAAGGCAAATGATGGCCAACGCTGCCCTCTGGTGGCCAAAACCTGGAGCAGGCTCTGAACCGGGGACAGAGACGTCTGCCCTCTAGTGGCTACAGGGGGTCATTGGTGGTGGTTTTTTACACAGGGAGGGGGGGTGGTTCTGGTTTGTTTCTAAGTTTTTTTAAAATGGTTTTGCGTGTTCTGTTCTTGGTTCTTTGCCTTCATTTGGTGCGAGTCCTTTCAACGCCACAGTCCCGTACGCAAGATGGCCGGCTGTAGGAATTGAATAAATGTGTAAATATTTACCAAAATAGGTTGATTGTTTGTTTTAGGAATGGTGGGTGGAAATATCACTTCCACCAAAGAGAGGGGGATGTCCATTTCCTGGATCCAAGCTAAATGTTCTTCCTTCTTTCCTCCCTACTTCCTTCCCTTCCTCCTTCCTACTGTCCTTCCTTACCTCCTTATCTCTCTCTCTCCGTCCCTCCCTCTCTCCATCCTTCTTGCTTCCCTTCCTTTCCTTCCTTCCCTCTCTTCCTTTTTTATCTCTCCCTTCCTTCTCTATGCTTCCGTCCTCCCCTATCTCTTCCTTCTCTATCTCTCCTTCCTTCCTTCTCTATCCCTTCTTACTTTATCTCTTCCTTCCTTCTCTATCCCTCCCTCCTTCCTTCCTTCCCTATCTCTTCCTTCTTTGTCCTTTCTTTCCCTCCCTATCTCTTCCCTCAATTTTTTTATCTTCCTTCCTTCTCTATCCCTCCCTCCCTTCCTTTCCTATCGCTTTCTTTTTATCCCTTCCTTCCTTCCCTCCCTGTCTCTTCCCTCCTTTTTATTTATCTTCCTTCCTTTTCTATCGCTCTCTCCCTCTCTTCCTTCCCTTTTGCCAGAATGCCTCAGCCAGCGTGGAGCGCCTCCTGCTGGGGAACAAGTGTGACATGGAGATGAAACGCAAAGTCTCCCGGGACCAAGCCGAGAAGGTATCGGGGTGCAGGAATCGCAGGGCGGGGGATGTGTGCATGTGCAGAGTGCAACTGGTGTTGGCTTTGGCTCGCCCACTTCATGACTTCTTTCTCGGCAGCTGTGCAAGGAACACGGGATCAAGTTCTTTGAGACCAGCGCCAAGTCCAGCTTGAATGTGGAGGAGGTGAGGGGTCTGCTTGGGCCAGGGACCCCCCTCCAAAAGAAAGCCACACAGAGACACACAAGCACACCCATTTGGCTTCCAGGCCCCCTTGGCCATTGCCCCTGGGCTGCAGGAGACGAGGCAGCCTTGGCTGGCGGGGTGGGGGACCCTGGGCTTCTGCCTTCTGGGGGAGGGTGGGGGGCCAGCCCGAGCAGTGGCTTCTCCAAGTAGTAAACGGACAAAAACAAATTATGGATCCCCTGGTCTGTTTATTTATTTATTTTTCTCTCCTCTACTTCAGGCGTTCAATACTTTGGCTCGTGACATTCTTCTCAAATCGGTCAAGAAATCGGTGAGTGCCCCGTGGGGAAGAATTGGGGGGGGGGGAGTGAAAACCCCGGTAAAATGTGACCAAATCCCTCCTCCTCCTCTTCCTTTCACTCCTCTTTCTGTTTTTCTTTCTGTTTCTGTTTCCTCTTCCTCCTTCTCCTCTTCGTCTCCTCTACCTCCTCCTCATTCCAGAAATGGATGGACTTACATTGAAAACCAAACAGAAAGAAGAAAACCAAATTTTTTCTCCTCCTCCTCCTCCTCCTCCTCCTCCTCCTCCTCCTCC
>BLBF01000081.1:9278376-9298123 GCA_015471245.1 Laticauda colubrina
ATAGAATATAGAATAGAATAGAATATAGAATAGAATATAGAATAGAATATAGAATAGAATAGAATATAGAATAGAATAGAAAATAGAATAGAAAATAGAATAGAAAATAGAATACAATAGAATAGAATATAGAATAGAATAGAATATAGAATAGAATATAGAATAGAATATAGAATAGAATAGAATATAGAATAGAATATAGAATAGAATAGAATAGAAAATAGAATAGAAAATAGAATACAATAGAATAGAATATAGATTAGAATAGAATAGAAAATAGAAGATAGAACGGAATAGAATGTAGAATAGAATACCTTTATTGTCATTGTATTCCACGAAATTTGAAAGCTACTCCAGCACAATGCCCCAAACACCACATCACAATCACACTACAGAGTATTTAAAAATTAAAATAATTAAAATAATAATAATAGGACTAAATCACAAATACACTGTTTGATTCAAGACCATTACTGCCTTGGAAAAGAAACTGTTCCTCAGTCTATTAGTCCTCATTTTAAGACATCTATAACGCCTCCCTGATAACAGTTCAAAATATGAATGTCCAGGATGAGAATGGTCTGTGGAGATGTTTAGTGCTCTAGAGAGAATGGTGCTTTGTTGGAGAATCTGATTTATGACACACCCAGGGGTATCACCCCGTGGCTGAGAAAATAAGGACCCGGAATACCGAAGATATATATATATATATATATGAAACTAGAAAGCATCTGAAGTTCCATCCCGTCTTACCGGGTCTCCAGACCATCCAAATATTCCTTCTTGCGTCGACGGCTGTCCTGGGCAGATTGCTTGTTTCGAATCTTCCTCCGTATTTTCTTGAGGATCTGCTCTTCTGCCTGCAGGGAAGGGATGGAGAGCGGGGCTGAGGGTCCCGTCTGATCCTCATTTCCCGGGCAGTAGGGGGCGGTGTCTCTTTGCCCAGCTACCCACCTGGGAAAGGTGTACGGCATCATGCAGCAAGACGCCCTCCTGGCTTAGCAGACGCCTCTCATCCTCTGTCAAGAACAGGGCAGGGGGCTGGAAGGATTATGGGAGGGGGAAACTGATCAGCGGAGAAAGAGCGACCCCTTTTTCCTGTCACGTTCTGGGGATTTTTTTGGGGGGGGGGCAGATGAGGTAGGGGTTGAAGATGGGGACAGGGAGGAGGAGGGGGCCTGGGGTCTCCATTTCCAGGATTTTTCTTCTGCTGGGGCACTGGCAAGAGGGTTTCTGCCCATGTGCAGAAAAACACTTTCCCAAGCCATTTAAAAAAAAAAATACAGTTTTCAAAAACGAAACCGAAAGTAACCCGGCAATAGCGGCCCCCTGGTGGTGAAACGAAGGCACTGCAGGTCTGATTGCTCACACCAATAGGGGAAGCTTCGCAGTCTGCCATTGGCTGCGGAGCGTCATGTGACCTTTCCCAAGCCTGGAAAAAAGTTTTCAAGACCTGTCCAAAGTTTGTTTTTTGTTTTTAAAGGAAACCCCCAGACCCAGAATTAAATGGTGTGCCTGCAGAGTCCTCCAGGAGATAGAGCTGGAAGGAAAGAACGGCCAATCCATTGCACAAGTCCATAGTGCCACGTACCCTGATTGGCTGCTGCATTTTTTTTTTCCACCTGAGGCATTCTGGGAGTTGAAGTCCCCCTGCCTTAAAGTTGCCCAAATTGGAGAAATGTTCAACTTTTGGCAGGAGCTTCCAGATGCAAAAGGTATTTGTGTGTGTGTGTTTGTGTGTGAATCTCAAATAACATCTCTTAACCCACTGGTGTTCCCATCAAATCACCCATGATTGTTCTGGACGAGTGCTCTGTATTCCAGAATATTTGATTTTTTTTTTTTAATTTTAAAACAAAACTTTATTAACGTTCAAAATTAAACATTTTATTTCCCCCCCCTCATTTTCTGTATCTTACCTCCTCCACGGGAACCTCGTCTGCATTTAAATGGGCCACCCCCTCCAAGAAACCTGGCGAGGCTTGGCTTGCAATGCAGGTGGGTGGGTGGGCTCCTGGAAAAGACACCCCTCCCAAAGTATCAACCATGTTGGTCTTGTGATAAAATTCATGGAGAAAATGACAGTTTGGCTGTAAAATCCTGATTCTCTGCTTCAGATTCCTCTGGGTGCTATTTAACCTTAGTTCTAACGGCTGCTTCTACGACAGATTTCCCCCTCCCGTTAAAAATAATAATTGTACAGGCAGTCCTCGACTTACGATGGTCTGTTTAGTGACTGTTCAAAGGGACAGTGGTGGCACCCAAAAAAAGGGGACAGTCATGTTGTCAGGATTCTGACAGTTTCCCCCCCTGCCAATTAAATCGTGAGTTTTGAGCCAAACTTCCAAAACTTCAAAAGGATTTATTGGGAGTCAACACGCCAGCATGACCTGGGTGGAGCCGACTCTACAGACACATCATTCATTGTCACCTTTGACCCTGGCTTTCCCCCACCCCCTGGGTGTATCCTAATTCATATTCTCCAATGGGACACATCCATAGCCCAGAGTCATCCATCATATTCTCCAATTAGATATTTGCATGCAGATACTTCAGTCACCTAGTTATTCTCTTTGAAAACATTGATGGAATGCACTTTTGATTTCCAAGCTGCCACACTGCTCCCCCCTCCCTTTCTGTTGGCAACTCTAAACAGACCACAGAAATATTTTAGGAGTTGACACTGGGGAGCGAACCGGTGGCTCTGATTTTTGAATCCCACCCCCTGGATGCTTACCAAGAAGGTTGGGGTCTTCCCAGGTTCCCGGGTTGCAGAGAACCTCCAGGACGACGGTGGGCGATGGGCCAGGAGAAAGGGAGTCTCGGTGGGGTCTCGGGGAAACGTCGCCGGCAGTCTCCGAGCTCCTGGGATGGTAGACCTCGTTGGGGTTGATCCGAAGTTGGAAAAGGCCTTCCGGATCATCGTCGGGAAGACACTGAGCAAGGGACACAAAACGGGTACAAAGCAACGGATGAGTTTTTGTTTTTGTTTTTGGCTGCGTCGTAAATGCGAGTATTCCCCCCCCCCCCCGTGCAAATGAGTGTTGTCCATCAACGGCTTCCTGCGAGATTTGGGGACTTACCTGGAGCTGGACGGCTGGACAGTCCTCGGGTTTATTCGGAAGGCGGCCATAGGGATGGTCTTGAAGGAGGGTGTGGACGCCAGAGTTTCCAGCAAGGCAGCTGTGTCTGGAGTCCAGATCCTCTTCTCCGTCGAAGAGAATCTCATAAAGGTTCGTGCTGTCAAAATCCATGTTATGAAAAGAGTGGCACCCCTCCAGATGTTCAGAATTGAAATCAGAATAGAGCCGGACAGAGTTGGAAGGGACCCTAGAGGTCTCCTAGTCCAACCCCCTGGTTGAAGCAGAAAACCCTATACCATTTTCAGACAAGTGGCAGTCCAGTCTCTTCTTAAAAGCCTCCAGTGATGGAGAAGGGAGGGAGGAAGTAAGGAGGGAGGAAAGGAAAAAGAATAGCAGAATAGCAGTTGGAAGGGACCTTGGAGGTCTTCTAGTCCAGCCCCCTTCTCAAACAGGAGACCCTGTCACATTTCAGACAAAGGGTTGTCCAATCTCTACTTGAAAGCCTCCAGTGACGAGGAAGGAAGGAAGGAAAGAAGGAAGGTGAGAAGGAAGGCAGTCAGGAAGGAAGTAGAGTGGAAACAGAAAGATAGGAGGGGGGAGAGAGGGAAAGAAGGAGGGGGGAGAGAAAGAGGAGAAGGGAAAAAGAAAAGGAAGGAAGAGAGAAGGAGGGAGGAAGAAGGAAGGAAAATGAAAAGGAAGTCAAGCAGGAAGGAAGTAGAGGGGAAGAGAAACAGGGAAAGGAAGGAGGGAGGGAAAGAGGAGAAGGGAAAAAGAAAAGGAAGGAAGGAAGGACAAAAAATAGCAGAATAACAAAGCTGCAAGGGACCTTAGAGGTCTTCTAGTCCAGCCCCCTTTTCAAACAGACGAGGGATTGTCCGGTCTCTTCTTAAAAACCTCCAGCGATGGAGCACCCACAATTTCTGAAGGTTTTTAAAAAACATCTGATTTTTTTGGTTAGGTTAATCTCCGCGTAGCCTCCGGCATTCAGTCCTTCCAGTTAAGCCAGAATAATGTCAGATCAAACGCTGCAACTAAAAGCTGGATCAAACTCCGATTCAAAATCCCCAAACTGGTCCCTTTCACAGGGATCCCAGGAAGCCAAAATAAATAAATAAATAAATTTACAAACAGTCACCGGAATGCCATAGCGTAGACAACCAAGCATAAATCCACCACCGAGCTGCAAAAAAAGTTTTTAACTCCGCAAATATTTGCCAGGCGCAGAGATTTTGTCTTCTGAAGAATTCCCCTTCCCCCCCCCCTAAAAAAACCCACTTTCTTTTTGGATGAAATTTGCAGCCCTGGCAAAAACAAAAACAAAAAGGGAAAATAAAAAATAATACTTTAACCCTTCGTTCCCTTCATCTTTGTCCTCCTCGTTTTGCAACGTTGGGGAGGCGAAGCAGAACAATATCCCGGTTTTGTCCTCCAACAAGGAAGTTGCTTTTATTTATTTTTTATTTATTTATTCTTATTTAATTTTAAAACTCGTTTCTCTAGCCAGGATCTTCAATATTCTGAAACTGCCTTTCCAGGAACCAACCCACGAGCCCTTTGGCCAATGGAAAGGGCTTAAAAATAAATGCCACCGACCAATAAATGTTGCCCGTAGGCTCATTTAAAAAAAAAAAACAAATGAGCAAAATTTGGCAAGGAAGTGTGTGTTTGCACACTTAGGGTGTTTTTTTCCCCTCCCAGGTCACAACGCTCTGGATATAAATCCTGTTTGTTTGGCAAAGAGTAATTTCCTCCAAAATTCAAATTCTCTTACACCTTGCTTTTTGGGACGGTCTCTTTTCATTTTAAGGTAGCATTTTGTTTTGCTTATTAAAAAAAAAAAAATAAGAATCCTAGGGTGCATTTGAGGGAAAATGGGAATTTCAAAGTCAGCTTGTGATTGAACTGTTGCTGGTTTCCCACTTTTGTGCATTAATCCCCTGAAAATAAGTCCTAGCTTGATTTTTTTTACATGTGCGCTCAATATAAGCCCTACCCCCCCCAAATAAGCCCTAATTAAGACCCCACCCAGTCCAGAGTAGACTGGTAAAGATTAAGCTAGGATGGAGAATGGGTGGGTGGGTGGAGCTGCCTTACTACTTATCTTTGGACAGGTGTAGCCAGGCCTTGCACACCCCGACACCTGCGTTTTCGTGGAAACACAGTCTTTGACTGGTTGGAATATTATTTACAGATTACTAGAGTTGGAAGGGACCTTGGAGGTCATTTAGTCCAACCCCTCCGCTCAAGCAGGAGAGCTTATTGCTGACCAAGGGCAGTCCAGTCTCTTCTTGAAAGCCTCCAGGGATGAAGCTCCCACAACTTCCAAAAGCAAGCTCTCCCCCTGAACATAGAATAACAGAGTTGGAAGGGGACCTAGGAGGTCATCTAGTCCAGCCCCCCACCCACATAGGGAGACCTTACACCATTCCTGACAGATGGCAGTCCAGTCTCTTGAAAGCCTCCAGGGATGAAGCTCCCACAACTTCCGAACTTCTATTCCATTGAAGGTACAGTAACAGAGTTGGAAGAGACCCTCTAGGTCATCTAGTTCAACCCCTTCCCCTCCCTCGCCCAAGCAGGAGACCTTAAACCCCATTTCTGACATTTTGGTGGCACTGGACCAGGTAGAAGTTACTGGTAGTAACATATATATTTTCTCTCCTGGGTGTGCAATTTTAGAATCAAACGATAAAATCACTGAGCTGTTCAGTTATTTAATTTTAAAACGGAATTATAAAATCTGGGAGTTGGAAGTCCACGACTCTTTAAAAAGCCACCCCCTTAGATGTAACCTGCTGTGACATCTGAATGAAGTCTTTGGCCTGCCTAGGAATACAGATCCTATCAGTAATTTTGGACTCCGAAGCCCATCGTGCTTTCCCAGGTTTGCTGGCATCAGACAACGGCAGTTGTGGTCACAAAACGTCTTCCTGTTCATCGGGATTTGTTTTATCCAATGGGCACCTTCCCGAAACAGCCACTAGCTGCATTCCCACAGCCAGTTCCGGTTAGTCCTCAACTTTCGATGGTTCAGCTGAGTGACCGACATTTTACGACGGCGCCAGAAAGAGAGACGTGGGGCCATTTCCCACCACCACCTTTTGCAGCCATTTTTGCATTCCCACCATGGCCCTGGGATTTTATATTTGGATGCCGACTCATGTTTACGACGGTTTCCACTTTCCCCTGGGCTTACATGATCCACTTTTACGACCATCTTTTGCAAAGCCAAGTCAGCGGGGCAAGCCAGCTTTGCTTGACAACCTGGTGATTGAACTCCCCCCTTGCAAGCCATTCCCTTTTTGGAAAGGTCGTAAAACGGGGCCCAAAGGAAACGTCTCGCTTAGCGTCGGGAGTGGGGGAGTTATTGCGGTCGTAAGTCAAGGACTATTGGTTGCGCGCAGCAAGGAGGGAGAAGCAAGGTTTAAAAGCCAAGACGGGATCCGGAGGCTGCCCTGGGTCAACACGGGGGTTGTCTGAACGCAGAGCCTTTAACCTGGGTTGGGTCGCGTGTCTGGATGTGTGCGTTGCATTTGAACTCCTGTAACTCCAGGAATGGGGTTTTCTGGAAGGGGGGGGCTCTGATTCACTCCCCCCCCCCATGCTGCAACACTTCGTTGCAACACGCTTCGATCTCCCCCCTTTCGCACGTGACGCTCAACCCAGCTGAGCAAACGCAGCCGGTAAAAAGCTCCCCTTTCTTTCCCCCCCCCACCACTGCATTGCGCTTTCCTCATTGGCTGGCTCCCTGCTGTCCGTCTGGGCTATCCGCCAATCGCGAGAGGGTATTTTCCCTTCGGGTCCCGCCTCTTTCGAACCTGGCCTTAGAACGAACAAATAAATAAATAAATAAATAAATAGATAAATAGATAAATAGATAGATAAATAAATAAATAAATAAATAAATAAATAAATAAATAAATAAATAAATACATTCCCCCCCCTCTCGCCGCTCCTCCCCTTTCGAACGCTTGGGGAAGGGCGCCCTCCCATTGGCCGAGAGGCCGGGAGACGCCCCCTTTCGAACGCCAGGGCGAGCATCCCATTGGCGGGTGCAACAGTGGGTTCCTTCCTTCCTTCTTCTTTGAGGGCCCGGGCCACGCCCCTTTGGAACGGCCAGGCACTTTCGGGACTGCGCGGAGTTGGCGCCGCCGGTGAGTCGGGGAGCCTCCCGCAGAGCGGCGGTGGGAGGGGGGAGTGTGGACCGGCCCCCTGACCCCTTTGGGGGAAGGGGAGTAGGGACCTGAAGGAGCTTTAAACTCTTAATTACCCCCCCCCCCCCCCCCCCAAAAAAAGAAGTGGGCTTGGACCCCCAAGTCCCATGCTCCACAGCCGCAGAGGAGGATGGTCACGGGAGTCCTGTTCCAATAAGTCCAGGGAGCTGGTTTGGTGGTCTCTCCGGACACCAACTGGACTCCCTTCCCTGTTCCTCTTTGGAGAAAGACCCGGGGCCCCTTCCTTCCAAGGGTTTATCTGCTTGGTGCGCTGGACTACAGGGCCCATCATCCCCAGAGGGGAGGAAGAGAAGAGAGGTAGTCAGACTACCTCCACCAAATGACCCCTCCCCCCAATCCCTGCTCTTCTTTCGAGAAAGACCCCAGGGACTCTCTAATAGTGTATATCTCCTGGTGTGCTGGACTACAGAACCCATCGTCCCCAGAAGGGGGAAGAGGAAAGAGGTAGCCAGAGTACCTCCACCAAATGACCCCTCCCCCTAATGATCCCTTTCTCTTCTTTCGAGAAAGACCCCAGGGACTCTCTAATAGTGTATATCTCCTGGTGTGCTGGACTACAGAGCTCATCATCCCCGGGAGGGAAAGAGGTGGAATGTTGCAGCCAAACTAACTCCTGGAGTAACTTTCGCTCAAGCAGGGGGATGAGGTGCTGAAGCCCTTTTGCTGCCTAGGGTGTGTTTCCCTGCTGAGGGTTGGTGGAACTCGCGGCCACTATTTGGGGTCAACATTTGAGCCTTGGGGTGGAGTGTTAGGGGAGACGAGCTGGATAATTTGGAATTATTATTATGATTTTTGTATCCCTGGTTTGTGTACTTAGCCTCACAGAGTTTTTAATTCAAATTTAATATGGGCTGTGAATAAGCCAGGATTCATTTTAATTACTTTCCTTCTCTTTGTAGAAATGGAGATTTATTTATTTATTAGTTTTTCTCTCTATCATGGTTTAAGCTAGGAAAAAAACTAACCCGGGATACAAAAGGAGAGATTATAACCTTCCTTTCCAACAGAACAGAATATTATTTAGATTTATTCCTGGAGTTTTTAATTCCACAGTCAGTTTGTGTGATGTTTGCAGCCTAGAAAATGGAACGACAATTCCCATATTCCTTGCTGGATGTAAGTTAAAAGTCTACCTGCAGAACTCGGGTGACTTGGCTGTTGCTGGTAGTTTAACAGCACATGATCCATTCAGGATTTGGCTTGTCCTTGAATCAAGGGTTATCATTGTTTGTTTTGTCGGAGGAAAGTGAGGTGGTAAAACTGATAATTAAATCAATATTCCACTTGTCAGAAAACCCCACCCTTTTCAATTTCTCCTGAAGTTTCCCAAGGTGGGTCTGAATAATCCAAATTTAGTGAATTTTCAAGATCTGGTTCTCAAAAGATGTTATTTACAAAAAAATAAAAAAATAAACCCACATTGATCTATTTTTATTTATAAAAACATATCAACTTCCCATATATTACCATAGGCTAACTCTGAGTGGCTGATAGTTACATCTGTTAAAACATAAGTTAAAAACAAACATTACAATGTAATGATTGGCAGTGTTTTAATCAGGGCTGGGCTTTGATGTTTAGCTAACAAATTTATATATATAATTTATATAAATTATATATTTATCATTTATATTTAATTATAAATTATAACACTTTATAAATGGACTGTGTTTAAACAAATTTGTTTCTAGCTTGGCTGGCTAGATTTTGGGTGAACATTTCAGTATTTCAGCTCCTAAAAAGGCATTTAAAATAAAAAAAATCAAAATTGAATAGGGAAGAAAGTCTTAGGAGCAAAATCCAAAGATAAACTGGCAGATATTGAATGATCAATTTCAACCCATTAGCCCCAATATTCTGGGATTGATGGAGACTGGAATTTAAGCTGGAAAGGATGCTGAAAGATATACTGCCTTGACCCATGGAAGTTCTTTTAAAACCGGCCAGCAAAGCTAACAAAACTTTATGAGCCTGTTTTCAATCTATCTGCCTAACTTCCCCATTTTATGATTTCTTGTTCTGCAAAAAAACAAAAACAAATCAAACACCGGTTTAAAAAAATGCAACTAAGGGGAAGTGACTTGAAACCTCGGTTTAAATTTAGTTCCTGCAACTTGGCAAAAATCCCACTAACTTGTTTTGTTCCTTTTTCCTCCTGGTGGTCTATCTTGGCAGCAAATTAAATTGAAATGCATTGAAATGTTTTTTTTTTTCCTTTTTAAAAAAAAGAACTTCTCGGATCCAAGACCCGCCTGGCCCGTTTCCCAGAATCTCTGCAAACTTGTCCTAAAATCGTGTGTGTGTGTGTGTGTGTGTTTGTCCTTCTGTTTGACCCTGGGTGTAAATCAGGAGGGGTCGAAAATGGGTTTGTGGGAGGTTAACAGCTGCTTTTCCCCCTCTGCTTGGAACTGGCAAATTACTGGAATCAGTCACTGACTCACTCCTATATGGCGCTTCCTCTCCGGGTTGCTGGCTCACATTAAAAAAAAAATTATTACAGAGTAGTCCTCGACATGCGACCCAAAATGAAGCCTCAGATTTTTTATGGTGAAGGGAGTTTTGCCCCATTTGACTGTTTTTCTTGCCTCCGTCGTTAAGTGGAACACTCCAGTTGAGGTTGGTAAATTAATCCAGCTTCCCCGTTGCAAAAGAGGATCTTGCAAAACCATCGTAAATATGCTGCAAGGGTCGTAAAGGTGAAAAATGGCCGTAATTCGAGGACTATCTGGATTGTCAAATCTTCAGACTGGGAAAAAAATGGAATAACTGTAGGGTAGTTTAGCATTTATTTGGGAAAACTTGGGGAAAAATGCTTAATTTTGCTTTTTTTTTTTTCTTATAGTACCAACTACATTTAACTTTGAATCATTTATGTATTTATTAATCCAATTAATATCCAAGCAGCTCTGGGCATCGACAAACAAACCAAGCCATTAGTTGCATAATGATAATTTAATAATGGTGGTCTTACTTAGGATAGAAAAGAATATTTAACAGATAACAGGTAATCAGAGTTGGAAGGGACCTTGTAGGTCATCTAATAACCCCTGCCCAATGGGGTTACTTAATAATAAATTAATATTTATGTAATAATAAATTAATATTTGCTTAATACTTAACACATTAATATTTACTTAATATTTAATAAATTAGTACTTATTTTAAATGATCCAGAGAACTTATACGTAATCAGCAAATGAAAAACCGAACTTCAAACTTCCTGTTGATTAAATGATCTATTTAATTCTTTTTATCTCAGGTTCCCTCTCCCCCCCCCCCCCCCGTTTTATCTTTGGAATCACTTATAATGCTTTCCTTCCCCCAAATAATTTTTGATAAATTAATAGCATGCAGAGGCACCAATTTGCTGCCAGGTTGAGTTGGTTGCCAAGTGTCCAGAATAACAGATAATCGGAGTTGGAAGGGGCCTTGTAGGTCATCTAGTCCAACCCCATGCCCACGCAGGAGATCCTACACTGTTTCTGACTTCAGATGGGAGTCCAGTCTCTTCTTGAAAGTCTCAAGTGAATGAGTGTGATTGTGATAGTTGGAGCTCCAAAACCTTGACTTTTTTGAAAAGTTGGTTGTAACTTGGAACGGCCACTAAGCGAAGACCGCTGTAAAACACTCCCCCCTGTTTCTTCCTCCAGGTT
Organism: Laticauda colubrina; assembly: GCA_015471245.1. Lineage (NCBI taxonomy): Eukaryota > Metazoa > Chordata > Lepidosauria > Squamata > Elapidae > Laticauda > Laticauda colubrina. The sequence goes on from BLBF01000081.1 coordinate 9,289,348, forward strand.
GGCTTCGTGGTGTGACGGTTGGCGCGCATTGAAACCAGCCGAGTATGGAGAGGGCGCCACGGTCTTAACACCGCGTGTGGGATCCGCTTGGCAAATTTTGGAGACCTCCCCTTCCCCCAAGTTGAACAGTCTGTGGATTGGCGCATGTTCGGGATGGCTGGATCGTGGGACTCGGATACAAAACTGGACACCAAGCTGGTGTGGAACCCGTACGAGAGCACGGCGCGCTCGGTGCAGGCCCTGGAGCTGAAGCTGGGGTCCCTGGTGCTGCTGTTGGTGGTGACACTGCTTTGTGCGTTCATCCCGCTCTGGCTGTTCCGGAGGCCGGGCTCTGCCCTCAACAGTGGAAGCTTTGGTGCGTAAGTTTGGGGAGGGTTGCTGGGTCTCCGGGGGTCCAATCCGTGCCTGGTGGAATCAGGGTTGAGTCGGAATTGAAATAATTGGAATGGAATCCAAATTGAATTTGAATTTGAATCCGAATTGAATCAGAACTGAATCTGAATTGAATCAGAACTGAATCTGAATTGAAACTGAATCAGAACTGAATCAGAATCAGAACTGAATCAGAATCAGAACTGAGTCAGAATCAGAACTGAATCTGAATTGAAACTGAATCTGAACTGAATCTGAACTGAATCAGAATCAGAACTGAATCTGAATTGAAACAGAATCAGAACTGAATCAGAATCAGAACTGAATCTGAATTGAATCAGAATCAGAATTGAATCAGAATTGAATCAGAATCAGAACTGAATCTGAATTGAATCAGAATCTGAACTGAGTCAAAATTGAATCTAAATTGAATTTGAATCAGAACTGAATCGAATTAGAATCAGAATTGAAACAGAATCTGAACGCCTTTAAAAAAAAGAAAACTTTTTGTTTTGAGCCCATTCCCAGAGGGACCTAGTTCGAGGCTGTTTATTCCCCAGGTTGGGGATGTGAAGGGGCTAGTGGTGAGTTGCTTAATCTGCTTTTATTTCCAAATCCTGGGTAAGTTTACCTTTTGAACATTTAATCTTTCCTTTGGCCTTGGGGAGAAAAGCAGCAATAGATAAGGGGTTGTTTGCAGTTTTCAGAAACTCTTGTTTTTAAGAAGAGAGTTTTTTAAAAAAAGGATACATCGCAAGGGTGGGCTCTATGTTAAAATTTGGGGGCAAATACTGACTGATCGAAACTGCCTGGTTTAGTTTTCAGCCACTCTCTCTGCCTGCCTAACTAATTAAAAAACAGGAAGATAAATATTTATTGGACATTCCTGATCTTGAGAAAAAGCCCAGCAAAAACATGGTTTCAGCTTAAGGGAAGAGGCCAGCGATCAGGATGTGCGCTTTCCAATATAAATAATGTTGTTTTTTTTCCTTGGGGGAGAAAAAAAACAAAACGAAGGAACTCGTGTTTTGGAAAAAAGAGGCAAAGAAGAGGGAAAAGCAGCTGACAAGCCTTTTTTCTTCTTTTTTAAAGGAGATGCAAAAGAATGGCTGAAAACAACAAGCCGGAAGCTGCTGAGAAAAGTTTTTTCTTTTCTTTAAATGTTCTATATTTGGATTTGGATAGAATCTAATCTATAGTTTGGATATTGTTCCAACTATCATCTGGATTAGTTGCTTTCTAGCTAATCTAAAAGCTTCCTTAGGGCTGAAGCTTCTATTTTTCAGCGCAGACTCAGGTAGCAGATGGCAGAAAGGTAGATCTCTGAGGAATCTGTCATTCTGTGAACAACTCAATCTGCCTGCCTGCTTTGCTTGCTTTTGGGTAAAAGCTGCTCTTTTTTTATAAAAAATTCAATATTTACATAAATATTTATAATATTTACATGCATGCCAGACCCACCCAGTTACATGACCACCAAGCCACACCCACAAATTAAGCCATGCCCATAGAATTGGTTTAGAAATTTGAATCCCATCCCTGCGGTTAATGCTAGCCAAAGCTTTTTAATTTTTTCCCCCTCTGTCCTCCGTTTTCTTCCAACAGGCCCTCAAAGGAAAACCCTGAGATTGGTGAGCTGTTTTGCTGGTGGCATTTTCCTGGGGACTTGTCTTCTCGACCTGCTTCCTACTTATCTAACCAGCATTAACGAAGCCCTGGATGATTTGCGAGTCACGGTGAGTGAGGCTGTGGAAGGGGGCCACAATCAGTGGTGGGATTCAGCAGGTGTAACAACCGGTTTGGTAAGCATGCGCAGCAGGTGGGTGGCACCAAATCATCGCTGGAACAACCAGTTCGCCCGAACCAGTAGAATCCCACCTCAGCCACCATTGCAAATCCTAAATTCTAGGTTTTAATTCTCTCGAAAGGAAAGTGAGAGCATTTTTGGTTTCCGAGGGTATCGATGTTTTGGGCTTGTGTGATTGCTGGGGGGGGGGAGGGGGGGGAAGAAGAGCATCTTGGCACCCAGTGTTATATGTAAATGGGCGCTAATTAATCCCTTTGCAATTAGAAGACAAGATTTGCAGGGGATGTTTTAATAGAGAGGGAGGAGAAATCCGTTTTCCTGCAAGTCTGCGGGAGCAACTTTCTCGTTCCTTCGGTGGCTTAACCAAACTCTGCAAATCCACAAATTAGTATGTAGCTTCTCTGGTAGACTGCCTTTCCACATGCAGGTTCTGTTTTAGGAGTCCTGACTGCTTAAGGGAGAGCCTGCTTGGCTCAGCCACTGGCTTCCGAGCGCTCCTTCCCGATCGTCACATTTTTGATTGTTGGCTTGCTGTTCTTTTTCCCGTGTGAGATTAGCCGTTTGCCGAATGAAGAACGGCAGAGATATTTAGGAGGGTCCTGTCTAGCTGAGAAGGGGAAGTCAGAATCTGTCCCAGGGGCCTCAAATAATGGTCTTCTTTCCTCCCTCTCTTCCCCGGACAGCTCCGTTTCCCTTTGCAGGAATTCATCCTGGCCATGGGCTTCTTCGTAGTTCTGGTGTTGGAACAGATTGTGTTGGCTTACAAGGACCCTTCAGGATCCCTGGAAGAGACCGAGGCTCTCTTGAGCAACGTTTCCCATCAGCATCCCGCCCTGCAGCAGGACCAGAGTTGGCCGGAGGGATCCCAGCGGCCCCTGACTCGCGACCGCCTGGCCGCCGAGCGCACCCACGTCCACGTGGACTTCAACGCCCACTCGGCCATCCGCTTGGTGATGCTTTTCCTGGCCCTCTCGCTCCACTCCATCTTCGAAGGGCTGGCCGTGGGGCTGCAGGAAGACGGCACCCAGGCCTTGGAGATCTGCTTGGCCCTTCTCATCCACAAAGGAGCCATTGCCTTCAGCCTGAGCCTCAAGCTATTGCAAGGGAGGCTGCGTCCCCGGGTTGTTGCCATCTGCCTGGTTATCTTCTCCGTCATGTCTCCATTTGGCATCGGGCTGGGCGTGTCTCTGACCGAGGTCCCCATGGCAGCTCTGTCCCGCCTCTCCCGCAGCGTCCTGGAAGGCTTGGCCACGGGAACCTTCATCTACATCACGTTTTTGGAGATCCTGCCTCACGAACTCGGCTCTTCCGAGCAACGCATCCTGAAAGTCATCGTTCTCCTGCTCGGATTTGCCCTGGTCACCAGTGTTTTGTTCGTGAAGATCTGAATGGGGTGTCGGGTGCGGGGCGGTGGAGAAAAAAAAAAAACCCAGGCCCCTCCCGGACACGCTGTGCTGGAAACATCCTCCGTCCCGCCGCCGATTCCGCCTTACGGAGTTTGCCAAATGTTTTTCCTTGGTCCCCCATTTCCCGTTGCCCCAAACCGACTCCCGTCAATTCTTGCTATCTCCATCTTAACGGGGCTGCCAATCCCCTCCTTCCCCCCCTTGAAAAACTCGGTCTGAGCTCCGTTGATATCCAGGCCCATCCATCAAACCTTCTGCCAATCCACCCTGGAGGAGCAGAACGAAGATTCCCACACAACGGAAGCTCCGTGGAAACTCGAAAATATTTCCTGCCGGGTAATTTCGGAGCACCGCTGTGGGGTTAGGACTTCAATTTAGTGGCAAATGGGACTGTTTGGGTTGGTTTAATAAACCAGGTTGGGGTGGAGAGGGTGGAAAGATATATTTTTGGTGCCAAGCATTCAACTTCGGAGCGAGAGAACCACAGTGCCTTCATTTTTTTCTCCAGTGCCTTAAATGTTCGACCAACGTGGGAAAGCAAAAGGGGGGGGCATTTTTTTTTTTGAGTTTAGCATCCTTTCCGCATCTTTGACAAGAGTTTAAGGCTGGTCTCATCCCTGGGCAATCCAAGTTTGTTTGCTTCTCGACTCAGCCATCATCGTTAAAGCTGGCTTGCTCCGATGCTTTAGTTTTAATTAGTTTCCAAACAACGCTGGCTAAATAGGCCAATTTGAGCGCCACATGACGGCTTACGGATGAACCTGGTTACGCAAAGCTGCAGTTGAACTGACATGGGCAGCTAAATAAGTCACCAAAAGGCTAAGCTGGGCCAGGAAGCACTGCCAATCATGGTCCTTGATGGATTTGGTCGCTCGGTCACGCAGCTTCAGAAACGAAGCTAACCAGGTTACTAGGAAAGAGCTGGATCGGGGTTAGTCTAACTGGTTGCATGGCTTATTGAGGCTTTTAACAAAGCTGTAAGGAATTTGGGAATCTTGGTTAGTAGACGGTGGCCCTTAAAATCTGGACTCAAGTTTTTCTGCGTTGAGTTAAATCCCAAAATTTGTGAAAATTGCAAAAGGACGCTGGCAAAAATGCCTAGAAGCTTTTCCATTTAAAAAAAAGGCCGCAAACGAATGCATTATTATTTTTTTGGGTGTGTGGAAAGCAGCTTCTAGAAAGCCTCTTGTTCTTCATCTCATGTCTCGGGAATGGGGAAGGCAGGACGAAAGGAGCAGGAGATGGTCACGTTTTCTGCATTTTATTGAGTCTGGGGAAAAAAAAATCTATTTAGGAGTGAAGGCCGCAAAGAAATTTCCCGTGTTCCTTTTTACATTTTTTAAAAGTTCTGAAAGTTTTCTTTTTCTTTTTTTTTTTTGTAGCACAGAACAATTTTTTTAATCTAGCCCTCTGCCCAGGTGTGCTATTAAAGACGTTTCCTAATTGGGATTTTTTTCCTAGAGGTCCCTGCATCACAACTTCCATCATTCCCAGCCCGCTGGGGAAGATGGGAGGTAGAATCTGATGTATTTAGGAAAAAAAAAATGGGGGCTGTTTTGTTTTATATCTATATATTTGCAAATTCTGCAGCGTTCCCAAGTTTGCAATATGGAGTGTCTTCTGGTGTGTTGCTTGGAGATGTGAAAACTCTTCACAAAAGGGAATGAAGGTTGTGTAGTTGTGCAGGATTTGAACTGACAAGCTGGGTCTCGGTTTAGTTTTGAGCAATGTAATAAAAGCATTTTTTTAAAAATTTTTTAACTACACAGTTTGGTTCCTGTGCTGTGTTTATTCCTGTCGTGATTTTGGGTGGGTGGGAAACAGATTCTTGGTAGGTCCCCCCCCCCCCCCGTGCTTTCCTTAACTTGGAGATTAAGTTCAAATTGCAGTTCAAATTGTAGTTGAAGTTCAAATTGTTAAGTTAAAGTGAAAATTGCAGTTAAAGTTCAAATTGTTAAGTTAAAATTGCAATTTCCAGCACAGATGGTGAAATGGCGGTACAGGCAGTCCTTGACTTATGACAGTTTGCTTAGTGATTGTTCAAAGTTGCAACGGCCCTGAAAAAAAGGGACTTAGGACCGTTTTTCACATTTAACGACCATTGCAGCATCCCCGCAGTTACGTGATGAAAATTCAAACATTTGGCAACCGACTCGTGTTCACGACGGTCGTGGCGTCTCCTGGGGAGGGAAGTTTTCACGTGATCCCCTTCTGACGAGCGACGTCAAGGGGGAATCCGGGTTCACTTAACGACTGTGGGACTAGCATCACAGCTTTTATTGTACATCATCATCTAATAACCCCATAATCCCTTGCTGGGTGGACTCTGGGCAACTGAATGGAGCTGTGCCTTTTACTGGCCGGATGTCTTTCCTGTCACCAATACAGGGTTTTGTTCAGCAGATAATATTCTCATTGAGCGCAGAGAGAAAAATATTGGTCTACCTAGGATCGAACCCACAGCCTCCTGATTGTGAGGCGACTCTATTTCTAGGCCACACCATTCTCTTCTCCCTTTTATTGTGTGTGTGTTTTTTTTTGTGTGTGTACACCCCCCCCCCTCCTGTAAGTAATACAATAGCTGCAGTTATTGCCTGGCATCAAATCCCCGAAGGCTTTTATCGGCTGAATTAAAAATTGAGAATTTGATTGAGATTTGATCACCCTCATCCGCTCTAAATCTTAATTAATGCACAGTGGAGTCGATGCAGGGTGCAATTTAGTGTTTGGAATTGTGTGTGTGTGTGTGTGTTGCTTCGCTCCAGCTTTCAAAGGTGCTGAATTTAATTGTAATTTAATGGTGGTTTTCCCCCCCTTAAAAATAATTCCATGCATGCCGCACCACACACACACCCTTAATGCGTCTTTTAGTGCCGCAGGATTTAATTGTGCTCCTGTTAAGACTGCTGAATGCGTGTGTGTGTGTGTGTGTGTGTGTGTGTTTTGTTTGTTTTTAATGATTGCCTTGCTTTATTTGCAAAAATCTGGCCTGCCGGGACAGGCAGTAGCTTCAGGCTACGAAAAGAAACAATGCTCCTACCTCAATGAATTAAAGTTTATTTGATTTATATAGGTCACTTCCTTTGAAGGAAGACTTAAACACACCGTGAACTTGTTAAGATTTTAGCTCCCTTTCTGTGAACGGTTCATCCTCGGCTTACGACCACAATTGGGGTCGGGAAGGAGCAGAATTTCCATCACGAAGCAAGGTGGTTCATTAAGTGAGCCGCCTCCTGATTTGGCTGCTGCTCCTTTCACTGAGGCGGTGAGGGTCAGGCTTACCCCATGTTTGCTTGTGGGACCGTCACAAAAGAGACGCAACCATTTGTAAACACACATGGCTTGTCAAATGCCCAAATGGGAAAATGTTGCAAGAGTTTGCAAATGTTGCAATAAGAGGGTGGGGTTGTAAATCACTTTTGTTTTCAGATTTTGGTCACTAAATGAAATGGTTGCAAGTCAAGGACCCAAACTTTGCATCCGTTGAAAAAGTGACAGGTTTGGTGAGGTTTTTTTTTAAAAAAAAACCAATTGCCATTCAAATATTGTTAAAAATGCAGCCACGTTTGATGTCAGATTTTATATATACATACATATATGTATGTATGTATGTATGTATTTTAATGCACGTTTAAATGCATTGCCTTGAAATGTGGGGGGCCATAATATAGGGGAAGTAAGTAAATAATCAATAGTAACTGAGAAATAACAAAGGTTATTTTCCTGGACACAAAATTATATTAAGAGTGGGGACCTGGAGTGGTTTTCTTTTAGTGAAGATGAATTAATTAAAGAAAATATATAAAAGAGGGAATGGAAAGCAAAATAGAAAGGAGAATTAAAGAAGGGTGAGGAATGGCATGGAGTTGTAGGTCCCCAGGATAAGGTGGGCAGGTGGATGGACAGAGATAGATAGGTGGTAGATTAAATTAGAGTTGGAAGGGATCTTGGAGGTCATCTAGTCCAACCCCCTGCCCAAGCAGGAGAACCTCCACCATGTCTGACAAATGGATTGATGATGGATGGATACATAAATGACAGATAGATGATAGGTTAATTAGATTAACAGAGTTGGAAGGGGTTTTAGAGGTTATCTAGTCAACCCCCCTGCCCAAGCAGAAGACCGTACCCTATTTCTGACAATTGGATAGATAGTAATAAATAGAAGAATTGAATCACACACAGAATAAAATATTTTTCTAGATTGAACTGTAAATGGGGGGGCAAAATGTTGAACCCAGTCCAAATAGCAAAATTGTCGATTTATTTATAAATTTATAGGTGGCAAAGACAGCGGGGGAAGCACTCTGTGCATGCCCAGAGACACGGTGGCCGGGCGTCTCAATAGAAGCTCAGCGCGCGCGCGGTGCCCGCCGGGAAAGGGAGTCCCCGCGGGCCCTGGGGCCAGGCCATCCGGGGGGGGGGGAACTCCATCTCCCGGGGTGCCCCGCGCGTGAGGGGGGCCTTCCGCTTTGGCCCGCGCCTGCGCGAGGCAGGCCGGGAGCGGGAGTCCCCGCGGGATGGGGGGGATTTTCTCCCGGAGGATCCGAGAGGGCGGTGCACTCGCTTTCCCGGCGTGCCCCGCGCGGGCTTGCGCGCGAGGGGCGGGGCACGAAGGGGGAGGAGGGGGCGGCCGCTGAGGCGGCGGCGGCGGCGGAGTAAGATGGCGGCGGCAGCGGCGGCGGGGGGTTCCGGGGCCGCCGCGCCGGGCTCTTCGTCCTCAGGCGGAGGAGGCGGCGGCGGGGCTTCCTCGTCCTCCGCCGCCGCCTCCTCGGCCTCGTCTTCCCCGGCGGCCACCGCTTCGTCTTCTTCCTCCTCCTCCGCGTCGTCGTCCAACCCGCGTAAGTTCAGCGAGAAGATCGCTCTGCAGAAGCAGCGGCAGGCCGAGGAGACGGCGGCCTTCGAGGAGGTGATGATGGAGCTCGGCACCACCAGGGTAAGCGGCGGGGGAGGGGGGGAAGAGGGGGCGCTTCCGGTCGGGGGAGTCACTTCCGGTTGGGGAGGGGGACTGCCCCGCGGGGGGGCGACTCGGGGGCCCATCTTCCTGCGCTGGCCTGAGCTCAGAGCTCTGGAGAGGGGTGGACACCCATCACCCTCTGCCTAGCCTGGGTTGGGGGTCTCTGGAAAAGAATGGATTATTTCAGCCATCATCCTCTGCCTAGCTTGAATTGGGGGTCTGGAGAGGGATGGA
>BLBF01000081.1:9301033-9329650 GCA_015471245.1 Laticauda colubrina
AAAAAAAAAAAAAACAACTTTCGCGCAGGATGGAAACCTGGATTTTCCAGAGATCGTGTAAATCACGGTTTGCAGGGACAATGCGAGAGGCTCTTCGCAAACCTGGTTTGGTGTCTTCATTTAAAAAAAAAAAATTTTTTTTTGCAATGGTGGTCGAGAGAGGAAGGAAACAATGAATAATCTGAAATGTTTTCTCATCTTGACATTAAGTGGCCCCAGAAATGGCAGATTCTAATTCATCATCCGGTTGGATATGTGACACTTCCTTTTTTCAAATATTTAGTGTACGAGGTTTCAGCTTTTGGGGTGTGTGTGTATGTGTGTGTCTGTGTCTGTGTCTGGTTTGAGTCCCATGGAAAAATCTTATTTTGCTTGCGGGGGGTATCTTGGTGTGGTCTCTTATTCTAGGTCTCTGCATAAAATGCTCCCTGTTATATGGCCAACACCTGGTTAATAACCAAGGGGAGGAAAGGGGGTCAAGCTGTTTTCCAAAGCACCTTTGAAGGCCAGACAAGGAATAATGGATGGAAACTGATCAGGGAGGGATTCTGGAAATAAGGAGAAATTTCCTGACAGAACAATCAACCAATGGAACAGCCCTCGGACGTTGTGGGAGCTTCATCCCTGGAGGTTTTCAGAAGAGACTGGACTGCCATCTCTCAGAAATGGTGTAGAGTCTCCTGCTTGGGCAGAGGGTTGGACTAGATGACCTGCAAGGTCCCTTCCAACTCTATATTCGATGGGGGAGAAGTTACCTTCAGAAGTTGTGGGAGCTTCATCGCTGGAGGCTTTCCAGAAGAGACTGGACTGCCCTCTGTCAGAAATGGCGTAGGGTCTCCTGCTTGGATCGGGGCTTGGACTAGATGACCTAGAGGGTCCCTTCCAATTCTGTTATTCTATATTCAGTGGGAGAGAAGTTGCCTTCAGAAGTTATGGGGGCTCCATCCCGAGAGGCTTTCAAGAAGAGATTGGACTGCCACCTGTCAAAAATGGTGTAGGGTCTCCCCCTGCTTGGGCGGGGGGGGGGGGGGTTGGACTAGATGACCTGCAAGGTTCCTTTCAACTCTGTTAATCTGTAAATCTGTAATTGTTCATAGACACGGCAGGCAGGTTCGGTTAGCTAGCTGGAGGGGACCGTCCTAAATATTTCCCCAACCAGTCCTTCCAGGTAGACAAACAAGCAGACATTCTCAGTCCCCGGGGCCTCTTCCAGCGCTATCTCCAGGTATTCCTCGACTTACGACCGCAGTTTCAGCCCCAGAATTTCCATTGCTAAGCGAGGCCGTTATTAAGTGAGCTTCGCCCTATTGTGTGGCCTTTCTGGCTGCCCTGGCTTTAAAGGAAGTGGTACATTGTCAGGGCCACGGTTGTTAAGCAAACCTGGTCAGAAGGGGATGATGGGCTGACCCCTGGAGGACACTTAGTGACTGTCATAAATACGAACCACTTTGCCAAACGACTGAATTTTGATCGCATGGCCATGGGGATGGCTGCTGATGGTTGTCGAGTGTGAAAAAAATGGTCCTTTTTTTCAGTGCCTTTGACACTTCCGATCACTAAATGAACCGTCGTAAATTGAGGATTGCCTGTAATTTTTTTTAATCCTTGTTCTTTCATGCCGGGGGGGGGGGGGGGGGGCGGGTTTTTAACACCCCCCCCCCCCCCCCAAAAAAAATAGCACTCTCATTTCTGCAGCTCTTAAAATGAGGCCTCTTTGGCGCGTACGGGACTGGGGTTTCTCTTAACCGAATCACCCCGTTGGAAGGGACCTTTGAGGTCTTCTAGTCCAACCCCCTAGCTCGAGCAGGAGAGCCTAGTCCATTCCAGACAAATGATGGTCCCAAATCTCCTCTTAAAAAAAGAAAAAAAAAACTGTTGCTGAACAACAGTGACAAAAATAAGGTCGTAAAATGGACCACAACGGACAGCTTAGCAGCGGGAATTTCAGTCTCTTGTTGTTGTCGTAAGTTGAGGCTACCTCGACAGGTCGAGGTGCCGGGAGAGAGTTTGGTAGCCTCCATCTGGCTCTTCCTCTCGCTCTCATTAGCTTGAGCCTCTGTTGCAGGACTGTACGTTGAACCCACACACACAATGAGATTGTGGCATGCCGAAAAGAATGCTGTCCATCAGCTTTGTGAAGCCGCTGTCGCCCCAGGGCCAGTGAAGGATCCGTGCAGGCCGGCTCTGAAATTAACCACCATTCTACTTCTCATCCTGCCTTCAGTTGCAGGCTCAAAAGTTACGACTGGCGCACAGCCGAGGGCCTTACTACGGCGGATCGCTGCCCAACGTCAACCAGATCGGAAGCGGCGCAGCAGAGTTTCAGGTAACCATCGTTGGAACAAGCCAACATCCGGGGAATCTTCCTTGCCATTTCTTCCCTGATGGTTTTTTTTTTTCTCTTGGAGGGGGTCCCTGCCCTGAAGTGGCAGGAGGGATCTTTCATTGGCACTCAAATCTCTGATTGGCACTCAGCGTATGGAAATTGACACACGTTGTACTGAAATTGACACATAATTGTTGAGATTGACTGCACAATGTGTTGAAATTGACCGTGTATTGGAATTGATGTACAAATTACTGAGGTTGATAGAAAATTATCAAAATTGACACACCATGTATTGGAATTGACACGCAGTTTATTGAAATTGACACACAAATTATTGAAATTGACACCCATGAACAGGAAGTTTCTATTCCTCAATTTCACAGACCACCCCCCCCCCCCCCCCTCCAGCTTTTCCCCCTTCCCCCCCCCCCCTTCCCCCAACCGCGCTGCCTCTTTCTTTGCCCTCCTCCCAGGGTCCCCTCCATTCTCAGCTGGACTCGGCCCGGGGCACACGGCACCACGGCCTGGTGGAACGGGTGCAACGGGATACCCGCCGGATGATCTCGCCACTGCGACGTTACGTACGACAAATATCCTTTCGCCTCAAGGCGGGTTTTCCTTTCCCTGGCTTGCGAAGGCAACACTGCTTGGGCTGGAGGTTCTCCAGGGATGGAAGAGCAGAAGGATTCCCCTTTGGGGTTCGACCCACAACGGGGAGCTTGCTGTTGACCCACAACGTTGTGTGTTCCTTAACCCCCCTCCCATCACATCGACAGTTCTCCTTACAGTCCGGCGTACCTATCCCCTCCTGCTGAGCCCAGCTGGAGAAGGTGAGTCTTTTCCATACTTTACCTATAGAGCAAGCCATTGCTGTATAAAATGGGAGCACACCTCCTTCCCTACTAGTGCTGATGCTGTTACCTAGCTTGGTCATGAAACGTCTGCAAGAAATCAACCTGGTTTAGAGAGCACCAAGGATCCCACAGTCTTCCTCCACCTCCACAGTTTTCCTCCTCTTCCTCTTTTTCCTTTCTTTTTCCTCCTCCCTTTCACAATGCCCCCCTTCCTCCTAGCACTGATGCTGTTGCCTAGTTGGGTCATGAAATGTCTGCAGAGAAATCAACCAGGTTTAGAGAGCACTAAGGACCCCACAGTTTTCTTCCTCCTCCTCCTCCTCCTCTTTTTCCATTCTTTTTCTTCCTCCATTTCACAACCCCCCCTTTCCTCCTAGCACTGATGATGTTACCTAGTTGGGTCATTGAAACGTCTGCAAGAAAACAACCCAGCTCAGAGAGCACCAAGGACCCCACAGCTACCATCCTTTGCTTTTATTTAATTTTCCTCCTCACTGTTTTACTCCCAGTCTCCTTCCTCCCCTTTGGTCACTTGCAGGTCACCCTCAAGTTATGACCATAATCGAGCCCTGCAATGACGGTCATAAGTGACGACCATCGCAAAGCACATCACCACAGAAGTGGAACACACACACACACACAAACACACAATTTTCTCCAACTGTTGTCAGTTTGCTTGCTCAAGTTTGGCCAGTTGAAAAGGAGGCGGCCACTAGAGGGCGAGAAAGGGAACCTCTTGCCTGGGTTTCTGCCCCCTAATGGTAGCTTGTGGAACTGCAGTCCAGATTTGCAAAAATCAAACTGTTGGGAAGGTTGTTTTCCCCACAACCTTGGAGTAACTCTGTTTTTTTTCTTTTTTGTTGCAAAGGACGATGCCCTGGAGCAATTTCCCTGTGGAGAAAGAACGCTTGTTTAGACTGCCAGCCTCACTCAACAGGTGACTCCTTTTTCTCCTCAGGTGTTTTACCCCCCACCCCTCTTTAAATCGCCCCTTTGTTCCCACAAATTGCATCCTGAGAGGCTTTGGGCTCGTGTGAATCTGAACCGAAAAAAAGCAAGGTATTTCCTTGTGTTGGGAGAAATATCCGTCTGGGTTCAGTTCCAAGTAGGGGAAAAGACACTGGGTCCATGGAAGTTGCTTGGAAAGAAGGTTTAATGGTGGACAGGACCACGTGGCTTGGAGCTCCTGGGCAAAAAAGGGAAGGGATGCTGAGAATCCCTTGGTTATATGACCTCTGTTGGGCCCCACCTAAGTGTTTCCTGTTCCGGTGTAAGAAATGTATCCCATTGGCTGTCAGACACCCAGGGGGCGGGGATCTTAGCTAACTTTGTAGGCTTTGCCTGGACCACATGGCTTCACCTGAGTGCTGGCTGATGGCAGTCTTCCCAGGTGCCATATGGTGAGATGGGTGGAGGCCTTTGTTATGTAGAATACTCTGTCCCAGGCCTTGATGGCCCACCCATTAACAAAGGTGGGTGGGATGAGCTTCTGCCTCTCTGAGTTGAGTTTCTACTTCTCTTTTTAGGGGAAATAATTCTGCCTTTTTAGTATAAAATATTACATTTTCCTAGGAGGATATTTTTCTGCACCTTCTTCTCCAGTGCTTATCTCTCTTATATATTTTCCTCTCTTTTGCCAGTTCTAGAAATTTGGGGAAAGTAAGATGAACCCCAGGCTCATTCTCCTTTCATTTGGTTTGCCTCTCATGGGCCTGGGGACACACACACACATACACACACACACAAAAACACAACCCTCGGCTGCTTTTTTCAATGCACAAGGCCATGGAGGAGGCCAATGTGCTCATAACCCAACAATGACCCTCATGTTCCTTTGGAAGAACTTAAGTGGCCTAGCCCCCCCCCCCCCCCCTTGCCTGGTTTGTTTCCCCCCCTAGACATTGTTAAAAAGATTAGAGTGGAAAGGCAGCTTTGAAAGAGAGGGAGAAAGCAAGAAAGAGAGAGACGAAGGGAGGGAGGGAGAGGGAGGAAAAAGTGAGGAAGGGAGGGAGAAAGAAAAAGGGAGGGAGGTAAGGAAGGGAGGGAATGAGGGAGAGAAGGAAGGAAGAAAAATGAAAGGAAAGAAAGGGAGGGAGGAGCAAGAGAGAAAGGAAAGAAGGGAGGGAGAAAGGGAAAAAGAAAAGGGAAGGAAGAAAGAAAAAGAAAGGAAAGGGAGGGAAGGAAGGAGGAGCAAGAGAAAAAGAGGAAGGGAGGGAGAAAAAAAGGACAGGAAGGAAGAAAGGGAGGGAGTGAGGAACAAGAAAGAAAAAAGGATGGAGGGAAAAAGAAAGAAGGGAAGGAAATAAGGAAAAAGAAAAGGAAGAAAGAAAGGGAAGGAGGGAGGGAGAAAGAAAATCAGCCTTTCTGGTAGCTTCGTTAACACGCAACCTCTCCCCCCCCCCCCCCCCCCCCGCCGCTGCTTGTGGCCGTGTTTTGAACTCAGCGCCAGTTGGCAAGGCCGATGGAGGAGGGAGGTGCTGTGCCAATCTAAAGTTAACCTCGACTTGCGACCCCAGCTGGGCTCAAAGTTTCCTGTCGCTAAGGGAGGCATTGGTCAGGCGGGTTTTTACGACCTCGCTCACCAACATGGTTCAGCGAACAGCTGATGTTAGTAGCCCAGTCGTTAAGCGAATCCGGCTCATTGACTTGGGCTGGTCAGAAGGTCGCAAAAAGGGGATGGTGTGAACCATCAGCCTCCCCTGGGGACGCTGCGACCGCCATAAATACGAGTTGGTTTGCCAAGCTTCTGAATTTGGATCGTGTGATAGCAAGGAGGCTGCAAACGGTTGTAAGTGTGAAACATGGCCCTAAGTCCCATTTCCCATCCCCACTGCCATCGTAACTTCGAACCGTCGGTAAACGAACTGTTTGTAAGCCAAGCACTAGCTGGATCAGGGTTTTTTTCCCCAGGAGTTAAGATTGAACTCTTTTATTTTATTTCTTTTTAATTCCGCCTTCTCTTTTGCAAGCAGAACAAATTCGGACTCGGCCCTGCACACCAGCGTGATGAACCCCAACCCACCAAACGCCTACTTGGGACCCTCCCAGGCAGGGCCCCCTCCCAATCGCAAGAGCGGTGAGTGGCTTGCGGGATGGTTGTGGGGGTGTCCTGGCATGGCGGTGGTCTTGCGAGAGGTTGCCATTGGGGGGGCACGTTCCAGCGAGGATTTGGGGTTTCTTTGCTGGATCTTCTCCTTTGATTCGAGACGGTGGTTTGATGGTCCTTGTTGGAAGGAGAAGCAGCTGCTTTCAATAGCTTTGAGGAAGAGTGGGTTGGGAATGTATCTGCTGAACATAACTCAGCCCTGGCAACAGGAAAGGCATCCGGCCAGTAAAACACTTGGCTCCATTTAGTTGGCCAAACTCCACTCCGCAAAGAATGATGGGCTCATGAAAAGAAGATGATGGTGGTGGTGTTTGTGTGTGTGTGTGACTGTTCCAAGACTTCAAGCATTTAGCCATGTTTCTCAAAAGTTGGCCCCTTGAAGAGGGGTGGACTTCAATTCCCAGAATTCCCCAGCCAGCCATGGGAATCCTGGGAGTTGAAGTCCAGCCCCTCTTCAAGTGGCCAACTTACATGAGAAGCACTGATTTTAAGAGGGGCCCATCCAGAGGAAGCTTTAAATTTATCCCGAGCAAAGGGGTCTCAACCTGAGAGCAAGGCCAGGGGAAGGGGAGAGCGGGAGAGTCTGGGAGTTTATCGTCCCAACAATTATTCACGCTATTATTATTATTTTTTAACATTTTCTTCTTTTTTTTCTCTCTCTCTTTTTAAGGTTACCTAGATGCAGATGCAGATAGCAAAGGTAAGGAGGCCCTTCCTTTGGCCCACACTAAAGTCTTGGCTTCTTCGCTTGTTCCCATCAGCACTTTTACGAGATGAGCATTTGCTTCTCAGAGTTGAGTTCTTTTTTTTTCTTAGTTTCACGAGTGGGAAAAGTGGGAGAGGAGGCTGTAATCTTCCCTCTTCTGGTTCTTCTCTTCTTTTTTTCTCTTCTCTCTTCTGGTCTTTTTTATTCTCTCGTCTCTTTTCTTCTTTTTGTCCTTCTCTCTTCTGGTTTCTTCTCTTTTCTTCTCGTTCATCTTTCCTTTTTTCTCTTCTGGTCTCTTCTCTTTTATTCTCTCTTTTCTTTTTCTCTCTTCTGGTTTCTTCCATTTTCTTCTCGTTCATCTTTTCTCTTTCCTTTTTTTCTCTTCCCTTCTGCTCTCTTCTCATTTATTCTCTCTTCTCTTTTTCTCCTGGTTTCTTCTCTTTTCTCTTCTTTCTTTTCCTCTTTCCTTTTTTCTCTTCTCTTCTGGTCTGTTTTACTTTCTCTTTTTTTCTCTTTCTCTTCTGCTTTCTTCTCTTCTCGTTCCTCTTTCCTTTTCTCTTTCCTTTTTTCTCTTCTCTTCTGGTCTCTTCTCATTTATTCTCTCTTCTCTTTTTTTACTGGTTTCTTCCCTTTTTTCTCATTCCTCTTTCCTTGTCTTTTTCCTTTTTTCTCTTCTCTTCTGTTTTCTTTTATTTTCTCTTTTGTTCTCTCTTCTGGTCTCTTTTGTTGTCTCTTCTGGTTTCTTCTCTTTTCCTCTTCTCCTTTCTTCTCTTTCCTCTTTCCTTTTTTCTCTTCTGGTCTCTTCTTTTTTATTCTCTCTTCTGTTCTCTCTTCTTTTCTCTCTGTCCTCTCTTTCTCTTTCTCTTCTCCTTCCCCTAAAACTCCCTTGTGGGAAGCTGAGGCAGCCTCCTTACCCTTCTGTCTCTTCCTCCTCCCAGTGTTTCTTTTCCAAGTGCCTTCCATCGAAGAGAGCCTCTTGGACGATGGAAAGCAGTCGCTGAAACCTTGGGACACCAAGAAGGTGGGTGCCAGTTGCCCCCTCGGTTCCAGGGGCAAGGACTTGCCCCCTCCCTCATGGCCTCTCCCCTACCCCCTTTTCCATTCCCCCCTACCCCCTATCCAATAACAGGCAGTTCTCTTTTCTCAGCTCTCCTCCTCTTCCGCCCGTCCCCGATCCTGCGAGGTGCCTGGAATCCAGTGAGTAGCAGCGGAGTCCTCTTTTCTCATCGCGGTGTCATTTTCTCTGAGCACCTTAGATATCAAACCCATCAAAGATTCCCCCTCGAGTCAACTCTGCTTCTCTTTTTGAGCCAATAGAGGGGAAAGGCTTGGAGACGGTCAGGGCACAGCTAGCGAAACAAGGCCTGAATTTCAATCTTCCAGCTTCGGTTAAAAATAGTAATTTCAAATTTCATTTGGCGGGTGAGATTTCTCCCTGTGGGGAGCTGTTGCGAAGTTGGCACAAATGAGCATGCAGGCTGACTATAAAAAAAGATGTTGAGACTCGAGAAGAATTACAGAGAAGAGCAACCAGGATGATGAGGGGACTGGAGGCTGAAACATACGATGAAGGTTTGCAGGAACTGGGTCTGGCTAGTCTAGGGAAGAGAAGAGACAGGAGAGCAGCCTTCCAGTATTAGAGAATGGGGTCAGGCTATAAGAGAGGAGGAGAGGATCAAGATATTTTCCAAACCCCTGAAGGCCAGACAAGGAGTCATGGATGGAAACTGACCAAGGAGAGATTCAACCTGGAAATAAGGAGAAACTTTCTGACACTGAGAAACAATCAACCCCTGGAACAGAAGTTGCCCTCGGAAATTGTGGGAGCGCCATCACTTGAAACCTTCAAGAAGAGATTGGACTGCCATTTGTCAGAAATGGTGTAGGGTCTCCCGCTTGGGTGGGGGGGTTGGACTAGATGACCTACAAGGTCTCTTCCAACTCCATTAATCTAATCCTTTTCACCCCCCCCCCTTTTCTCTCCTTCCTCCAGCATCTTCCCGTCCCCTGACCAGCCTGCCAACCTGCCTCTCATCCCGTCCACCCTCAATACGGGAGGCTCCCTGCCAGATTTGACCAACCTGCACTTTCCTTCTCCGTTGCCTACGCCTCTCGACCCGGAAGAGTCAGCCTATCCTAGCCTGAGCGGCGGAAGCAGCACCAGCAACCTGGCCAACACCATGACGCACCTGGGTATCAGCGGCGGGATGGGCCTTGGCCACGGCTACGAACCTCCAGGTACCGGTCGGGGTGGTGGTGGTGGGAATTCTTATCTGATGATGTGTCTCCGGGCAGGGAAAGGTTGCTTAGAGATTATTATTATAGCGAGCCGCAGTGGCGTAGTGGTTAGAGTACAGTACTGCAGGCTGCTTGAGTTGACTGCCAGCAGTTTGGCAGTTCGACTCTCACCTCCAGGTTGACTCACTCAGCCATCCGTCCTTCCGAGGTCGGTTAAATGAGGACCCAGATTGTTAGGGGCAATATGCTGATGCTGTAAACCGCTTAGAGAAGGCAAAAGCACTGTGAAGCGGTATATAAGTCTTAAGTGTTGTTGCTTTATAATATATATATATATGTATATATATATATATCAATGAAATATCACTCACGCATCATCACAAAAACTCCAGGGCTATAAAGCCTACAAACTTGAAATCTGGCACATATGTTCCTCTCGGCTTCTAGGTGCTCACTAAGAAAGGATTTTTTGAAGTGACCACCAGAGCGTTAGTATTTCCTGTTTTATTTTTATATTATTATTATTAACATCCTGTGATGCTAAGGAGTTCTACTCCCCCTCCCCACCTGAAAAGAAATCTCTTCCAAAGGCAAAACACAAGCAGAGGAGTTTCAGTTTCACAGCATCAAGCATTTTTAGTCCTGAACAGTTGAGCTAAGCCACGCCCAGGCTCCTTGCTGTCTCCTTGCTTGCACAGCAAGTACTGTTTCAGTTTCCAAACAGCCCTCAGCTCTCACACAGAGGCTAGCCAGATGAATACCGATGAATGCTGGGAGACAGAGGCAGAATTCCCCCCCCCTTATTTTCCTCTCCAAAAACTAAGCCCACACCACATGGTTTCATAGTGAAATACAGTTATCCAGGTAGTGTTATGTATTTATTGATCAATTGGCCTATAGGCCTTATCAACAATGTACAAGTTCAAACATGTATCACCAATAAAATTCCTAATGAATAATTTAATATAAAAGTAGGGCAAAATACAATAGTTACAGGATAAAAAACAATCATTGAACTAACACATAAACATTTTGTACATAAATACGTTAATCTGTACATTAATAAACGGAGCAAATCCCACTTCCTCCTGGCACTTATGATGTTTGGTAAAGTCTGCGCCCCGATTTCAGTATCGGCCAAAGTTTGACCCTGTAACTTTTCCAAATTTTATTCCCCCACCCCCCAAAATACAAGAGGTTTATCAAGCAGGACAGATTGTCATCCCGACTTGTCTCGTTCGTCCGGACAAGTTGTAGTTCCGTTGCACCTGGGGGGGCGGGACAGGGGAATGGCAGGATGCCCCATCCATTTTCTCATGTGTCCTGGCAGATGTTTGGCATTTTATTCCATTTGTGTGTGTGTGTGTGTGTGTGTGTGTGTGTGTGTGTGTTGTACACGTGTGTCAAATCAAACCGTTTCTCCAGCCCGGAGGCAGCAAGGGTTTTGCCAGTTCCAGGACAGGAGAGCTCGCCATTCTTTCACCGGCGCGGAAACCACCGGATGTCCCTGGAGGCCGCGATACACTGTGGCTATAGTCAGCCATCTTTTGTGTGTGTGTGTGTGTGTGTGTGTGTGTGTGTGTGTGTGTGTGTCTTTCGGTTGTCTCATGGATTTATGCCTCTTTTTGTTCTCATTTGTGTTTTTTTTTTTTGTGTCCACGCAGGGCTGTGTTCATCTATGCAGAGCTCCCTCAGTAACCCCTGCCTCCAGTCCTCGCTTAACGCCCCTGCCCTACGCCCGGCGCCCTCCCCCCTCGGCGGCCAGTCCATGCCTTCGTCCCTCAGCACCCCCTCGCTGTCCACCTCGCTCAGCAACCCCTCCCTCCCCACCTCGCTGGGCGCCCACGTGATGCCACCTGTCCCGCCTAACCCCCGGCTGCCCCCACTGCACCACCAGCCTTCCCCCAGCTTTGGGGGCCCGGCCTCCTCTTCCTCCTCCTCCTCCTCCACTGCTTCATCCCCGGCCGCCTCCTACGCCTCTCTGAACGCTTCTCCCCGGCGCAGGGTTCCCCTCAGTCCCCTAACTCTCCCCATGGCTGGAGATACGAGACGACAGCACCCCAAACAGTTTTCTCCAACCATGTCACCCACATTGTCTTCCATCACCCAGGTATGCACCCAGGAGGGGAGAAGGAGGGGGTTTGTGACGGGAGCGTGTGTGACTCCCTTTCCCTTTGTGCTCCTCACCCCTCTTTTTCCTCCTTCCCTTCTCTTCCCTTCCCTCCTTCCTTCCTTTCCTCCCTTCTGTGTGCTTCACTTTTCTTTTCCCATCGCATTTCAACTTCAGCCACCTTCCTCTCTGCCCTTTCTAAGGACCGCTTCCAATTCTTCCCCTTTCTGGTCCTCGTATCTCAAGGTCAGTAGTCCTCGACTTAACGACCATGATGGAGCCGCAATGCTCCTGTCGCTGAGCGAGGGAGCGAAGTGAGATTTTTTTACGCCGTTCCTGGAGACTATTGTTCGGGGGACAGAAACGGCAAACTCCATTCTGCTCGTAAATCAAGGATGATCTGAAATCCCTCGGAGGCCGTTCCTTCTTTGGGCGGGGGTTGAGGTGGGCAGGTCCAGCCATACCATCTTAAGAGCTATGGTTCCCTACCCCCCCTACCCCCGATGGTGGAACTATGGCACGCATGCCAGAGGTGGCACGTAGGGCTCTCTGTGGGCATGCACTCTTGTCGCCAGCTCTCTTCTGGTTTCTAGCACACCAGTCAGCTGGTCTTTTGCGGGTGAGGGAGCACTGGAAAAAGGCCAAAAAACAGGCCCCTTTTTGGGCTTGTTTTCAGGCCTTTTTGCAGGCCATTTTCAGGTTGTTTTGTGGACTGAAAAATGGCCTGAAAGTGGCCCTGAAAACAGCCACAAAACAGCTGGAGAACCGGCCCAAAAAATAGCCTGAAAACAGCCCCCCAAATGTCCAAAAAACAGGCATGCACACACCGGGTTTCTGGTTTCTGGCAGCTGGTCTTTGGGGGTGAGGGAGCACCAGAAAAGGACCAAAAACAGCCCCCTTTTTGGGTCATTTCCAGGCCATTTTGGGGCCTGAAAATGGCCCTGAAAACAGCTGGAAACAGCCTAAAATGACCCAAAAAACAGCCTGAAAACAGCCCCCCAAATGGCCAAAAAACAGGCACGCACGCGCCGGCCAGCTGGTCTTTGGGTTTCCGGTGCTTGGCACGCACACATACATTTGCATGCCCACCTGTTCCGGTTTGGGTACTCAGTGCTAAAAAGGTTCGCCATCACTGCCCTACCCTGAGCATACGGGGGTGTCAAACTCGATTTAATTGGGGTACAAATCAAGGTTCTTTGACCTCGGGGGGGCGGGCTGGGCGTGGCCAGGGTGGACGTGGCCAGCTCAATGTCACTCATGTCCGGGGGGGCATCTGTGGGGGCCCGAGCACTCCGCCAGTGGGAATGGACTCCCGAGCTCTGTTTTCGGCTGCGACGGTCTCCTGCAACCCTCGGCCAACGAAAACGGAGCTCCGGAGGGCCGCCCACTGCCATCCTGAGCTCCATTTTCATTGCCTGAGGCACCACAGTCCGGGCCTTCGCTGTTTCCAAAGCCAGATCTCAGCACCCTGCGGCCTTGAGTTTGACTCCCCAACGTAGCAGATGCGAAGAGCGACCCCTCCCCTCCCCAAAGGACTACATCACCCCCACCCATGGGGCGTTCCCTCTTTCTGACTGTCCCCTCCCACCTCCAGGGTGTACCGTTGGACACCAGCAAGCTCCCTGCAGAGCAGCGGCTTCCGCCCTACCCTTACAGCCAGCCAGGCGTGCTCCTTCAGCACAGCCAAAAGTCCCAGCACCCGGTGCCTGGAGGAGTCCCTACCTCTCCTCAAACCCGCCAGCCGTCGTCTCAACCGCCCTGTCCCTACCCAGCACATTACCAGCCGAATTCCATGCTCCAGCACCAGCTCAACCAGCCGTTGGGTGACTTCGGCTTCAGCAACGTGAGTTTCAACCCCCCCTCCCCACTTCTTGATTTCTCAGGCTCGTAGCGGCAGGCAGGGGGATCTCTGGGGGCCACGTCTCACCCCGCCCCTGCTCGGCGCCGAAGACAACCCTCTGATGACGGGACGTATGCTCCTTCTCTTCTCCCTGCAGTTCGACCAATATGGCTTTGTCGACAACATGACGGGAGGTTTTGCCTTCAACAGCAACGCCTTCGCGGAAGACATGGGTGCCTTAAATTACTCGCCGAGTGACAACATGGGGCCACCGGTGGGTGGAGGGGGCGGCCACAGCAGCAACAGCACCGCCATGAATGATCCCCACTTACTCGGTCGTCAGAACCTGAGCAATTGCAGCCGCCACGGTCCTATTCCTAACATCATTCTCACAGGTAACAGTCGCTGGTTGTTTTGCAGCAGGAGGGGGGTGTTGAACGTTGGCTGCCCGGCAGTGAGTCGCACAGAAGTAGCTACCTTTAGCTCTTGAACGGACGGCTCCCAAACCTCTCTCTTGGGACACTCCCCCGGTCTAGTCAGAAAGATCAAGCGAGATCGGGCGGATTTGGGAGTTGGCTTAGCTGGTTAGGACACCAAGAAGATTCACGTTTGAGACTTGTGGTTGCTGCCATGAGATGGGATGAGTTCCTCATCCCTCGCTCCAGCTCCTACCAATGCCAGTAGTTTGAAAGCAGGGGAACCGTGGGTAGATAGATGGGTACCACTTTGGCGGACAACTTAATGGGGACACATAAAAGGACCCCCCAACTGGGCTTCCCCCCCCCGGGCAATGGGGATTCCACAGTCCAATCCTTTCAACCGGCTTTGGTGCTCCCGACACAAACGTAGTTCTAAGAATAGAATTGGGGTGGGATTCTACTTGGTTGGACCGGTTCGATAGAACCGGTTGGTATGATTCTGTCCAGTTTGGAGAACCGGCAAATCGTGCCCCTGGCTGGCCCCTTCCCTCCCCTCCCACTGACTCCTTACCTGGTCTCCACGCCATCAAACTTGCCTGCTAAGTTGCTATTTTTCCTTCCCCCCCCCCCAACCATCAGCTGTTCTGTTGTGCGGGGAGATTTAGATTAGCTAGAAAGCAGGAAATCGGTGCATTTCTTGCTTTCTAGCTAATCTAAAAGCAGAGCTGAACCTTCCTTAGGACTGAAGCTTCTATTTTTCAGTGCAGACTCAGGTAGCATATGGCAGAAAGGTAGATCTCTGAGTGAATCTGTGATTCTGCGAGCAACTCAATCTGCCTGCCTGCTTTGCTTGCTTTTGGGTAAAAGCTGCTCTTTTTTATTAAAAAAAACTGAATATTCACATAAATATTTGTAATATATACATACAAGCCATGCCCACTCAGTCACAGGGCCACCAAGCCACGCCCACAGAACCGATGGTTAAGAAATTTGAATCCCACCATTGAGTAGAATAGATTTTCGTTCTGCATCCTAGCTCTCGGGACCACAGTTTTGGTCTGCAACGGGGTCCCAATTGGCCTTTGGTTCCACGCCCCATTATGTAGTTGTGGGCGTCTTTGATTTTTCTTTGTAGGGGATTCCCCGCCTGGCATCTCCAAAGAAATTGCCAGCGTCCTGGCGGGCATGCCGGGCTTTGAAATGGACACGGCTTCCCTGGGCCTAGACGAGGACCTGAAGATCGAGCCGCTGAGCTTGGACGGACTCAATATGCTGAGCGACCCTTATGTCCTGCTGAGTGACCCATCTGTCGAAGACTCCTTCCGCACTGACCGGCTCCAGTGAACCAGAAGGGGTTGACCGAGGCACCCCAACCCCCAACGCCACCAATTCCCCCACCCCCCCGACTCTAGCAGGGAGAGCGGGACCCTCGCGAGCCGTGGAGAATCAAACGGGCCGCGTTGCCAATCCTCGGGGGATCAAGATAGAGTGGACGATTCGCGCTTTGCTTCCTCCCCGCGTTTCCCCTCCTCGCCACAAACACACACACACCTGGTGGAGACCCCTGTAGCTTCAGTAGCTTGAACGCTCCTAAGCTTGGCTGAGAGGTTAAACCCAGCCCTGGGGTCAAGGGAGTCGAGGAGCAGGCAACGAGACAGCGGGATCCTTTCACACGCACCCGGTGTCAGATGGACCGTACGAGCGGAAGAAGCGAGGAGAGGGAGCCTCTTCTCAGATGTATCCGGGTTGGGCGAGACCTGTGTGTGTGTGTGTGTGTGTGTGTGTGTGTGTGTGTGTGTGTGTGTCTTTCTGAACCCTTCGAATCAAGGAATGGAGCGATGTGAAAGCATCTCGGCCGTCTTTCACCCTGGGTCTCGTTCCCTGACAAGGTGGCTCCCGGAGGGAGGAGAGAAGAGAGAATGTCAATCATGTTTGTTATCGTTTCCCCCCTTCCCTTTTCTCGCCTAATCGATTTCTTGCTGTCTTTTTAATTTTATTTTTAAAAAATTCTGTACATAACCCTCCGGTTTTTTTTTCCCCGCCTCCTCTTTTCTCTCTCTGTCTCAAACTGCCGTGTCTTGTTTTGTTTTTTTCCCACCTTGGAGAGATGAAGGAGAATAGTTTTCCTAGTTAAGGCACTTCTAACTTTTGCATTCTTAATCCCTCGGGCGTCAGAGCAGCCAGCAGCCAAGAGCCGGGGGGGGGGCGAGGGGAGGGGGGAAATGGTGGGAAGACAATCCCCCCCCCCCCAAGCTGGGTCAGCCACAGACCCGGCTTGTCGCCTCCTTCCACTTCCCTCCCCTTTGAGGAGGACATGAACCAGAATGATTTTATTATTATTTTTTAAATACATGTGAATTATCATGACGTTCCCCTTTCTCGTGTGTGGTTGTTCTCTCTCGCACCCTGACCTAAATACAGCATAAGGCAGTTGTTAGCCGGTCACAACCTCCGGACACACCCATCTTCCAATTGTGTGTGTGTGTGTGTGTACAGAGCCAGACTGCCACACAGAGCGAGCACGTGGCCTTTTCCGTTTGTGCCAGCCAGTCCACCTCGGCCCCTTTTGGAGGGTGACTCCGTTCCGTCCGTCTCATCTTCCCAGCCAGCTTTGAGCCAGGTCAGTGCTCACTTTTTTGAGGTGTGGTGGTGGGCTTCCCCACTCCCTCACTCCCTCCCCCGCCCCCAAATGCCCCCACATCCGGTGACATTGAGTCAGAATCTGAATTTGGCTCCATCCAAGAGCACCACGGTACAAGGATATTCCTGAGCATGTGCAGAGAGCAATGGCATAGCAGGATCTGCAGGTTTTGTTACCTTTCCTCGATTTCACTTATCATTCACTTCCCGATGGATCCAAAACAGGTTTTCCAATAATTTTAAATCATATCTTCCCTACTTCCCATTTTTATTTTTTGTTCATGGGAAGAGGGGTGCATTTTTCCCCGCACAACCATCATACCACTCTGTGTGCTAAAGAAGGTGTGGCCTTGCAAGAAACTGGTTTGTTCGATCAGGGTTTATCAAGAGCGCCCCCCCCTCCCCCCGGCTCTTAAAACGGGAACTTCCAGCCATTTTGGGGAAAAAATACTTCTCTAATTCTGATTTTTCGTTCAAGCGGACGATTTCGTGAGTGCTCCCTTTTTTCCCACTTCAGAGTTTGTCATCCCAGAGAAGAGAGGAGTGGTGGCCTTCCGTGAAACTCTGGTTTGGTCGATCCGGGTTTAGCGAAGCAGCCCCTGGCTTTTAAAACAGGGAGTTCCAGCCATTTTGAAAAAAAAAAAAAAAATACTTCTCTAATTCTGATTTTTCATTCAAGGAGACACTTTCCCGAGTGCTCCCTTTTTCCCCCACAACCAAGTTTGTCATCCCAGAGAAGAGAGAGATAGTGGCCTTCCATGAAATTGTGGTTTGTTTGATCTGGATTTATCGAGTGCGCCCCCTGACTCTTCAAACGAGGATTTCCAGCCATTTTGGAGGAGAAAATGCCTCCCTAATTCTGATTTTTCTATTCAAGGGAAGAGGAATGATTCCTTCCCGGAGTATTTCCTTTTCCAACGACAAAAAATTGTCATCCCAGAGAAGAGAGTGGTGATGGTGGTGGTGGGCTTGCATGAAACCATGGTTTGATTGAGCAGAGCTTATTGACTGAACCACCCACCCAACCTGGCCTGCAAGATCCCCAACCCAGGACCATTTTAGCTGTGATGCGATTAGGGGGGTCTGGGAACAGAGGGAGGACTTCGGGGGGGAGGGGGGATATCAGGAAATACTCCCTTCCAGGGTCATCCTTCAGCCATACAGGTAGTCCTCAACTTACAACGGTTCATTTAGCGGCTGTACAATGGCACTGTTTTTCACAGTTAAAAACCTTTGCAGCATTCCCCTGATCTCGCGATTCCTACTTATGACAGTCGCTGCGTCCCCTTTTGTGACTTTCTGACCAGAAAATTCAAAAAGAAGGGGTGGGGAATCCAGATTCACTTAACAACGAGGTCACTAACTCGTCCACTGCAGCAATCCGTTTGACGGTGGCAAGAAAAGTTCAAAAGGGAAGGGGGGAAAGCAAACTTCACTTAACACCCGTCGACGTTGGGATGCGTCGTGGTCGTACTTTGGGTGAGTTTCGGCTCTCGGCAACTCCCGAGCTGGGTCGCTGTCGAACTTGATTGACAGGCCCCCCCACCCCATTTTAAAAAAGAAGGCGCGATAATTTTTGTAATGATTTAAATTGTAATTAATTAAATAATTTGGGAATGAGCCGTGGGAATCAAGAAGGGGGGGATGTGTGCCAGCCCCCTGAGGGTCCTTAAAAGCAGGTTTTTTTCCCTGCCAGAAGCCTTTTTGCAGCTTTGTCGAAACGCAGGTTGGAATCCTAAGGCTGAACAGGGACCCCCGGAGGTTGTCTAGTCCAACCCTCTGCCCAAGCAGGAGATCCTATGCCTCTGCTGGCAAGCCCTCCCGATGACATGATTTGAACCGTGAACTCCTCCCGTTTCATTCCTGTATCTACCCAAAACAGCTCCTCTCCGGTGTACAGATAGTCCTCAACTTAGCGTCCATTCCACATTTGCGACGCTCTTGAAAAAAACAGTCATCCCACGAGCAAAGGCAATTCGAAGCTGGATTTTCTGACTCACCAAACTTCCCCCTGCCCCGTGATCTGAGTCAACACCGATGGGTGGGGGAGGGAGTCGCCTTCCCCATAAGGGGCGCATCTCACTTAACAACAGAAGCTGCGGTTATAAGTCGAGGACCTTCCCCAATCGATATAGAAAACAGATTTCTCCCCCCTTTCTTCACACCCAGGAGTAGGGATGATGGAAATACAACTTCTTGCAAACATTTTAACTCTTTTTTGGGGGGGAGTGGGGGAGGAATCATTCCTTTCCCGAACGAAGACGACAAAAAGACAAAAGACCAGTTGGGAAAAAAACTTTTCTTTTTTTCTTTTTTTCCTTCTTAAATCCTCCTTAAATTCTCCCCAGGGCCTGGTTTTCTTTCAAGCCCTCCCCCCCCAGCCCCCAGTTTCCCCCTCTGTCCAGCCTAGCTGGTCAAAGCTTCGTTGTAAATCATGGCCAAAGCGCCCAGGAAGGTAACATATTCCTGGAAATTGACCTCTTGATCCTTGTTCCGATCCAAATCCTCCATCAGCCCTTGGATCTCGCTTTCGTGCAGTTTCTGGAGTGACAAGGGAAGGAAAAATAATATTAATAATAATGAGGAGGTGGAGGAGGAGGAATAGAAGGAGAAGAAGAAATAGAAGGAAAAGGAGAAATAGGAGGAGAAGGAAAATAATAAGAAATAGAAGGAGGGAGGAGGAGAAATAGAAGAACAAATAGAAAAAGGAGGAGGAATAGGAAAAGGAGAAATAGGAGAAGAATAAAAAGAAATAGGGAGGAGAAGAAAAAAATAGGAGGAGGAGAAGAAATAGAAGAAGGGATTTAAGGGTGGGGAGGGGTTGGAAAGGGCCGAAGTTGGCCGAATCAAGAGGCTAGTCCTCATGGTGAGAAAAATACCCCTCCTTTTTCTTCGGTGCACTTACCGGACCGATGGTCAGCTCTTTCTTGATCAGTTCCTTCAATTCACTCTTGCTCAGGGAGTTCTTGTCGCCTTCCTTGCCCGCATATTTGTGGAAAACGGCCACCAGAGTGCAGAGGGCTTGGTCTATGGGGGTGGACATGATTCGAACTCGGAACCGGGAGAGAGGATCTAGACGGGAGGGAGAAAGAACAATCCCGAGCTTTTTTTTTTTTTTTGCCTGTCTCCTTTTTCTCCCTCCAGGTTTTTAATTTTCAATAATTTTTTTATTCTTTGTCCTCAAAGCTGGCTTCGCTTCGCATTCGTTTACCCAAACCCGAGAAACGGAGGGTGGTAGGGAAAATATTCTGAATTATTATTATTTTTTTTTTGGCCACAACTTAAAATCTTAAAGTATGTATGTATGTATGTATCTATATGTGTGGGTGTGTATATATTTATTTATTTTCCTCCCGGCTCCAAAGAGGCTTTTGATTTTAAGCTGTGATTTCATTTTAATGACCATGTTCAAAGGTTATCAAAAGTATTTCTTCAGGCTGGGCTTCAATTCCCCACCCTGAAAACGCTCGCTTTTTTTCTCTCTCTCTTTTAATTTTCCCTTGTGGAGCCTCTTTGGCTAGGAGGAGTCTACCTTAAAAGTCCCCACCCGTCCTTTTCTTTTCCACTGACAATTCTTTTATTTTCTCCCCCACCCCCAGCCCCGGCCTCCCAACCACCATATGGAGCCCTTGCTTTCCTCTGCTCCCTCCCAATGCTTTCCTCGTTCCCCGGGTCAAACATTCAGGCCAATGTTTGAGGGGGCACACCCGGAGGTCATTTAGCCTGACCCCTGCTTCCTTGTCGGAGCGAAACCAGAGAATTCCTGCTCCTCCGGGGTGCCTGATCCACTCTCGTGTTTTAAGTTTCCTTTTAGCGGCTCAGACGGGCCACGGTGCTTATTTCTGGAAAAAAAATAAATCTTTTTTGATTGGCAGGCTAAGGCGTAGCTGGGGAGAAGCGATAGGGCCTGAACCCCAAATCCCACTTTTGTAGAAAAAGTTCATTAATTCATTTCCCTCTGGGTCAGTGGCCCTTTTCACTTGGGTATCTTCCTTTTCCTTTCTCCTGTCTCTCTTTTTTCCTTCCTTTCTTCCTCTCCTCCCCTCCTTTTCTCCATCCTTCCTTTTTTTTCTTCCCCTCCTTTCCTCTCCCGTCTCCTTTACTCCATCTTTCCTTTTTTGTCCTCTCCTCCCCCTTCCTCTCCCCTTTTCCTCTCCTTTCTTTTACTTTTTCTTTTCCTCTTTCCTCCTTTCCTTTTCCTTTCCTCTTTCCTTTCCCCTGCCACCTCTCTTCTTTCCCTCCTTTCCTTCCTCTCTTCCCCTTTCCTTTCTCCTGCTTTTTTTCTCCTTTCCCTTCCTGTCTTCCTCTTTGCTCCTCCTCTCCCCTTCCCCTCTCATCTCTCCTTTCTCTTTTTCCACCCTCCCTCCCTCTTTTCTCTCTTTTCTCCTCTCTCCCTTTTCCTTCTTCCCTTCCCTTCTCCCTATTTCTCCTTTGACTTAATTTAAGCCATGAGACCACCGGTTGGCATTCCTGCTTCCTTGCCAGCTGTGACGTTGTGAGTTCACAACACATCCCAACCACACACAGGCTCTCCGAACAAGGCCAGAGCTTCTAATCTCCCAAAAGACAAAAAATGAAATGAAAATCCGAATTTTCTTTCTTGCCTGGTCATCCCACCACTTCTCGGCCCGATCAGAAGGGACCAAAAGGGTCATTTTTCAACTGCAAAAATGGAATTTCTCCCCCTTCCCCCCCCTCGCTTCCCTTTCCTTCGTAGCCAACTCCTCGTCTTTTTCATCTGCCAAAAAATGACATTAACATCCTGCCATTTTCCCCTAATTCGGTGTTTTTCCTGCAAACGGATACACAAATCCCGGACAGTATGCAAGCCGTAAACAATATAATTTCCAAAACGGCCGGCCAAATTTCAGCCGCTACTCCCTGATATTTTATTTTTATTTTTAATTTAATTTATTCTAAAAAAAAAAAAAAAAAAAATCCTTCTGGAAAAGGGTCTTTTCCAAATATTTTTTAAAAGCACCCCATGCCCAGGGATTTTCTTTTCTTTTTTTTTTTTATTTTCCTCTTTCAAACTAGGACATTTTCCCTGTTGGTTACAAAGTGAGATGCTGAAAGAAATTTAGAAACAAAGGGGAAAGTCGGCGCAGGACGAAATGGGAAGAGCTGCAGTTCCAATTGAGCATCTGGTGGGTTTTTTTTTTTTTTTGGTCTCCTTTCCGGGCGGGTGAGAAGCGGGGGGGGGGGGGGGGGGGGGGGGGGGGGGGAGTAAAGAGAAAAAGTTTCCAAGGTCCCCTAAGCCAAAAGCTGCACCCCCTTCCCCAAATTTCCCCAAACTTTTGCACATTCCCAGGTTTTCCCACCAGGGGGCATCAAAAATTGGGCGGGTGGGGGAAAAACTTTGGAAAGTGAACTTGGCCAGCCAACTGATTGTGAGTAACTTTGTGTGGGGTGTGTTAGGGTGGCAACTGCCCCACCCGTTGTGTGTCTTTTATTCCCGCTGCCCGCACCCAAGGAGGTAACCCTGGCAAGATGGCGGAGAGGGGGCAGAGAAATTTTTCAGGGGGCCCCACGAGGGACAGTGGGTTTAGTGGGAGGAGAATGGTCTCTCTGCCCCACCCAGGATGGAGCAAAAAAAACCCAAAACCCACGCCGGGCATGGCTGGCAGCCTTTCTCCAGCGAAGGAAGAAATTTTGCTTTGGGGTTTTTTTTTTGTTTTTTGTTTTTGGGTTTTGTTTGTTTTGTTCATTTGTCCTGCTATTTAACAGAAGAACAGGGCTGGGGGGGGGGACCCTAGAGGTCATCTAGTCCAACCGCAGGAAGAGCCCCATCCTTGATCATTCTTCAACTTGAACTGGCTGCTCCAACACACACACCCCCCCAACCTCCCTATTGCAAAGGAGTCTGCTGCTAGGATGGCGGGTTGCCACTCTGCACATGCCCGGGGGGGGGGGAAGGGGGGCGGGGAAGGCGGATTAAGAAGGCAGCATCTGCGTTGGGAGGGAAATCATCTTCAGGAGAGGGAGAGAAAGAAGGAAGGAAGAGGAAAAAAGGAAAGAAGGAAGAAAGAAAAAAGAAAGGGAGGGATAGAGGAGAGAGAGAGAGGGAGAAAAAGAAAGAAAGAAAGAGAAAAGAAAGAAAGAAGGGAAGGGACAACCATAACCAAGCCCCCCCCCCCCCAAATGTTATTTTCTGTTCTTTTTTTTCTCTATCTTGTTATTTTCTCTCCTACCTTTTCCAACTGGCTGAACCTTTTTACAAATTCCTTACTCCCCCCCCCCCAAAAAAACCCCCCCCACCCTTCTCCTTTGGGGGGGGGGGGGGGGGGGAAGATCCGCCCCCCCCCCCCCACTCCTCCTCCTCCCCAACGTCCCCCAAATTCTTCGGAAGGAGAAAAGAGGGGGAAAAAACCCGAAGGAGAAAATGGCAAGAAGGGAGGAATACTTACTGCCAAAGAAAGGAGGTGCGGTCAGACGAGGGAAAGTGGTGGACCCACCGAGGGGGGAGTCCAGATTTATCGGGAGGGGAGGGGCCTGGCCAAACCTGCCCCCCCCCCGAGACGTCGGATTGGGTGGAAGGGAAGAAGCCCCTCCCCTTCCTTTGCATGTCTGACACCCCATCTTCATTTGCCGCCATTAAATCCGATGCAGGTTGAAACACATCCCTGGTCATTATTATTTTTTAAAGAAGGTGGATAAGGGCAAAAAAAGATTTGGTTTTATCCTGAGGGCTAGAAACTTGATCTGCTCCTTTACTTTGTTTCCCCCTCTGCTTTCTTTCTTTCTATCTTTCTTTCTTTTCTTTCTCTCCCCCTTTCCTTTTATTTCTCCCTCCCTTCCCCCTCTCTCTCCTCTCTTTCTCCCTTTCTCTCCTTCTTTCCCTTCTTTCTTTTTTTTCCTCCCCCCTTCCCTCTTTCTCTCTCTTCTCCCTCTTCCCTTTCTCCTTTTTCCCTTTTTCTTCCTTCTCTCCCTCCCTCCCTCTCTTTTTTCTTTCTTCCTTTTTCTTTCCTTCCTTCTATCTCTCCCTCCTTCCCTTCCCTTCCTTCCCTTCCTTTCTTCTTTTTTCCTCTTCCTCTCTCTCTCCTTCCTTCCTCCCTCTCTCCCTCCCTCCCTCCCTCCCTCCCTCCCTTTCTTTCTTTCTTTCTTTCTTTCTTTCTTTGTTCATTTTCTGTCTCTCCGAATCTTAATTCCTCCCCCAACTACTAAGAAAATGAGATTTTACGCAGTAGGGTGGGGTTCTTTTTTTTTAATGGACAATTAGGCATGGAATAAATCAATATTCCTATTTCTTTGGCTGGCTGGCTGGCTTCAGGGCAAAATCTTCCTGTAATTAACTGGAGAAAAAGGGAGAGTTTGTGGCCTCTCGATTTCTTGTCCGTATACTTTTTTTTTTCTTTTCCTGCCGACCTCAAAGTGCTACCTTGGGGCAAAACTCACACAAAAAAGTGTGAGGCTGAAACCTCCTCATCTCACTCTTGGGAGTCAAAAGCTGTACCAACTTGAAGGGCCTGATTTTTCAAGCCCCACTTGCAGGTGTGGGTGGCCCAGGAGAGATTTGGGCTGCCAAAATATATCCCTCTATACCACCCATCCCAACGCTGCTGCTGCTGCTGCTGCGTGGTTGCATTGCCACTTTTAAGCCCTTTTTTGAGATGCAAAACAGATTTTTTTTTAAAAAAAAAGTTGATTTCCTTGCTGGGGGAAGGAACGGAACTGAATCTGGGATTCTCTCCTTGCATGTTGCAAGTCCAAGCTTGTAAACCTGTCACACATTTCTGGATTGTGGTGGGAGAAATAGATAGACAGATAGATAGATAGATAGATAGATAGATAGATAGATAGATAGATAGATAGATAGATAGACAGACAGACAGACAGACAGACAGACAGACAGACAGACAGACAGACAGACAGACAGACAGACAGATAAAAAGGTGTGTGTATGTGTATGTATATACTTATATATATATTCTTAAGTTTTCGTGGGTACTTACATGTATGGTATTCAGCTTTGTTCAGGTATTTTTCCACATCATTATAATTGTGCTTTTAAAGTTGTAGCAACGTTTTGGCAGAATCTCATCTGCCATCATCAGGGTTCTGTATTGGGTTCTGTATTGGGTTCTGTATTGTGTACACAATACAGAACACAATCCAGAAGCCTGATGATGGCAGATGAGATTCTGCCAAAATGTTGCTACAATTTTAAAAGCACAACTATAACGATGTGGAAAAATACCCGAACAAAGCTGAATACCATACATACATACATACATACATACATACATACATACATACATACTTAAATTGAATTTTTGGGCGACAGGAATATATATATGCCAGTTTTAAGCCCTTTTTTGAGATGCAAAAGGGATTTTTTTTAAAAAAATGTTGATTTCCTCACTGGGGGAAGGAACTGAACTGAATCTGGGATTCTCTCCTTGCATGTTGCAAGTCCAAGCTTGTAAACCTGCAACACATTTCTGGATTGCCACGATTGTGGTAGGAGAAATAGATAGATAGATAGATAGATAGATAGATAGATAGATAGATAGATAGATAGGTAGGTAGGTAGGTAGGTAGGTAGGTAGGTAGGTAGGTAGGTAGGTAGGTGGATAGATAGGTAGGTGGATAGATAGATAGATAGATAGATAAGATAGGTAGATTGATAAATTAGATTAGATGTATAGATTAGATAGAGATAGAGATAGATAGATAGAAATATAGAAGTTGTGTGTGTATATAATTAAATTAAATTTCTGGGCAACAGGGATATATACATACATACATACATACATACATACATATATTTCCCTGTCGCCCAGAAATTTAATTTATTGAATGTAACCGTTGCCTGAAAAGTCAACCAACAAACAGACACAAATAATTGTTTTTTTTTTTAAAAAGATCACCATTTTTGCCACGTTGCTCCCCTTTTATTCTGCCATCCTCAGACTCTGCATTTTATTAATTTAGATATTGAGAATAATATTATTCAGAGATGCTTAAAAGAGGACTTAAGAGGATTTTTTTTCCTTCTCTCCCCTCCCTCCCCTCACTGAAGGCCGCTCCTCATTTTGCATCCTTTTGGAAGAATTCATTGTAGGACATGCAGAGGGCCGTCAGGAAATTGGTGTATTCCTTAAAATCGATCTCGTCATCGTGATTCTTATCCAGGCTTTCCATCAGCTTGTCAATCCCACGATCCTTCAGTTTCTGCAACGGAGGGTGGGGAGGGAGGAAAGGTTCTGGGTTCAAGATGCGCTGTAATAGTCGGCCTCGTCGGACAAAGGGTCTTGCGATGAATCCCGGAGTTTTGTTTTGCTGCTTCAGGGCCGAACTTCCCAGGGCTGAGTTCAAATTCCGGCCTGGGGCTCTAATCCTCATGACCCCCGAGATTCATAAGGCACAGCACTCCTCGACCTTACGACTTAGCCAGTCCCAAAACAGGAATTGCCCCCCCCCCGTCTCCAATGTTCCCCACCTTCCTCCGAGCCCATTTTCCGTGGCTCAGGAACCGATCCACCTTTACGACCATTTGGCATGAGACTGTGTTTTAACGATGCTCCCTCCCTCCCTCCCTCTCTCTCTCTCTCTCCTGGATGCCGGTGTTTCCCTCCCCAGTTTCCAGTGAAAACCCATGAGGAATGGCACCTTCCCTTTGTGAAGGCCACCATCTGCTTAGTGACTGCCACTTGTCAGAAATGGCATAGAATCTCCCGCTTGGGCGGCGGGGGGGTTGGGCTAGATGACCTACAAGGTCCCTTCCAACTCTGATGATCTGTTATCTGCCACAGAAAAGGGCACGGTCATGAGGGGCTCACCTCCCGCCCTTTACAACCAAAATTACAGGCTGGTCACAACCCGTAACAGGTAAAATCGACCTTCCCTGGCCCTTGGAATCATGAGGACTAGAAACTTGAGCTGAGTTTCTTGTGTTTTTTTTTCTTCCCTTGCATTTTCTTTTTTTAAACGTGCCCTGTTTATAACTTCACCCACTAAGTGAGGGGAACATTTTCCCTCTTTCCCCAGCCCGCTTACCTCTCCCAAAGCCAGCTCCTGCTGGACCAGCTCCTTCAATTCTTCTCTGCTCAAGGTCAATTTGTCGCCTTCTCGGCCTGAATATTTGTGAAAGGTGCACACCAGGGTGGCCAAAGCTTTCTCCAGCTGGGTCTCCATTGGGTCAGGGGGCACCAAGGATGGTCTGGAAGAGGAGAAAGGGTGGGGGTGGGGGTCTATCAATTGCACATGGAGATTGGGGAGGGGGTCGCATCCGATTTTACTTTCTGCATCCGCTGAGAATTATTTCACACTCCTGCATTTAATTTCTGGCCTCTGTAAAAACCCGTTTTTTATGTTCCGCTTTCTCCACTTCGTCATTTCTCATGTCTGTCTTTTTAAAGGTCTGTGGACTACAAGTCCCAGAATTCCCTGGCTGGAGAATTCTGGGAGTTGAAGTCCATGTCTCTTAAAAGTTTCCAACCCGGTTTTTATGTTCAGTTTTCTCTGCTTTGTCATTTCTCCATTTTTGCGATTTTTTTTTAAAGGTCTGTGGACTACAACTCCCAGAATAATTCCCCCAGCTGGGGAATTCTGGGAGTTAAAGTCCACATCTCTTAACTTTCCAAGTTTGAGAAACACTAGTTGTTTTTTTTAAAGGAACTTTTTCTGTTGGTTTGTAGTTGTTGCTCGATGTAAGGTGCTTTTTTTTCCCCTGATGTAAGTTCTTTTATTTGGAATTTGTCCGATAAAATCTTAAGTTTTGGTTTCTTTTTCAATCTTTCACCTTAACTCTAAATGTTTGGTTTTAAGGAGAAGGAGTGTGTGTTCTTTCCTTAAAAGGCTCTGCATTACCTCTCTATTTTTTTCCCCAAAAATGTGTTGATTTTTTTGATTGACAAAAACTATGGCTCTTGTTATCAATTGATTAAATTTGTAGCCCTTTATCCGTTGATTAAATTTATAGCAATTTATCTGTTGATTAAATTTAAGAGAGATCACACTATTGAGCAACTCAGCTTTGAGATGAAATTCTCTCTTTAAATATTTGATTAAATATTATTTCTTTAAATGTTTTCTTTGTGGTGTGTGTGTGTGTGTGTTAATGTATGTATGCATTTATGTATATATGTATTCTTTTAAACCTCCAGAATCTCCCTGGAGAGCAGACCGCCTGAAAGGGCTAAAAAGAGCTTGAAATGGAGAGCTCACATAAGCAAGCCAAGTTGCATTTATTTATTTTTTTGCAAAAATCACGCCGGATTTTGGCCCCCATCTTTCTCCTCAGGTGGGTAAGCGTTTCACTTAACATTCTGACTTGGGGGGGGGGGGTTGGAGATTTTACTCGGATGGCTGTGGCTGCTGGGAGTTGCAATCCAGCAGCCTTCCTGCAAAAATCCTGGATTCTGGAGCAAGGTTGAAGTGGGTGTTTCAAAAAGCCAGGGAGGCTTTTGCAAAGTTGAAAAATTGAGATAAAGTTTGTGCAACTTAGTGGGTGTGAGCAGATAAGTGCAATACCCCCTCCCAGCCCTCCTAATATTGGTGGTCAGATTGTCCAGCTAAGTTGTAAAAGTTTGGAGCAAATCGTATACATATTCATCCACGTATATAAAGAGGAATCATCATCTCAAAATATTTGCAGAAGGGCTGGGCTGGGGTGGGGAAATATAATTCAATAAGGGGGAAGTGATCTGCTGATTGAGGACACACACACACACACACCGTCCTCCCTAGAGTAGCAAAGCGAGCAGAGAGCGAAATTCAGAATATAGAAAAAGAAGTGTTAATCCAAGGGAAGGTGGAATGAAACAGCTTTAAAAAAAAAAAAAAGGAGGGGGGGGGTACGGTTTTTGTGGTTGACTGTTCGTCCCTCCAGAGCAAGGTTTTGCAAACGTGGTAATTTGAAGGGGTGCGTGCGTGTGTGTGTGTGTGTGGGGGGGCTTCAGTCCCAGAATCCCCCCAGTTTGCATGAATGAATTTCAACCCTGAGAGTTAAAAGCATGCTGGCTGGGAAGTCTGGGTGTTGAATATCTATATCTTGGTTATATGCCATAAATAAATATTTGCATTTATTAGCAGCCAAATAGTTCCATATCTATCTATCTACTATTTAACTATCATCTCTCTCTCACTCCTATCTGTCTATCTATCTCTATCTATCTATCTATCTATCTATCTATCTATCTATCTATCTATCTATCTATCATATCTATCATTTATATTTTTCTTCTTTTTTCTGGCTTTTCTCTGTCTGTCAGTCTATCCATCCATCTCTTTATC
Organism: Laticauda colubrina; assembly: GCA_015471245.1. Taxonomy (NCBI): domain Eukaryota; kingdom Metazoa; phylum Chordata; class Lepidosauria; order Squamata; family Elapidae; genus Laticauda; species Laticauda colubrina. The sequence continues at coordinate 9,329,513 of BLBF01000081.1, forward strand.
TGATATTATTTATCTTTTCCTTCTATCTCTTTCTATTTTTCTTCCCTCCCTCTTTCTTCCTCTCTTCTCCATATTTTCTTTCTTTCTTTCTTTCCTTCCTTCCTTCCTTCCTTCCTTCCTTCCTTCCTTCCTTCCTTC
>BLBF01000081.1:9344965-9358452 GCA_015471245.1 Laticauda colubrina
ATAATAATAATAATAATAATAATAATAATAATAATAATAATAATAATGGTGGTTGTTGTTTTGTTGTTGTTGAAATACTGATGCTCTGATGGTCATTTTGAAAAAAAATCCTTTCTTAGTGAGCACCTAGAAGACAAGAGGAACATACGGGCCAAATATCAAGTTTGTAGGCTTTACGGTGCTGGAGATTTTGTGATGATGTGTAAGTGGTCTTTTGCTTTAGTGTGTGTGTGTGTGTGTGTGTGCATATGTAGCTTTGTTCGGGTATTATCCCACGTCATTGTAGTTGTGCTTTTAAAGTTGTGGCAACGTTTCGGCAGAATCTCATCTGCCATCATCAGATGCTTCTGGATTGTGTTCTGTATTGTGTACACAATACAGAACACAATACAGAACACAATCCAGAAGCCTGATGATGGCAGATGAGATTCTGCTGAAACGTTGCCACAACTTTAAAAGCAAAACTATAATGGCATGAGATAATACCCGAACAAAGCTGAACAGCATGTTTTCTTAAGTTTAAGTTTTTCTTAAGTCTATAGATAAATAAATTAACTTTACAGGTGATTAAACAACCATCAGTTAACGAACACCTTCCTGAGCAACAGATTTTGTGGTTGTAACTCGAGATCTGCCTGTAAACTAAACTAATTCTTTCCATTTGTATTATTGTGCTTTCATTCTTGATTTTGATGGTGTCATTAGTTGGCCATTGTTACGTTTACGTTGCCCATGGCAAGACAGGCAGCAAATAAATTAAACAAATAAATAATAACTACACTAAACTAAGATAAGATAAACTCTTAATTAAATTAAATTAAATGTCAAACCTTACTCAACTTAAATTTTAGACCTTAAACCTTAAACTCACATTTATATTTAACTTGAACTCAAACTAAAAACTCAGTTTTAATGTGAGTCCAAGGTTAACTTTGAGTGTGTGAGTTTACGTTTACGTTTTTTCAATAAACTCACACTTATATGAGTAAATTCACACTTACACTTAAACCTAAATCTAATCTAAACTAAACTAGACCAAACTAAACTAAATTAAAACCTTAACCTTAAACTTACGGTTAAACTCGCCCTGAAAGTTGAACTCGCACTTCAAGTAAACTCAAACTTTTAAACTCACACTTATACTTAAAACCCAAATTAAACTGAACTAGACTTTAGATCTTAGACTCAAACTTAAGCTCACCCTTAAAAGTTGAACTCGCACTGAAATTTAAAAACTTAAACCCACACTAACACATCACACAAAACCATCCAGTGTCTGCTGGAAGCTCTCCAGAGAAGGAGACCTTCCCATTTCAAGTGGCAACTTGTTCCACTGTCTCTTCGCCGATACAATCAGGAATTTTTCGGGATGTTTCATCTGATTCCCATCCATTTGTCATCTCCAGCCTCCCAGAAGCTGGAAATGGGCCCTTCCTTCCCCTCGGGGCGCCCACACCCAGCCCCTCTCTTTTGCATGGAGCCAGACACCTTTTGCGACACGAAAACACAGCAACCGCAAGAGTAAGCCAAGCTTTAAACTCAGTGAGGTCATTTTCACAGCCGGACAAAAGATCAGAAAATCCAACCCAGTTATTGAAGGCGACCACCTGTCCCCTCTGGGTTGAAAATTCACTCCCCCCCTCCTTTAATCGATCGATCGATTGATTCCTGTCCATCAAACCCCCAATTTTGTGACGGGAGGAAAGAAAAAAAAAAATTGACGTCGCTCGTTTTATTTATCCGCCCATTGATTAAATCGACATTTATTCATTTAGGCAAGAAAAAAAATTCAAATGCACAGGCTCAGTATAGGTAGTACCTTGCTCAGTAGTAGTAACTGTGAGAGGGATCTCGGAGTCCTAGTGGACGACCATTTAAATAGGAGCCAGCTGTGTGCGGCAGCTGCCCGAAAGCCAACACGGTTCTCGGCTGCATCAACAGAGGGGTAGAATCAAGATTATGTGAAGTATTAATACCACTTTATAAGGCCTTAGGAAGGCCACACGTGGGATTCTGCATGCAGTTATGGTGGCCACGACGTAAAAAAGATGTGCAGAGAAGAGCAACAGAGAGGATTCAGGGGACTGGCGGGCTAAAACATGCAAAGAACGGTTGCAGGAATTGGGAATTGTCTAGTTTGATGAAAAGAAGGACCAGGGGAGACAGGACACCGGTCTTCCAATATTTGAGGGGCCTCCCCAAAGAAGAGGGGGTCCAGCTCTTCTCCAAAGCACCAGAAGGCGGGACAAGAGGCAACGGGTGGAAACTGATCCAGGAGAGAAGCAGCCTCGAGCTCAGGAGAAATTTCCTGATCGTTCGAACAATTAATCAGTGGAACTGCCTGTCTCCAGAGGTTGTGGGAGCTCCATCACTGGAAGGTTTTAAGAAGATGTTGGATAAGCATCTGTCTGAAGTGGTGTAGGGGGTTGGGCTAGAAGACCTCCAAGGTGCCTTCCAACTCTGTTGTTCTAGTCTAGTCTAGTCTAGTCTAGTCTGTTCCATTCCATTCCATTCCATATTCTATTCTATTCTGTTCTGTTCTGTTCTGTTCTGTTCTGTTCTGTTCTGTTCTGTTCTGTTCTGTTCTATTCTAATTCTATTCTATTCTATTCTATTCTATTCTATTCCACTCCACTCCACTCTACTCTCTTATTCTCTTATTCTCTTCTTTTCTATTCCATTCTCTTCTCTACTCCATTCTCTCTTCTCTTCTCTTCTATCTGCGTTAAATGCTGAAGCTTGGGAAGGGGGTTGGACTAGAAGATCTCCAAGGTCCCTTCCAACTCAATTATTCTATTCTATTTCCTGCCCCCCCCCCCAGCTTCACTGACGTAGGGATAAGTTTAATTTAATTTAACTAAATTAATACACAAGTTGCCCCTAATTCTCAGCTGGCTCGTGTGCAACCTGAGTCTCGGGGAGGTGGGGGGGGGGGAAGAAGAGGGGCTTTGCCGGTCGGACTTTGTGGTGATGCTCATCGTTTTGTGTGTGTGTGTGTGTGTGTGTGTGTGCCCCCCCCTCCTGTTTTTGAAGCTTCAATCCCACAGATCAGCATTTTTTTCTTAGGGGGTGGAGGGGGTAGTGGAAAAAGGCATTTTGCAGCCCGGCTGGATTCGAACAATCCTCTTTTTGAAACAAGAATGCTGATGGAAGTTTTTGGATGGCTGCCTGCACCCAGGCCTTTCGTTTCCCGGCTTGCAGAATGCATTCTCTGATTGTGCTGCCTTTGTGCGTGTTGTGCGCATGTATGTGTTGAGTGTTTGGCACAAAGTCACCCAGCTGGCTTTCATGCCTGAGGCGGGACTAGAACTCCCCGTCTCCTGGTGATTGGCCCAAACTTTCACCCAGCCAACTTTCACGCTTCAGGTGAGACTAGAACTCACAGTCACCTGGTTTTTTAGGCCAGCACCTTATCAGGCCTAAACCCATCTGATTTTTAAAAACTCAATTTTTATTTTTATTTTTTGGCCTCAGGTCTAATTTAGATAACAGCAGCTAGAATTCCCCGTCTCCTGGTGATAAGCCCAAAGCCACCCAGCCAGCGTTCATGCCTGAGGTGGGACTAAAACTCCCCGTCTCCCACTTTCTAACCTGGTTCCTTCTCCACTAGACCAAAGTGGCTCTTTAAGATAGAGATAAAGATAGAGATAGAGAGATAGAGATAGATAGATAGATAGATAGATAGATAGATAGATAGATAGATAGAGAGAAAGAAAGGGAAAGTTTCTTTTAAACTCCATGGCTGCAGAAAGAGAAGAAGGGAGTAAAAAATGGACATTTCCAGGAGTGGCCTAAATTGGTCCTTTTTTTTTTTTTCCAGCTGGGCTGTTCAGTTGCGCCATTCAGCCATCCAGCACACACAAATACACACACACACACACACACACACACACACACACACTAATCCCATTTTCCCCGGCCAAGATGACTGTGCTGGATGTTAATGGGGTGAAGTCACCCAACACGGATAGCTTTGACGTGAGTTGTTAAGAGGAGCCTCTTGGAGCTCTGTGTCCGGGATAAAATTCCCCTCTTGAGAATTGACTGGACGTAAACTTTTAAATTTAATTTAATGTGTATTAATTTGTATAAACGACGTGTATTTAAAATTAATAGAGAAGAGTCCTCGGTTTACAGCCATTGGTTTAGCAGCTGTTTGAAGCTACGATATCACTGGGGGTGGAAAAAAAAAAGGGAGGTTCTCCCCCCAAACGCCCAGCTCCTGAGCATGTGCAGAAGACATAACTTCCCTTTCTCTTTCCCTGTCCAATAACAATCAGAGTACTGGAAAAAAAGGCGTGGGAGCCGGGCTGGAGGAGGGGGGGAGAAAATCACTGCGTCTCTTTCCCGTAATATTGCTAGCTGCTTGTGTGCTGCCCTCTGGTGGCCGGCATGGCTCACTGCAGGGAAAGGGTGTGTCCGCTGGGGTCTCCAAACAAAGCCCTCGGTCGCCCTCTGGTGCTCAGAATGCAGAACTCGGCTCCTGCACATGAGGCGGCTTTGTCCCAGCCATTTTTGCAAAAGGGAAAAAAAAAAAAACTTTTTAGCATTTTAAAGATTAAAAAAAGGCTGTCTGGGGAATTCTGGGAGTTGAAGTCCACCCGTCTTAAATTGCCCAAGAAATGCTGATAATTGACAGAGCCCTGTTATTTTTAATTATTTTGTACATCATTTAGAATATTTTTAGCTGCCCTTAAATTCGATGTCCTGATTATGTGTGTGTGTGTGTGTGTATATATGTGTGTGTGTGTGTGTATGTGCGCGCTGTTCAGCTTCCTTCAGGTATTATCCCACGTCATTGTAGTGCTTTCAGAGTTGTAGTAACGTTTCAGCAGAATCTCATCTGTCATCATCACGCTTCTATATGGAGTTTGCACTACAATGACATGGGATAATACCCGAAGGAAGCTGAGCAGCACACATGTAAGTACCCGCGAAAGCTTAAAAAAACATATATATATATATATTTTACAAACTCTATATAGAAGCCTGAGGATGGCAGATGAGATTCTGCTGAAACGTTGCTACAACTTTAAAAGCACTACAATGACGTGGGATAATACCCGAAGGAAGCTGAACTGCATAGATAGATAGACAGACAGACAGACAGACAGACAGACAGACAGACAGATAGATAGATGAGATATATATAGATATAGATATGATATCTATCTATCTATCTATCTATATCTATCTATATCGATATCTATCTATCTATCTATCTATCTATCTATCTATCTATCTATCTATCTATGATATATATATAAAGATTCAATGGGATTCGAAGCAGAGCGCAAACCTGTTTTTTAACCTGTGGAACTCCCTGCCACAAGCTGTAGCAGAGGACAACGACAATACTCAAGGTAAGTTTTGTTTTAAGAAAAAACAATTTTATACTGGTTTCACCCATTCTCTATGTGTCCTTTTGGTCTCCTCCGTCCTCCCTGAGGACCGGAACGTTGTTTGAGGAGAAAGACTTCCCAAAGAAAGTAGAAGCGGTTCTGGGTTTTTGAGGCGCCAACTTTTATTGCAGTGTTAATCACAGTTTGACAGCACCCTTAATTTCTGAGACACCCCGTAACCTCTCCCCTGCCCCAAATCCCCCCCCCCTTCCCATATTCTTAAGATTAGCCCTACCAAAATGCAGGCATTTAAAATGGAGGGTCGAAGGGCTTTGGGGTCATTACAGGGGATGAGTTCCCTTGGGTCCAGCGGCCACCTTCCTTTCCCCCTTCTGGCGAACCAAGAGATTCACGATGCTCCCGATCAATTGCCAATATTCGTTGAAATTGTTCACCCCATCCTCATTCTGATCCAGATTGAGCATCATTTCCTCCATGCACTCCTTGTACTGGGTGTTCTAAAGGGAAGGAAGCGGAGGGAAAGCGGTCAGGCGGGCGGAGGAGGGAAACAGAGTCCCTCCCCATTCAGTGGGGAGCATAACCAGGGCTGGGATCCTACTGGTTTGGCACGGTTCGGGTGAACCGGTCCGCCCTGACAATCAGCCATTGGGCTCTGCTCTTTGCTTCATTTCCCCATTTTCCAGCTCAGCTGATTTACGGGGCACAGAGAAGAGCTGCGAGAATCAGCTGTTTTACATGCGGGGGTAGAAGGTGAGCCGCGAATGCTATGCAGATGGGCATAGTGCGCGCTCACCAAACCCGTGCCCACACCGGTTGAAATCCACCCCTCCTGGGTGTAACTCTCCTCTTTCATTTTGCAGTGGGGATCCTTAGCCCCCCCCCCCTCCCTCTTCCTCTCTCTGCCTGGATCGTGGCCCCCATTGTCTCGGATGGATCACTGTCTCGCTGATGGGAGTCGGAGTTCCTAGAAATGGGGAGGGTGTGAGGGTTTTGCATTTCTTGTTCCTCAATGCTCAGTCCGCCAGCCCTTCGAGGTAGACCAGGTCCAAAACAGGAGGGAGGCTAAGAATGCTATTTCTATAGCTGGGTGGAGAGAGAGACAGGCAGGCAGATACAGAGACAAGAGAGAAGAGAGAGACAGAGACAGAGAGAGATAAATAAATTCATGAATGGTATTTTGCTTGTATCTATAGAAATTGCCCTATTTTTCCTTAGGCTGAACTTCAGACTGTGAGATTCGAAGCAGAACAAATGGAAATGTTTTCAGATTGTTTTCCTGCGGCTTGAATTTCACAGCAAGGAGAAAATTTAAATGAGAACAGTTCTCTGTGAAGATCTAGAAGGAAATGCAGTCTTTAGCCTCTGGAACTCCTTGCCATGAGATGTCGGCAGGGACCACAAGGTAATTTTTTAAAATCTATTTCACTCCAAATTTCTCTGGTTAACATAGGAACGGGGGATGTTGTAAGTCAGGGAAGGCATGTGTTTTGTTTCAGAGAGGCAATTGGCCTTGTCCATCCTCAGTGAGGACAGGAAGCTTGTTTGAGGAGAAAAGTTTTACAAAGAAACCGGGAGCGGTTCTGGGTTTTGAGGCTCCAACCTTTATTGCAGTGTTATTCACAGTTTGACAGCTCCCTTAATTTCAGAGACACGCCCCCCCCCGCTCCAATCCCTCCCCTGCCCTGAATTCCCCCCACCCCACATGAGGTATTCTTAAGATTAGGCGGTCCCAAATGCAGGGGGTTAAAAACGGGTGTGTGTGAAAGGGGTGTGTGTGTCGTTACAGTGGATTATTTTCCCTGGGATCCAATGGCCGCCTTTATTTTTTGAATTTCTCGCTCTCCTCCTGCTGTCGGATCAGGCAAGAGATGGGGCTGGCGATGCCCCCAATCAAGTTCCAATATTCGTCGAAGTTGATCTCGCCGTCCTGATTCTCATCCAGGTCGCAGATCAGTTTGTCGGCTGCCTGCCTGTTCTTGGTGTCCTAGAGGATAGGAAGCAGAGGAAGATCGATCAGGTGGAGGAGAAAAACTCATTCCCATTCAGTTCAGAGCACAATGGATAGTGGGGTGTGTGTGTGTGTGTGTGTGTGTGTGTGTGTGTATAACCAGGGGTGGGGATTTTATCGGCTCGGCACGGTTCGAGCAAACCGGTTGCTCCGAAGATCAGTGTCTGGCAGTTACCCCCAATTAAATCACGAGTCTCGAGCCAAACTTCCAAAACTTAAAAAGGATTTATAGGGAGTTAAAATGTCCAGTACAGCCTGGATGTAGCTGACTCTGAGACACATAATTCATTGTCACCCTGGACCCTGGTTTTCCCCCACCTCCTGGATATATCCTAATTCATATTCTCCAATGGGACACCTCCATAGCCCGGAGTCATCCATCATGCTTTCCAGTTAGAATTTTGCACGGCAGAAAGTTCAGTAATTCTAATTATAAATGTTTTCAAAGATAGATAGATAGATAGATAGATAGATAGACAGACAGACAGACAGACAGACAGACAGACAGACAGACAGACAGACAAAGACTTTTTGGATGGATGGGTGGATGGATGGATGGATAGATTAGATAGATAGATAGATAGATAGATAGATAGATAGATAGATAGATAGATAGATATGTGTGTGTGTGTGTGTGTGTGTATGTAAATTAGCATTATTGAGATGAATAATATCAAAACTATAAGCAAAGCTGGCTGGGGAATTCTGGGAGTTGAAGTCCCAAAATATATAAATATAAATAGTCGTGTTTTTCAAGCTTAGCAACTTTGAAGTTGGGCGGACTTCAACTCCCAGAATTCCCCAGCCAGCTTTTCTTACAGCTTTGATATGTTTTGTCCCCATAATGCTAATTTGATGAGATTACAGCAAGTGTTTCTTATTGTTGGCAACCTGAACATGGGCGGACTTCAACTCCCAGAATCCCCCAGCCTGAGCAAAGCTGGCTGGGGAATTCTGGGAGTTGGAAGTCCACCCGTCTTAAAAGTTGTCAAGGTTATAAGAAACGTTGTCCGAGGAACGAGAACTTTCACGTCGGGGGTTAGGATGACAAAATCCTGAAATCCCATCTCAGGTCCCTCTCTGTTGGAGCTCAAATTTGGATGTGGGTCCTGAGTTCAGGAGCCGCCCTGCTCACCGTCAACATGTGGTTCAGTTCGTGGCTGAGCATTTTTCTGAAATCGGATTTGCTGATCCCGCGCCGTCTGCGGCAACAACATCCTTTGCCAGAATATTTGTCATAATTCTTCACCAGGGTCTGGATCGCCCACTCGAGCTCCGAAGAGTCTCCTGTCACCGCCATGCTGCCCTTGGCTCCTGCGGGATGGGGGAGAAAAACAAAGAAAAAAAGGAATCGCTTTGGTCACCTCTTGGTCCCCTTTCCACTTGGCGAAATGAATAAAATGAAGAGCTTGCTCAGTGCACAAGGAGCTTCTGCCTCCGATGATTCAGAGAGAGGCTGAGGAATTCGGGCTTGCGGAATTTCAGCAAAGAGGAAATAAAAAGGAAAGAAAGCACAGCGGAACCGAAAGGGAAAAATAAACTGAGAACATGAAAAGGAAACGCATGAAGAACAAAAGGACGAGTGAAAAAATAAATAAAAATAAAAGGAGGAAAGCAGGAAGAACAAAACAGGCACGAGAAAGAGAGAGAGACTCAGAACGAAAACACTTTGTGTGAACATATGACGGGCAGTCTAAATAAATCAGTTTATATAAATAAATGAAATTAAAATGACACGCCTGCCTAGATACCTCCAATTCCGAATTTGGAAGCAACCTTTTGAAGCAGTTCGCCCCAGATCGGCGCATTGAATTTCAGCTAGTGGCTTCCTTCACGAGGACTAGCAGCTTGGGTTAAACTCAACCAGCCTGGCCAAGACTTTTTTTTATTTTTCCCACTTAACTGTGACAAGAAAGGTTGTAAAATGAGCCCAAGAGCTCACTTAACCAGCATCTTGCTTAGCAGCGGAAACGCTGGGCCCATTGATGGTTGTAACTCGAGAACCGTACGGGTGCAAATTGCAAATTAAAAGTTGGTTCACACACCAGGTAGTTCCTTTGGGGCAATATCTATTTTGGGATGCCAAATCAAGCGGCTTTTTGCCAATTTTGCAAAATATATAAGTATATGGATGACTCCCATCTCACAGCAGGGAAAGATGCCACGGGGAATATCTGAAAAAAAAAATTGTCCTGACTGGGGTTTTGTTTTGTTTTTAAATTAAATCTCTGTCTGCTTAAAGAAGCAAGCCACAGTTTCTTGCCTGTTTGATGTGGATTTGATGTGGGCTTCTGATTGAGCCTGCAATTCTGGTCTGTCCAGCGTCTTTTGTGTTATTCGTCGTTTGGGGAAGGTGTGGGTTTCCGTGGGGTTGCGTTTTTTGCAAAAAAAAAAAAATAATAACAAAGCTTGGCGTTGGTTCTCTGGGTTTTTTATTATTATTTTTGCCAGCAACAGTGGAATTTTTTTTTAATTGAAAGTGAATACAACAGATAAAGAAACCTAGATTTGAATGTTTGGTTATTCAGCCACCATTGTGCTGGTTAAATATGATTGTGCTAGAATTAGAATTAGAGTTAGAAAGAATAGATTGGAATGGAACAGAATAGAATAGAATAATAGAGAATATAAAAGAATAATATAGAACAGAATAGAGAATAGAATAATAGAGAATATAATATACAGAATATAATAGAATAATAGAATAGAATAATAAAGAATAGAATAGAGAATAGAATAATATAATATAATAATAGAGACTAGACTAGACTAGACTAGACTAGACTAGACTAGACTAGAATAGAATAGAATAGAATAGAATAGAATAGAATAGAATAGTGGGAAGGGACCTTGGAGGTCTTCTAGTCCAACCCCCTGATTCACGTCTGTTAGTGCAGTTGTGAACTCAGTAACACCGTTGTTAAGCGAATCTGTCTTCCCTCTTGACTTTGGCTCCTCAGAAGGTCACAAAGGGGGATCACATGACACCCCCCCCCCAGGAGGCTGCAACTGTCATAAAGACGAGTTGGTGGACCAACGGCTCAATTTTGATCATGTGACCCCCAGGGATAACCGCAATGGTCGTTAAGTGTGTGTGTGTGGGGAGGGAAATGGCCCGTTTTCTCAGTGCCACTCTGGTCACTAAACAAACAGCTGTAAGTCAAGGACTATTGTCAGCATTATGTTACGGTTCTTTGCAAAATCAGCCAGATGTTCTGACTGGGTTTGGCCTTTTTTCATCCCCTCCACTGGAGTTTTGGGCTAGCTAGGCAGAGACAGTTGTGTGATGGTATGGGCAGGACAGCCGTTGTGCGTAAAATCAATCAACCTTTTGCCAACAGAGCGACGGGGGCGGGGGTCTTATCAGTGAGAATTTGGGGTGCTCCTTCCTCCCCATCCCCCCCAAATTCAGAGCCTGGGAAAGTTGGACAGTGGGGAGGAATATGGGCCAGTCCGGGGAGGGCTCAGACGAGGGTCCTGTGTCTGATGGGGGCCAGGGCCATCTGGCAGTTATGTGCCAACTCTGGAGCCTCCAGAATCTGACAGCAGTGAGGCAGAGGAGTAGCGGGAGCCTGTTCCCAATGTATACATGCACAGAGCTGCTGGAAGGCAACAACAGTTAAGACAAAAGGGATGACTCTGGATTAAGGCTTGGAGGTCCAAAAGACATAAAGGAGGAGCAAAGGGACAGGAGCCTTTGCAGGAAGCAACTTTGTTCACTCTGTTTGAATTCAACCTTGAAGCTCTGTGTAGGCTTCGTATTCCATTTGGCTTTTTACAGTTAATTTGGAGCTTTAGTTGTTGGCAGCAATTCAAGGGAGAGAAAGCTGGGTGCTTATCTCGAGGGGCTGTTTGGGACTCATTACAGGCTGGGAATGAATATAATTCCCAGCGTTGAAATAAAACAGGAGTTGTTTTAACTAAGCGTGTGCTTAATTATGATCTCAGGAAGCCTTGGTCAGAACACCCGAAGGAGGAGAAGGAGGAACCGGATATCGTAGGAGGCAGACACTCCCCCCCCCCTTGCGATAAAGGAGTTGCCGCCTTCTTTTTGCGTAACCCCAGTCAAGCCTGTTTGTCTGGCTTCCTCCCAGGACAGGCAGATTTCGAGTTATGGCCTGCAATCCCGATGGATTTCCCAGAGTGGGAGCTTCCTCGGTTTTCCCCATCTGTGAAATGGGTATATCCGATTGCCACAACAACTCAGGGTTCCGAAAGAAAAATGGCCTTTTCCCCTCATCTTTGGTGGGCTTGGAAAAAAACAAGGAAATACAGTAATTATTTAGCCCAGCAGCTACAAAACCTCAGCCTCTTGAAGAAGGATGGACTTCCACTCCCAGAATCCCCCAGCCAGCACCTCTTAATGGAGCCAAGTCTGAGAAAACAGATTTAATGCAACCCAATTATGAACCCTGCCGGAAGTAGAATTTCTATTCCTAAGCAAGAATGAAAGCACCATAATACGAATGGAAAGAATTAGTTTCGTTTACAGGCAGGCCTCAAACACAAAATCTGGTGCTAAGGAAGGTGTTTGTTAACTGATGGTTGTTTAATCACCTGTAAAGTTTATATATATATATATATATATGAACTCAATCCAGAAGCCTGATGATGGTATATATATATATAACGTCTCCAAGATACTCTTAATACTCTCTACTCACAGGTTCCATTTTCTACTTTTTTAGGGAATCAATTTCCTATTTATTTTCCTAATCCTATATTTCTTTTGTTCTCCTTTTTTCTTCCACGCAGATAGATTCCCTTTGTCTTCCGTTGCCATGGACTGTTTTTGGGTAAGTGACTCATAAAAGCAACTCTTGGAAAAAAAAAATAATCAATGTTTTTGTTTGCAAGGTCAAGAAGAAAAAAAAACATTGTTTCCTGCATAAAACTTTTGCAGGAGTGTTTCTTTTCATTTGGCTTATTTATTTGGACTCCTTTCCACCCGCTGTGGGATGCTTTGTATTCCGTAGTTGTTTCTAAAAACTTCCAAATTGTTTCCTGCAGCTCAAACTTCGCTTTTTTTAAATTTAAATTAAAACGGTTCTCCTGGGAAGCTCTGATCTCTTCCTCTGGGAAGAAAAAAAATATTCCAACTTTTGCATCTTTATTTCAGGAGCCCTTGTATTAAAATTTAGGTAGTCCTCGACATACGACCAATATCAAGCTCCCAAAACTTTTGTTGCAAAGTGAAACATGGAGTCAATTTTGCTTGTTTTATGACCTTTTTGTGCCATGGTTGTTAAGTGGAATCAGGACACTTTGAGAAGTGTGTCTCACGGTCATTAAGTGAATCTGGCTTCTCCCCCATGGATTTGGCTGGTTGGATGGTTGTAAAAGGAGGATTTCCCTCCCAGTCATAAGTATGATTCTGTTACCGAGTGGCTGAATTCTGACTGCGGGGATTGCTACATTGGTTGTAAGTGCGAACCACAGTCGTAAGTCGCTTTCCTTCAGGGCAACTTTGAATGGCCCACTAAATGAACCATCGCAAGTCGAGGACTGCCTGTATAAATTCCAACCAGTGCTATAAAATGAAACTTCTTTGCTTCCTCTCGATGCCAATTCTAGCATTTCTCAATTCCAGACGGGCAGCTTGAGCAATCCAGACGTCTCCCCATTTTTAATTCCCTCATCTTTTTAATTTTCGGGGTGTGATAGTTTTATTGCTGCTTTATTTGTCTTTAATATCTTCAGCAAAAGAAAGGCTGTGTCTCAGTTTACAGCTGGAAAGAACTTATTTATAAAGCAAGGGAGGGACCAGGTATCTCTCATCCCTCCCTGGATTCATCCAATTGCAAACCCTTTCCAAACGCAATGAGAAAGTTTCAGAAATTTTGCGTGTATCGCTAAAAGGAAAGGATTCGCATTTCTTCTGCTCTCGGCTGCTTAGAAAAAGGAGGAAGACAGAAAATAGACCGGGGTGGGTGGGTGGGTTACATAATAGATTAGATAGATAGATGAGACAATGATAGATGATAGGTAAGATAGATAGATGATAGATAAGATAGATAGGTAATGATAGATAGATGATACATGGATGGATGGATAGATGATAGATAGATAGATAGATAGATAGATAGATAGATAGATAGATAGATAGATAGATAGAT
>BLBF01000081.1:9365593-9378435 GCA_015471245.1 Laticauda colubrina
TCTTCTTTGTCTTCATCTTTTTCTCCTCCTCCTCTTTCCTCCCCTTCTCCTCCTTTTCCTTTCTTCTTCCTTCTTCCAATGTTTTACCTCTGATCCTTGTGGAGGTCAAACTAACATATCATTGAACCAGGATATCAAGCATTGCTGTTTATTGGAACAGGAGCCGGCGAACCGGGATGCTGGGTAGCCCTGGTTTAATAAACCAATCCCATCTTTTAGGAGAGTGAGTTTGCAAGCCTGGCTGGCTTTGTGTCTTTGGCAAATTTGGGCAAGCTGAAAGAGGATAAAAACCTCCTGGTGCAGAGGCAGTCTATCTTGCTTGCCACCCCCAGCCCAGCTTCTGCCTCTGATCTCTTCTTCCACCCACGTCTTCATTCCTGCCTTTCCTGTTCCTTCCCATGGAGAAAATCAATACACGGAAAGCTAGCAGAAATATGGAATTTTTATTTTTATTTATTTTTTGCTCTTATTTCATCCATGATACAGACAAAAAGGAAAAATGAGATGACAAACGACGGAGGCAGGAGGTTGGGAGAGCCGTTTTACCTGCCAGGTGGGGCAGGGCAGGGCAGGGCAGGGCCGGACCGAATGGGGGATGATGGTTGCAAGTTTGCAATTTAAGATGGATTTCCCAATTCTTGGTTGTTCAGTGTGTCGGCTTTGAAATTGGTTGGATTTGTAGCTGGGCCACATCTGCAGAAACTTTTCTGGATTGTCTTGAGGAGTCCCATTGCCCTCAGCCCCTACAATAACCAGTCTGATGCGTTCGGAGTTACAAAATGGGAAGGGACCTTGGAGGCTATCTAGTTCAACCCCCTGCTCAAGCAGGAAACCAAAAGAGAATCAGAAATAACTAGATTGGCACCAAGGGTAGGGGGTATGTTGGGCACAAACATATGCCTGGGTTTCAGAGAAAGGCGATTGCATTACGGAGTGGACTAGATGATCTTTGTGGGACCCTCCGACATTCCAATTCTGCAATTCTGAATTTCTCCAACTGCTGTGTAAAGTTACCCCACTTCCCAAGAGGCAGTATAAACCCAAATTTCTATTTTTAAGACGCTTCTATGGCTGTGATTTTTTTTTCCCCTATTCTCTTTCATGTCAAAATTCTGGGCTTTTAAATCCACCTACCGGTTTTGGATCCATAACTTTTTCTGCAACTACCAGTACTTAGTTTCACAGAAGGAGGGTGAAAATAGATTTTTAAGAACGCAAAACAAACAAAGAAACCAACTAGCGAAATCTGAGTTTTAAATTCAATTTATCACATTCCGGTTTTGGAAGCGATATATAAAATTCTATGTGCAACTTTTTAATATGTATTTATATATATATATATATACTTTATATATATTTAACAGAATGTCGAAGACATTTTCGAGGTACACATTTGAAAATGAGAGGTTTTGGGATTTTTCAAAGCAAAATTCTCAGCCTCTAATTTAAACCAAAAAACAAAACAAAACAGAAGTACAGAATTGGAGCCTTAAAACAGTCCCAGGATGAAACACTGCCAACATCAGAGCTGAAAATTAAAAACATTCTGGATCAGGAGAATCTTTTGTTATTTTTTTTTCAGAGCTCAGTTATAAAAACAACAACAAAGCTTTAAACTGTAAGAAGATTCTAAAGTTTGGCGTCGGGAGCTCTGAAAATTAAAATTTGAGAAGTCTTTAATTTTTTTTTTTCTTTATAACCCTGAAATTTCTGTCTTCTGGTCCAGAGTTGAAATATTTCTTGGTATCAAGACAAGAAGAACCTAGGTTAGGCAAATCGAGTGGATCAAATGAGGTTCCCCCCCCCCCAAATAATTAACACTGCATGAAATAACACATTTGAGATCGCCCAGCGCTTCCTTCTGGGCAATGGGTCCACGGTCGTCTTTTGAACTCGGCTCAGCCTCTTCACTTCTTCCCTTTTGGCACGCGGCATCCCTTGGCAGCGTCTCCCATTATGTCCCAGTATTCTCCAAACTGGAGTTTGGCTTCTTCGTTATCTCCCAGGCATTCGATCTTCTCATCCAGAGGCTCAACTCCCTGTTAGGGTGGGGGGAGAAAAACAAAAGCAGAAAAAATTAAAAAGGAAGAATGAACAGACCTTAGGCCTGCTGTTGTTTTTTTTAAAAAAGCTCCCCAGCTTTGAGATTTTTGTTAAATGATCGGATTGGGGTGATGCTTTTTTTTTTTTATATGCATGCTTTGTATGGACTTAATCCCTTGCTTAAATTTTATTTTACAGTCCGTTTGCTGCATTGTGGAGCTGAATGGATTAAATGATAAGATTCTTAATTGCAACTATTTTCAGTAGGTTGTTTATAGCCAGTTATTAATTAGTGCATGTTTTTGCAAGCAATATATATTTTTGATGTGCAGCTTTGGTCATCTTTATTCTCTGTTCTTTAATGGATATTTTCTTGTACATATTTTGAGCGGTAAAATCTGGAAAGTAGTCCCTTGTCAAACTGAGGTTTGGTCTCTGCCTTATTTTAAAGTCCTGAAATAAAACCTTATCTATAATAATTATTATGAGTTGACATTAACTTGACAGCACTTAATCCATTTGAAAATGTAGTTTAAACTCAACTCTAAACGCTAAACTCTAACCTCTAAATGCTAAATTCTAACCTCTAAATTCTAAACACTAAACTAAACTAAACTAAATCATTCCAGAATATAAAGAAGTTTCCAAATAAATTGCCTGCCTTCATGCAGAAACTGTGCATTTGCATTAAAATGCAGACTAGACTTTATTCTCTTGAAATGCCACCGGGATTTTTGCATTGAAACACAATCTGGGGGTTTGCCCCAGCAGGAAAAAACAACAACAACCAATTTCTTTTCATTTAGAAAAGGAGATTTTTCTAATGAAAAATCTAAGCAACCTGAAGAAAAAGCACGGCGGGGCCTTTTCGGCGGTGGCCCCAAACGCAGGAATTTCTGACAAACGGAATTCAGAAAAAGACTTCTGAGCAGGATTTCAACCAGCCAAAAGGTTTCTTGGGGGATTTATCGGTGCCCCGATTCCCCTCTTCGATACCGGGCATCCCGGCGATGTTGATCTCACCTTGGCTAAGTGTGGTAGCCTCTGTCCAACCAGGTCTTTCAACTCGTTGGGTGTCAAACATTGTTTTTGTCCCTTGACAGCGTAACAGTGGAAGTTGTTGATGACAATTTCGATGGCCCGTTCCACATCGGTGAGTTCTTGGCAATCCTGCAAAGCAGGCGAGGAGACAGGTGGGAAGAGAGGGAACAGGTAAGATTCGTCCCGGCCACGCCATCCCCGTGCACAATCTCTTCCAAAGTTGCCCAACCTGCCAAGCTCCTTCCTACACAACTGCACCCTCCCCGAAACACTCAGCTCATTAAGGCATCCAAACTTTTTACGCCAAAGTCTGGGACACGGTTTTGCAAAAGGGAAGAGATGTCACTCGTTAGCCTAAGAAAGCCCCAGAGGATCCCGACAATTTCAACAAAATAGGGGGTGGAAAAAGATCCAGAAAAAGAACAAAACGCAGAGTGCAGAACAGGTAGAAAAAGGGAGCAGAACAGTGTGTGTGTGTGTGTGTGTAAATCCAATTTTCTTTGGTGGAGGAACAGGAATAAAACGCATTGGTTTCTTCCGCTCAAATCAACATTAAAGCAGAATATTTTTGTTGCAATATCAGGTTGTCGACTGAGATCCAACACACCAAGCAAAGCACATCAACTTGAGATGATGCTACCTGGGCAGGTAACTCATTCAGACGATGTCTCCTTTGGAGTTTTTGCAGGGAAAAGTATCAAGCTGGGAGAGAATTTGGAGCCAAAAAAGAATTCCTAAGTATTTTTGAAAGTCTTTCGAAACTTGGGAGGATTGATGGAATTTTTTTATGTGCCTTCTCCCAAAGGAGAAATATTTCATCTGAATCCCTCACCTGAAACCATTTCCCATTTTTTTTAATTACTTTGGCTTAATACAAGCCAGGATGCCCTTCAATGTTGGCTTAACACAAGCCAGGATGCCTCTCGAGAAAGAAACCATTGTAACAGGATGAAAGGCAAATCGTTGTCAAAGCCCAAACTAAGATCAAGGCTGCGTCTTTTATATCTCCTGATCAAATCCACTTGTTTCTGGTAGCATTTGCTGCACACTTGGTGTGCAAATGTCATTTTTTTTTTTAAAAAAAAGAAGAATCATTGAGGAGATTTCAGCTGGGAGAAAATTTTGCCCGTAGCCACCAATGTTTGCAAAATTAGCAGCCATTTTGATTTTCTCAGAATGCCCCAGATGCAGATCCTCCGGGAAGGATTGTGGGGGAAAATACATCCGCTGGAGCAAAACGATGGAGAAGATTTATATTAAAAAAAAATATCTATAAAATGGATTTATTTTTCCTGGGGAAAAAAACAAAGGAAGAAGGAAGTAAAAATCTTATGCTTCAAAGCATCTTCTAACCCAAATTTTGATGTTCACCTTTTTTTGTTTTTCCTAGTTATCCCAAATAAAAGTCCTTGCATTACTCATTTCTTTCAGGCCTCTCCGAAGCAACATAAATGTTGCAAATTTCCCAGACCAGGCGTGGTTGGTTTATTGCCATTTAATTACAAAATCTGCCAAATCAGGCGATGGATTTAAATGATGGATCTGAGGCTGAGACAGATGAGAAAAATTTTAAAAGGATGATTTCTTTTGAATGAATCTGAAAGCAAGCGTTTGCAACACTGGCCTGATGAATCTTTCCCAGGATTTCAAGCAAATAATATAATAGACTTTAGGATAGAAATTAACTCCAATCAGCAATGACCGTGGTTAGAAATGGCTCCTTCCAATATTTGGAGTGCTACACATTTTTCTGACATTTAAGAAGAATCTTTTCCTGGATTGTTTTGCATGGAGGGGGGAAAGAATAAACAAATTAAAGTCAGAATGCATGTACCATCTGGAGTTTCTCACCAGAAAGACATAGATTTTAGCAATCTGCAAGTTTAAGCCTTGATTCTCAGAAGCTGAAAATGTTAAATTTTGGGGCCACCTTTTTATGACTCCATACAATGAAGATTTTTAATCAACTCAAGTGGAAGAACTTGCTTGGATGCTTAAAAAGACGCAGATGCATCGGGGCGTTTCCTGGGATCCACTCTCATTCTTTGAGCCATTTTATCTTGATAGATTGCAAATTAAATTTACAGGTAGCAATGGGAACCGGAAGGGGCAAAGCCAAAAAGGGCGTGGCTGGATTGTTGGCGAATTCTTTTGAACCCAGAACGCGATCCAAATTAAATTCCAAAATATGCCTAATCCATTTGTCTTCTGAAGTTTCCAAAACCTGTTTCCCTTTTCCCCCCCTTCTCTTTGTTTCTTGCTGACACGGAGAACAATTGTGACTCAGTGTTCGACTTGCGATTATTTTTAATTCCTGTGGGAAAAAACTGAAATCGAAAAGTTGACCCTCTTGGCATGAAGATTTTTTTTTTCCTAGCATGGTTTTTGAGCCAAAGATATGGTGGCATTTGATGGAGAAGATAGCTGATTTTTTATAGGCCTCCTCTCTCAGTATTCTGATTGATTGATCGTTTTTATGCCACCATTTTTTTATTTCTGGCAATCACATAGATATATTTTCTCCAAGGGCCCCTACCAGAAAAAGCTTGGCTTGCTCCAATATATTCGATTTGTTGTAAAATGATGATTACACTGAAAAAGCTTTGCCTTGAATGCAATCTGCTTTGCTGAAGTTTCAAAGAGAGATAAAATGCAAGATAGTGGGAAAAAGAAGAAGAGGAGGAAAACACAAGGGAAAGAGAATGCAAAAGAGGAAAAATTACAAACTAGTCAAGAAAACAAATGAAATAAAACAGATGTATTCCCAACTGTCTTCAGCATAGACATGTAGTAGAACAATGTCTTGGTTCTTAATTAAAACGGAAGAGTTTGAATGAGAATCAGAAGCAATTAAATTTGAACATCCCTCCCAAAATTTCTGAGTTTTGGCCAAGGAGGACCCACCTCCAGGACCAAACTGTCTTAATCTTTGGTGATTTTTCTTAATTTTCACCCCTGGGATCATGAAGCTTCCTGCCACATGAAGCTCTTATGGCCATGTCTGAACTGAGAACAACCAAGGGAAAAACATTTGGGTTTTTCTTCTAAGCAATTCTCCACCAGGTTTTGGAAAGGACCCACCTTTCTCGTCTGAAAATTAAATTTATCCACTCCCTTGAGCTTCTTTTTAAAGTGAGTCCCCGATCTGGAATTAAGGCATCTTAACTTGGGGCAACGACATTGAAGGTGCCTCTCGAATACCGTGGAGATCTTCTCCAAATTTCACCCCTTTGTGTTGCCTTTCAAGAAGACCCTCAAATGAGGCCCATCTTCTTCCTTCTGTCTTTTGTTGCTCACCCTCCAAAAAAACCCCACAACACACAACCCACCCCACCCCATTTCCCCCTCTCCTTTCACCTTTCGTTTCTTGCCACATCGACAACCCATCGTTCTTCCCTGACAGATTGGACCCTCGGTGTCTCCGGCAAAAAATTTCCCTCTAGATAACAGATAATGCAGCCGTCGGTGGGTTTCTGGAGCTTGAGAAGAAGACAAGTGGGGTTTCCTGTCACAGGGCAGGAGAAAAGCAGAAAAAGAATTATTTGTGTGTGTGTTTGTGTGTGTGAAATGCTCTTTTTGGTGTCTGCCTTGAAAACTGAGCCATCCCCACACCGTACAGATCTGTTCTGGGCTGCCCTAAACAAGTTTGGAGATGCGAGTTGCCCTAACTTGTCCATCCGAGAAGATTCAAAGAAGGGGAGAGAGGAGGAAAATTGCCAAGAAGATGGGGAAGGGAAGGGAAGGGAAGGGAAGAAGGGGAGACCCTAACTCTCAAATGGTCCTCACCTTGTTTTTTTGGGGAAGGGGACCTCAAGTCAGAAGGCTGACTTACCTGCTCGATAGGGTTTGGAGGTGCTGCTTTCGGTTGTCACCTTGCCACGGTTTTATACCTCGGGAAGGTGTGTCCAGGAGACACCTTATGGAGGGAGAGACGAGTTGCAAGTGTGGTGCAATCTTCTCCTCCTTAGTGCTGGCTGGCCCCCAGCCAGAAGACAGTGCTCAGACGCCACCCATTGCTCTGTCCTTACTCACAGCTCAAGGATGAACCTGCTTCCTCCCTTCCCCCATGGTCCAAGTTCACCGTTGGCTTGGTTGACTTTGTTAAGATGTTGAGGAGAAGCACGCCTCACACTGGTGTGGGGGGAACCCACAACCATATTTGCTCCGTGGGAAGTCCCGGGCGAAGGTTGGGGGGTGCTGTGTGGCTTTGGATTCTCTCCTCACCCTTGTGGGACCTTCTCTAGGAGAACTTGGTGGGTCCTTGAGAGCTTGAGGTTGAAGGGGACTCTTTAGTGGAGATATCTCCAGCTTTGAGGGTGGCAAAGGGGTTCCCTCATGAGGAAGGGAGGCCTGTTCCCAGGGAAAGAAGTCTCTGTCTGACCAGCAGCCCTTTTGGGAAGTTCTCAAGAAGGACATC
This sequence comes from Laticauda colubrina, assembly GCA_015471245.1. Lineage (NCBI taxonomy): Eukaryota > Metazoa > Chordata > Lepidosauria > Squamata > Elapidae > Laticauda > Laticauda colubrina. The sequence continues at coordinate 9,373,095 of BLBF01000081.1, forward strand.
TCAGCGGTTGAGCTGAGAGCAAAACTTGGAGAGCCCCAGCATTGAAAGCTCTCTACTCCTCCTTCCTGAAGACCTAAATAATATTTGTTTATTGGTTCTCTGACGTTGTTTGTCCAGCAGTCCTTATCACAGTTGGACTTTTGGACTTTGTTGTGAGCCAACAGACAAAGAATCATCTTCTCTGGATAGTTGGTCTGTGATGACCCAAAGGGGCGTGGCACAAAGCCAACACAGTCACATAAGTAAGAAGAGTCCCTTTAATACCTCCAACTTTGCCCCCAATGTCCAGGTTACCTTCGGCTGGAGAAATAAACTGTCCCCAAAACAGTCTTTAAATGGAGGAAATTCAGTCCAAAAACAAAGTACACACAAACTGTAGCTAAAAATCCACACAAACCTGCAGCTGCAGCAATTAACTGGACAGGGCAGGATAAGGAATTGCAGACTTGAAAGGCCATCAAAACACACACAGTTGGGAAGATGCCAGGGCCCCACATAAAGCCTTGACAATACCTGATAATTCACAATTTGCTCCCAACAAGTTGCTGTGCACAACCTCCCTTTTTAAACACTGTGTTCCCAGCTGCTGCTAATGAAGGGAATCAGGGCCCTTTCCTCCCCCGTAAGCCACAAAACTCATGTTGCTCCCTTCTCCGTTCCTCCCTGCGTGCCCTAGACTGAAGAGGGGGTGGGCCTGGGTCTTCCTCTGAACTCCCTCTCATTCTACCTCTCCCCTGCTCTGCCCAGCCAGATTGTGTCCTTCCCCAGTTTCTTCCACAGCCAACACCCCCCCCCCGGCATACCATTTCAGGAGTTTCTAGGATTGATCACACAGTCAAAAAGACCAACAAATTCCTTGAAAAAAACAAACAAACTTCACCCTTGGCTGTCTTGCGAGTTTCCTTTTCCCACAGCTTTGTGTGGCCTGTAAGGTCAGTTCCCAAAGTGTTACGCCGTGGCTTGTGGTTTAAGCATTGTTGCCTAACCCTGGGGTGTCTGACAAACCATCACTGCAGACCACACAAAGGAGCGACTTAGCGATATGTATATAATTGTAGATCAGTGTAGATCAATGTGAACAAAACATTTGCTAGACTTGAATACAGCTCATCAGTCTGGAACCCACATTACATATCGGATATTAATACGGTTGAGAAAGTCCAGAAATATTTCACAAGAAGAGTTCTCCACTCCACTAATAGTTGCAGAAGACCTTATGCCACCAGACTTGAAATTTTAGACCTAGAAAACCTAGAATTATTCTGCCTTCGGTCTGATCTAAGTATAGGATATAAAATCATACATTGCAATGTCCTCCCTGTCAATGAATAATTCAGCTTCCACCATAACAACACAAGAGCAAACAACAGATACAAACTCAAGGTTCACTGCACCAAACTTGATGGCAGGAAATACGACTTCAGCACCAGAGGGGTCAATGTCTGGAATCCTCTACCTGACTCTTTTTTCCCCCAAACCCCAAAAACTTAGACTTTCTACTGTTGACCTCACCCCTTTCCTAAGAGGTCTGTAGGGGGCATGCATAAACGCACCAATGTGCCTTCTGTCCCCGTCCTATTGTTTCTTTTTATTTTTCTTATTCATATCCATTTCATGTTTTCATCATCATGTTTATACTTATACCTGTTATCCAATAACTGCTTGACAAAATAAATTTAAAAAGTAAAATAAAAATAGAAATAATACGCAGCTAGCACTATATTAATAACATAAGGGGAAAAGGAAATTAACTGTTATGCGTATCTCTATACTATAGTTTGTATGGCCAAAATGATGGCCCAGAAGGTTGCGCCGTGTTCAGTTGTTTTTTTAATGTTTATTCAATAAAATTATTTTTTTAAAAAAAACCAAAAAAACAAAACAAAACCAAACAATTAAAAAACAAAGGAGCGATTTAGCAAGGTTGTTCACTTCGGGATTTGGTGCATTGATTTCTCTCTTCTCTTTCTCTCTCTTTCTCACACCCGCCGCCGTTTGGGCTCAGCTGCCCTGTCAGTTTAGCAGCTGGTCCCGTCTCCACGGTGACATATCATCACCGCCCTGCAGACTCAAATTCTTGGGCACCTACTTCACCCAGCCACAAAATTGCTCCCCGTATCCGACGCGTGCTTGGAGCGACTCAGATGCTTCATATCCGGTTGGAGTCGTTGCGAAGACAGCTCTCATTCCCCAACGACTCGTTGAGCTGGTCTTGGTTTGAGCCAAGGGTTGGTGGAGGCATCTGGGCAGCTTCCAGGAGTCGGTGGATTGGAGTGGGTGGGAGTCTTGTCCCTGCCGACCTGGCCTGGCTGGTGGGCAGGATTGGGGCGTATTGCCCAACCAGTACTGAGAGGACATAAACCTGGAGGACCCAAGGAAGACTTGGGATATGAAGTGAAGATGAGATGCTTTCTCCTGGGGCACCTGGTTGGTCCTTCTCCCTTGTCCTCCTAACAGTAGGTTGGGATTAGACCTTACTAGCTGGATACCTGGGCTTCACTACGAAACTATGCGGTCGGGCACAGTTTTTGTTTTGTTTTGTTTTTAAATTCAATTTTTTTATTTTATTTTTAACATACAATAAACCCACTCCATTTCAATTGTGTGTTGATTAGATACATATTTCATGGGGTTAACAATTGCTACTAATATTCTTCTGAACAGTGTAACCCTATGGTAATAATCGCATCCCCATATATATAATGTAAATAACATTCAGTATACCTATTACACTAGTTTCTCTTATTGCTTTATAATTATGTCTAATCCCTTTTAATTAATTTTATTTTCTAGCCACTTATAAAACAAGTGCCATACCATGTAATATTCAGATTCTTCTTTTTCTTTAATTTCTAATGTGAAGCGATTCATTTCTGCACATTCAAATATTTTTTCAATTATTTTTTCTTCTAGGCTTAGTTTTCGGGGAGGGAAAATAAGGGGGAAGGGAAATTCTACCCCTGCCTACCAGCATCCATCGGTATTCAACTGGCTAGCGTCCTGTCAGTGTGTGGGAGTTGAGGGCTGTTTGGAAAGTGAAACTGTATTTGCTGTGTGAGCAAGGAGGAGACAGCAAGGAGCCTGGGCAGGGCTCAGCTCAACTGTTCTGTACTGAAGCTGCTTGGTGCTGGGAAAGTGTAGGTGAAATTCCTCTCCTCTGCTTGTGTTTTGCATTGGGAAGAGATTTCTTTCCAGGTGGGGAGTAGAACTCCTTAGCATCAGAGCGTGTTGTTGTTGTTAATAATAATAATAATAATAATAATAATAATAATAATAATAATAATAATAATAATAATAATAATATAGGAAATACTCTAAATGCTCTGAGGGTCATTTTGAAAAATCCTTTCTTAGTGAGCCCCTAGAAGCCAAGAGGAACCTATGTGCCAAATTTCCAGATTGTCGGCTTTACGGTTCTGGAGATTTTGCGATGATGCATGAGGGGCATTTCACTTTTATATATAAAGATTAGAAGACTGCTATCATGTCACTGCTGGCCCTTCTTTTCATCAGACTAGACATATCCAATTCCTGCCACCGTTCTTCGTCTGTTTCATCCTCCAGCCCCTTCATCCTCTTTGTTGCTCTTCTCTGCCACTTTTTCCAGAGTTCAACCTGGATATTGGCGTCTCTTCTACGTGTTCCTGTTGGGAGCAAAAACCTCCCCAAACTTATCATCCCTTCCTAATAAACTCTTGTCGGGCGGTATGTTCCTGTCTTATCTACTCTGCCTTGAGTCAACTGTTGTTCTCACCTAGCAACTGTGCGTTATGGGACCTTGGAACAGGATCCCAGCATCAAATCTTGGCCTCAATTTGGCAGGGATCAGTTCTCCCTCCCTCCCTGTTTCTTTTGACACACACACACATCAACTCAGACCTCATTGATCTGGCCATCAAACATTGAAAGCCACCAAGTCTGGGATTTATTTGATTTATTTGAATTTTAGAAAGCTGCGAGAAGCCAGTGACCCTCAATGTCCTGACGTCTTTCCCCCCCCCCCGTCTGACACGCGACCGGTGTGTGTGTGTATGTGTGTGTTTCGTGGTCCCGTCTTTGTTCCTCCCTGATGCACCAATCCACCCTCCCCCCACCCCATCACTTCTTCTTCCCCACTTTCTCTCTCTTGATCTCCTTGGCCAGCTCGCCAATCAGCCGCCAGTACTCTCCAAACTTCAACTCCTGGTCGTTGTTGACATCCAAGCTTTTCATTTTCTCCTCCAGGTTCCCGACGTTCTTCAAAAGGGGGGGGGGAAGGGGGAAAAGAAAAGGTACAAAAGGGGAGACAAATTATTTTAAAAAAAAGGGGTGGGGGGAAACACACCCTGCCCCGGTTCTCCTAAAACAGGTGCCTCTCCTCCAGTGGGAGGATTCATCTGGTTCGCACCAGTTTGGAAGAATCGGTTGTTAAGTTTCTGAGCGGTTTGTTCAACTAGTTGTTGGAGGAAATCATTATGGTGGAGAACCAGTTGTTAAATTATTTTAATCCCACCACTGGGCCCTCCCCTCCCCATTTCCCCTCCTCCCTTCCCTTCCCTTCCCCTGGACAAGCCCACCTTCATAAGGTTGGGCAGCTGGAGGGTGACCAGCTCTTTAAACTCGCTGGTGGTGAGGGTGTCCTTGTTGCCTTCGCGGGAAGCACACTGGAAAAAGATGTCCACAACTTTCTCGATGGCCTTCTCCAACTCGGTCAGGTCGCTGCTGGCCATGGCGGATCGGATCGGGGACGGGTGAGGCAGGCTGGCCAGAGAAGAGGAAGAGGAAGGTGGGGTGGGAGAGAAACAGTGGGGGTGATGAAGAAGAAGGCTATGGGGACGGGATTGAAAAGCAAGCACCCCAGGAGGTACTCCTCGGCTTACGACTGCGGTTGAAACTGGTCCCTCCGTCGCGAAGCAAGGGGGGTTGTTAAGGGATCCTAAATATATCTATTCTGGAATCTGTCTTAGATTTATTCTGTAGCTTCCTTCCTTCCTTTTCCTTTTTTTTTCTTTTTCTTCTTTTTCTTTCATCGTTAATCTATCTACTAATCTATCCATCCATCCATCCATTTACTAATATTTTACTACACTGTTCTTTCTTTCTTTTTCTTTCTCTTCCCTTTTTCTTTTTCTTTCATCTTTACTCTAATCTACTAATCTATCCATCAATTTAGTAATATTTTCTAACTGCCCCTTCCTTCCTTCCTTCCTTTTTCTATCTTTTTTAAATCTTTAATTTACTAATCTTATCCATCCATTTACTAATCTTTTCTAATCCTTCCTTCCTCTTTCTTTCTTTCTTTCTTTCTTTCTTTCTTTCTTTCTTTCTTTCTTTCTTTCTTTCTTTCTTTCTTTCTTTCTTT
>BLBF01000081.1:9386957-9421898 GCA_015471245.1 Laticauda colubrina
GGAGGAGGAGGAGGAGGAGGAGGAGGAGGAGGAGGAGGAGGAGGAGGAGGAGGAGGAGGAGGAGGAGGAGGAGGAGGAGGAGAAGAAGAAGAAGAAGAAGAAGAAGAAGAAGAAGAAGAAGAAGAAGAAGAAGAAGAAGAAGAAGAAGAAGAAGAAGAAGAAGAAGAAGAAGAAGAAGAAGAAGGGAAGAGGAGGAGGAGAAGGAATTGACCATGAAACATAGGGCATCAATGGCTGGTTTTTTTTTTTCATGATAAAAAGGGTTCAATTTCTTTTTGATTCGCAAAGTTTGGAAGAGTTTGGAAAAATTCCTTCGCAATTTTTGCCCGCTTTGCCCTCCAGCAAGAGTCTTTTTCTAATTTGGGGGGATTTTCAATCCGGTTCTCAGTCCTGGATTTATTTATTTTTTTCGCCCTTCATTTGGTCGAGCTCTTGGTTCCCCGTTTTCCTCCCTGGTCAAAAGGGGCATTTTGTTCTCCTGGGACGGGGCTGGGCGAAGGCTGGCGGCTCTGAATGGCTGCTTTGTTTGGGCAGAGAGCAAAACGTTGTAAACAGCTTTTTGCGTGTGTGTGTGTGTGTGTGTGTGTGTGTGTGTGTGTGTCTGCCTCCCCCTCCCTTTCTCCGCCCTGGTGCCTGAAACAAAACGAAAGAAAGAAAAAAGGAAGAATAAGTCGCTTGAGCCCGAAAGAAATGCCCCGTTCCAGAATGAATAGAGAACAAAAAGAGTTGGAACGGGCCTCAAGAGGTCATCGAGCCCAACCCTCTGATCAAAGCAGGAGATCCCATACAGATCAACAACCCGTTTGTTTACTGACTGTTCAAACTTAACAACGGCACTGAAAGAAGTGAGCGTTCTTCACACTCGCGACCGTCGCAGCAATCCCCTGGGGTCGCGTGATTGACATTTGGAAGCTTGGCACAACTGACTCGCCTTTACGACAGTCGCAATTGGGGTCACGGGATACCCCTTTGGGGACCCTTCCACCGAGCAAGGGGGAAAGCCCAGGTTCATTTTAACAGCGGTCTCATGAACTTAACAGCTGCAGTGATTCACTTAACAACAGGTGGCAAGGAAAGTCACAAAACGGGGCAAACCCCACTGGGCAGCTGTCTCGCTTAGCAACAGAGGTTTGGGGCTGCGCACCAACGTGCCTACCATTCCTGTCCTATTGTTTCTTTCTATTTTTCTTGTATGCATTCATTTTATGTATTCATAACTATATTTATAGCTATTATCTTTTAAGCAATTGACAAATCAAATAAATCAAATAAAATTAAATAGATTACCTGCACCCTTCCCACCAAGAATAATCTTGTAATCCTGGATGCCGTTAAATCCTATTAAACCAAACTCCTGTTCGATTATTAAATCAGATTTGGATGTCCATAGATTAAAAAAAAAAAGTCCTTTTCAGCCAGTGGGGCATTGAAACACAGCCTGTAGGTCAGAATAAAAATGGAATAATCACGGCTTTAAATTCATTCTGGATTAGGTTAATCGAGTCACGCTTTGGTTGATTAATTTGCTCTTTAAGTGGGTTTAAGGTTGGGCCTGTCTTGGCATTGCGGGAATGCCTGGCACAGATGGGGCACCGGTCTCCATGGAGAGGGGTGAGGGTGCGATATATGGGGGCTGTCGAATTTGGTTTCCACAATCCATCTTGTGATGTTTTATGTTACTCTCAAAATCCGTCCTTCTGGATGCTGAAAGGATCTCGGCGACGGGGATATTCATTAGAACATAGAATCGAGGAAGGGACCCTGAAGGTCTTGTAGTCCATCCTCCTGCTCAAGCAGGAGACTCTGGCCGATCCTATTCCAGACATGTGGTTGTCCAGTCTCTTCTTAAAAGTCTCCAGTGATGGGGAAGGAAGGAAGGGAGGGAAGGAAGGAAGGGAGGGAAGGAAGGAAGGAGGGAGGAAGGAAAAGAAGGAAGGAAAGGATGGAAGGAAGGAAGGAAAGGAAGGAAAGTTGTGGGAGCTTCATCACTTGAGATTTTCAAGAAGAGATTGGACTGCCATTTGTCAGAAATGGTGTAAGGTCTCCCTCTTGGGCGGGGGGTTGGACTAGATGACCTATAAGGTCCCTTCCAACTCTGATGATCTGTTATCTGACTGGAAGGAAGGAAAAAGAATAGCAGAATAACAGAATAACCAAGCTGGAAGGGACCCTGGAGGTCTTCTAGTCCAACCCCATGCTCAAGTGGGAGACCCTATACCATTCCAGACCAATGGCTGTCCAGTCTCTTCTTCAAAATCTCCATTGGATTAATTGTTTGCATGACCAAGGAATTTCTCCTTAAGTCTCGCTAACTTTACTATGGGTCGGGTTTTCTCTTGAAACCATTTATATCGAAAGCATCGTGAACGGCGGCCCTCAAAAAAACAAAAGATCTATAAATTCAAGGCTAGTTGCCAAGCCAAATAAAATGCATTTTCTCATTGTTCTCAACACCAGGAAATTTCTACTTGAATTTAGTTAACTTTACTGCGGGTTGGATTTTCTCTGGAAGCCTTTTATGTCAAAAACATCACAAATGGCAGTCATCACAACAACAACAAAAGGCATAAATTCAAGGCTGGTTGTTGCCTTCTGTCCAAAGTCGATTTGTGAGAGCCTCCAGTGACGGAGCACCCACAACTCTGGGAGGTAAGCTATTCCTTCGAATCATCGTTCTCGCTGTCAGGAAATTTCCCCTTTTCCCTCTAAATTGGATCTCTCTTGAATGACTTTCCACCCATTGCTTCTCGTCCTCCCCTCGGGTGGAGGGGCTTTGGAGAATAAATTGTCCCCCTCTTCTCTGGGACAGCCCCTCAAAATTAGAAGGGGTTTGCCACTGGCAAGGCTGGCCAAGATGTGCAAAACCTTGTCCGCCAAATGCTGGAAATGTGATCAAACAACCAGGCACATTTTATCATATGTGGTGGACATGTGTGAAAGCAAGGAAATACATGCATGATGAAAAGAAATGTAAAAACAGCACATAGATTATAAGGCAGAAATATTTTTTGTTAGACATAATACCAGGAAAATATGATAAAGAGAATATATATTTAGTACTGCATATCCTGACAGCAGCAAGAATTGTATTTGCACAGCTCTGGAAAAATGCTAAATAAATACTCTGCTAAACAAATAATTCCCCCAACGCTGTCCAACTATTTACAAAGTCTGCACTACTATTACTATTAACCTTCTCACCACTCCTTATCACCCATCCCCTCCCACTTGTGACTGTATGACTGTAACTTTGTCACTTGTATCTTTACGATTTTTATTGACTGTTTCCTAGTATGATTTGATTGCTTATTGTCCCCTGTGACTATCATGAAGTCTTGTATCTTGTGATTCTTGACTCTTGACAAATGTATCTTTTCTTTTCTGTATACTGAGAGCATTTGCACCTAGACAAATTCCTTGTGTGTCCAGTCACACTTGGCCAATAAAATAATTCTAAAATGAGGAAATACCCCCCAGAAGAAAGTGTAATGAAAAAAAAAACGCCTAGATTGCACAGAAATGGATAGGTTGACATGAAAGACAAAGGATAAAGAAGGTACAGAATATATCTCAATAAAGGATTTGTTTTACCAATGACTAGACAATAGAGGTAGACATTAGAAACTGGAAAAAAATTACTATGTATAAGCAGATAGACCCAGAAAATACATAGTTCATGAAGCACTTGTGTATGTTAAAGAAAAATGTATCAATTAAAATATATAAGAAAAGAACAATAAGGCTTCTGTACTGGGAAAACAACGGTCAAATTCACCCCCCAAAAATAATATTTTGCAGGACTGGGAGACTCCCTTGACCTGTTTTGGACTGGGGAAAATAAATCAAACTTTTGTGGCTGAGAACATTCCAGATGGAAGTTGCAGCTGTCCTGGAAAGAAAAAACAAAAACCAGGACTGGGTTGCTTAACTCTTTCTTGGGGACCGGAAATGAAAGAAAGAGAAGAATGAAAGGCCAACAGAATTCAGACAGCTGGAATGAGGGCCCAGCCCTAGGAAATAGCTGGGATTTGACTCTCATTTGACTCTTGCAAAATCAGATTTTAATGTTTTGCTGGGAAAGGGAGAGGTTGCAAGGGCCAGGCGCCCTCTGGTGACGGACGAATGGTATTGCACGCGGGTGTCAACTCGTAAAACATTCCTATGCCTGTTTTCCGTCAACTCATAAAATATTTCTATGGTCTTTTTCGAGTTGACATAAATAAGGGAGGGGGGGAGGAATCTGAAGGAGCAGGGCGGCAGCTTAAAACCAGAAGTACCATTCCAACTCTTATCTTACAAAGATTGTAGCTAGGCTACCGGATCGTCTGCCTGGGAAAAATCCTTCATTGGAGAACGTGATTGTTGACACCCAGCTCAGGTGTTTCTTTGGAGAATCTGATTTATGACCCACCCAGGGGAGAGGGGAGGAAACAGGGTCACAGGTGACCGTAAATTACGTATTCCAGAGTTGGCTTCATACAGGATAATGCCGGCATGTTGCTCCTAATAAATCTTTTGGTTTCTTTTGAAGCATGGCTCAAAGATCATGATTTAATCATGAACCCTGACAGCAGGGCTCATTCTCAACTTAAAACCAGAATGGATCCTGCCGTGTCTGTTGCTAAGTGAGATGTTAGTTTAAAAGGGAGCTTCACCCCATTTTTACGACCTCCCTCACCACAGTTGCTAAGTGAATCATGGCAGTTCTCGAGTTGGTCACATGGTCTTTAAGTGAATCGGGCTCCCTTATCGAATTGGCTCGTCCGAAGGTCATCAAAGGGGATCACATGACACCCACCCCTCACCAGGGATGCTTTGACTGTCATTAAATATGAGTCAGTGGCCAACTTCAAAATTTAGGGGATGGTGCAACGGTCGTAAGTGTGAAAAAAAAGGATCTAAGTCACTTTTTTGAGTGTTGTTGTAACTTTGATAAATAGTTGTAAGTTGAGGACTTGTACATCCAACAAAAAGATTTGAGGGGGGCGCAATTGCAGCACAAACACACTTTTGCCCAAGCACAGAGAAAGGGGGCAGATTGGTTGGGTGTTTGTGGAAAATTCTCCGCTATAAATTTTCTTCATCCAGCAATATTTGCAATTCGCAAAAGCTATGCCGCAACCTTGGTCGTAAAACGAGGACGATCCATACTTCCATCTGAAATGTGTCTTCCCGTTCATTGGCTCCGCCTCCTGTGCTGCTCCTGGCTCCGCCCCTTAAGTTAGCATTTTCTTTTGGCTCTGCCCCTTTTCCCGATGGTCCTTTTGGCTCTCCAAGCCAATCGACCCAACGGATTGGCTTTCTCCATTTTCGAGATCCCACACCGGTACTGGACATTGCTGTCCAGCCAGGCCTGAACTGATTTTGGCCCCGTTTAACCCAGGACAAAGTCAAGAGCCCGATTCAATAATTCATGCCATCTCCTTGCATGATTTATGCTGAAATAGTTGAGATGTCCTACAAGTTCCCAGCCCGTAACACGAACTTGGATCCTTTGTTCGTCCCGATATCTGATTTCACGGCGCCTCTGTTCTCACCCGATTCTGGTTCCACAAAGGCCCTTTTCACCTCAGTCATCCAAGCGGCCTCTGGGGGACAATCCCCATTGTCCACGCGGAGCTGGCCAGAGACACTCGATCCCTCGTCTCCTATCTTGTATCGGTTACCCCTTCAATGAGGCCAACATGGCAGCCAAAACCTCCCTGGACGTAGACATAATCCTCAACTTACGATTACAACAGTGTCCCAAATTTCTGAGACTGAGACGTTTGTGAAGCAAGTTTTGCCCTGTTTTGTGACCTTCCTTGCCGGAGTTGTTAAGTGAATCCCTGCAGTTCATCAGTTAGTCATTCGGTTGTTAAGTAAATCTGGCTTCCCCCCACCCCACCAAACTTGGCTTGTTGGAAGGTTGCAAAAGTGGAATCTCGGGGTCACTGTGACCATCATAAATACGAGCCGGTTGCCAGGGGTCTGAATTTGGATCGCCGTGGGGAATGCTGCAATGGCCGTAAGTGTGAAAAAATGATCCTAAGTCACTTTTTTTGGCACCATTGTAACTTCAAACGGTTATGAAATGAACTGTCCTAAGTCAAGGACTCTGTGTATTCGATTCAGGGATGGTTGGAGAACGGATGGCGGATGCCAACAATATTTTCTCTGATATTCGGCGATGGGCGGGTTGGAAAATACAGATCTGCCCAACTTTGCAACGTAGAGTGTTGCAAGGAAAGGAAGGGAGGGAGGGGAAAGGAGGAGAGGAAGGGATGGATAGATAAATAGGTAAAGGGAAGGAAAAGAAGGAAGGACAGAAGGAAGGAAGGAAGGAAAACAGGTGGGAGGGAGAAAGGAAGAAATATGGATAAATGGATAGATAAATCGTAAATGGAAGGGAAAGAAGAATTGGCTAGATAAATAGGTGGATAGGAAGGAAGGAAAGAAGGAAGGAAGGAAAAAGGGAGGGAAGAATATCGATAGATGGATAGATTAATAGGTAAATGGAAGGGAAAGAAGGAATTCTGGTTAGATAAATAGGTGAATGGGAAGAAAGGAAGGAAGGAAGGAAAAAGGAGGGAGGAATATAGATAGATGCATTGATAAATGGAAGGGAGGGAAGGAAGGAGGGAGGAAGGATAGATAGATGGGTAGATAAATAGGTGGATGGAAGGAAAGAAAGAAGGAAGGAGGGTTCTCCCTCCCTCCGAGTTGCTCTTTAGACAGACAATGCCAGAGGTTTTGCAACACAGGTGCCTTCCTTCAGCATCCTCCCCCCCCCTCCTTTCTCTGCAGGCCCCAGGATGGCGTCGCAATTGGAGACCGCCGTGGACGCCCTCATCTCCGTCTTCCACAACTACTCCGGCAAGGAAGGCGACAAGTATAAGCTGAGCAAGAAGGAGCTGAAGGAATTGCTGCAGAACGAGCTGGGCTGCCTCTTGGAAGTAGGACAAGATGGACGTCCGGGGTCCTTCTCTTTAAATTGGGCTTTATTTATTTAATTTATTTTTAAATTTATAAATAAATTAATTTTATTTATTTATTTATTTAAATCCCACACACACACACCCCTTTTCTCTTCCATCAGTCAGAATAGAGCTGGAAGGGACCCTGGAGGTCATCTAGTCTAGAGAAAAGAAAGACGGGGGGAGGGGGATGATAGCAATCTTCCAGTATCTGAGGGGCTGCCCCAAAGAAGAGAGGAGTCCAGCTATGCTCCAAAGCACCAGAAGGCAGAAGAAGCAATGGGTGGAAGGCGGGACTAGAACTCCCAGTCTCCTGGGGATGGGCCCAAAGTCTGATCAGCTGGGTCTCCTTTGGTTGCCCTGCACAGGAGAATGGAGCTGGAAAGCAGGTTGGTGGGGTGGGGAGGGAAAAGGGATTTTGCAGTGTACCCCTCCCCTGCCACACCCACCAAGCCACGCCCACAGAACACCATACCACTAAGCCACGCCCATAGCTGATCGGGTGGGTCTGCTTTGGTTGCCCTGCACAGGAGAATGGAGCTGGAAAGAAGGTTAGTGCCGTGGTGAGGGAAGGGGGTTTTTGCAGTAACCATCCCCTGCCATGCCTACCAAGCCACGCCCACCAAGCCACACCCACAGGACCGGTAATTAAAAAAAAAAAAATTGGAATCCCACCACTGGCCCCCCAAATCCTCCTCCGATTTCTTTTTTCCAGACCCAGAGAGAGCCGGAGACGGTGGACAAGATCATGCACGATCTGGATGAGAATGGCGACGGAGAAGTTGATTTCCAGGAATTTGTGATCCTGGTGGCCGCCTTAACTGTGGCCTGCAACCCTTTTTTCTCGGAGGAAACCTGAGCTCACTGAGCGGCCGTTGTGGGAATGCAGCAAAGCTTGGGAGGGGTTTTTTTGGGGGGGGGGGTTGGGGAGTTCGAGCCTGGTGGGGGGCATTCGCTGTCTCTTCGCGGCACCTTTTTCTCTCCCCTTTCTTGCGGCTTCTCTGCTCGGCTGAGAGCAGCCTGAGGTGCCTTGTAACCGCCTGCTGAGGCAGCGCTGCTCATTAAAGCTATTTAGTGTGCACTGGGCCTGGCCTGGTCTGGTCTCTGGGGGGGGGGGCACAGGGGAGAGCAGGGATGTGGGGAGGGCTTGGGGGAAGAAGTATAGTTTGGGGCTCTTAAGGCAAGAAGGGAGTCTGTGGGGAAGCAGAGAGAGAAAGCCAGTGTGATAAGGGGAGTCTGGAGCCTGGTTTTGGGGGCGCACTCACAAAATGGTCCTGGGGAGGTGGGGTTTGGCCAACTAAAAAAGAAGAAGAAGAAGAAGAATTTATTTATTTATTTAATACATATTGCCACCTATTCGCCCATGGCGACTCAAGGCAGCTTACACAATGCAAAACCATGTTTAAAACAAAAAATAAAAAACTGACAAAAAGGATCAAATAAATTAACAAAGCACAATAGAACAAAATCTGGAAAAAAAAATAAAAAAAAAATACACCCTTTTCCATACTGGGACCACGAGCCTCTAAAAAGTTGTTTTTGGGAAGTGGGAAAAAAAAATCCCATTCATAAAAACGTGCCGCCCCGCCCACATTGTCAAGCACCGCCCCCTCGCGGCCTGTCAGCCGCGTGATGAATGGAGAACTCCGCGGAAAAAATGAAGCTCCGCCCCTCGGTGGCTACAACGAAGAACGAATTCGTCGCTCGGCGCTGTTCTTGGGGCCCCACCCCTTTCTCGCGCTCGAGTTTCTTCCTTCTGCGCCTGCGTACCTCAAGGGGGCAGGGCCGATTTTTCCTTCCCTCGCCAGCGCATGCGCGAACTGAAGAAAGAAAAGCTTTGGGCGGCGCCATTTTGCCGGGCTTTTTCTGAGGGGAGATTTGAGAGGCGTGGACGCGGAGCAGCCGCGGGGACGGCGGAGCAGCAGCAGCAGTAGTCGCAGCGGAGAGCGCGTCGTGCTGCTCCCGAGGGTCGGATAAAGTGAAGGGGAGAACCACCACCGCCACCATCTTGGCGTTCAGGGCATCCGACGGGGCCGGCCGGGCGAGGCCTGAACGGAGCCTCCCGTCGCAGCCGCCGGCAGAGTCACAAAACAAACCGGGCGAGCCTCGACCCCGACGGTGAGGGACCCGCGGGGTGGCCGGCTGGGATTCGGAGGGGGCTCTCCGGGGACAGTTGGCCCACATGAAAGGCTCGAAACGCGGCCTACCGGAAGTGGGGACGGACACTTCCGGTAGAGAGGGGCGGGGCTGCTCCCAGGCGCTCATTCCCCCCTCTCCATTTGCTTAATTGGCGGGGGGGGGGAGTGTTGTCTTCTGGACTGCATGTCCCATCTGGGATATCTGTGTATTATGGGGATTGCAGGCCTCCCTGTCCTGGGGATGATGGGAGTTGTAGTCCAGCTTTGCTTATGGGGGGCAGACTAGGAGAGGCCTTACCTGAGTGTTTAGACTTGGGGGATACCCCAATTTTGGGTTTTTACCCCCTCCCAAAACCTCCCCCCCCCAAGCAATTGGGCCCCCTCTAAAAGCCCATTTTGGATTCTGCATCAAGGCTGCCTGAAATTTCCCCTACTACAAACAACCCTGCAGGGTAGGCTGGTGGAGGGGGACCACAGTGGTCTGAGGAGTTTCTGTGGCTGCACATATAAGTGGCTATATACATTTGTATTTATTTCTCTTGCCATGTTTATACAGTGCAAAATTGGAGGTTGTGACCCTTTGAGAGCTGTTATGCAATGATATTTCATTTTTTTTTTAATTTTTTTAATTAATTAAAAACATTGAGTGTAGTAGAATCATTTTGACATAACTTTTGGTCATAATTCTAGTGAAATAGGATATAGATCTTATATACATTTATATATATATACATATACACACACATGTACATTTATCCATCCTTATTTACATCTTCCAACATTTAGTGTTATTGAAATCTCATGATCACAGGTGTCCTCTTAACAATTCTTTTCAATCTTGAACCCTTCCTTTCTGTCCCCACCAATAGTAAAATCTATTCCAAATTACATAATATTCCGATTCATCTTCATTTTTTGCCGTGTTTATATAGTGTAAAATTGGAGGTGACCTTTTGAGAGCTGTTATGCAGTGCGATTTCATTTTTAATGTAGGCCAATTAATTCAAAGCAACAATAAAGTTTATTCTTCTGGTGGGCAACTGGTCAGTTTCTGGAATCAATAATCAAGAATGTTAAAATAAAAAATGGAGCCAGTTTGGGGTAGACACTAGGAAAGCACCCAATCACCAGGAGACGGTCCTGCCTAAGGCATGAATACTGGGTGTCTTTTGTCTAATCAACAGGAGAATGGGAATTCTAGTCCCACCTCAGGCATGAAAGAATCTAGGTAACTTTGAGCCAATCCCTCCGTCTCGGCTGGACCTACCTCACAGGGTTATTGTTAGGAAAATAGGAGGAAGAAGGTGTCTTGGATCTGTCCGTCACCTGGAATTATTATTTTTTCAAAAAGTGGAATGTAAATAATCGGGCTTTTTTAGCAACATCCTTCTCCTTTTTTTTGCGCAGGTTCTGGGCACCGGAGATGGCCGCACAGTCAGCGCCGAAAGTCGTGCTTAAGAGCACCAGCAAGATGTCTCTTAACGAGCGGTGAGGAACCCAACGGCCACCTTCAGCTCATAAGATCTTTTTATTTTTTACGTTCTTTTTTTTTTTTTTTAGTTTTGTACACTCTGTCTGGTGTCCAGAGCAGGAGCGGTCTTTGCGATGCTTGTAAATCTACCCAGAGGCACCCGAGAGCCACGTGGGCAGCTCCCTGTTGCCCCGCCGTGGTACACCAGGTTGAAAGGGCAAACGTGTCGGCCTAACCGGCAACAAAAAACAAAACAAAACCCGGTTGCGTTGGTGGGATGTGTCCTGAGGAAACTTCGCGCCCTCCTTTTTTTTCTTCCACATGTGTTCATATTCTAGAGATGTGTGGTATGATGCCCGCAGTGTGGTAGCATGTCACCGCAGCTGCGGGAGGCTTCCTGCTGTGCCCAAGGCAGACACGCGTGACCTCGTGTGGTCTGCACTGTAAGAGGCAGGCAGCTGGCCGCTCTGACCAGCCCGAAGGCTCCTTGGGGGCCTTGTAAGAGGCAAGTGCTTGGCTCCATCACCTGCTGCTTCCTCTCCTCTGCACTCCTCCTCTTCCTCCTCCGTGTCTCTTGTGAGTTCAAATGTCCGACTGTTGGCTGAATCTTTTGCTTTTCGTTCCCCTTCTGTGTTCAAATTATATTCCTAGGTTAGTCAACCTAAATGTCCAGCAGGAGAGTATCGTAACTCAGTTGTTTTAAAAGGCTACAGGTAGTAGATTTTTTAGTAGTTTTTAAAAAAATCTACAGGTCATATTTACCTGTATGAAGGCTGGTGTCAGGGCTCTGGCCATATCCCCAATTAAATCCTGAGTCTCGAACCAAACTTCCAAAACATCCAAAGGATTTATGGGGAGTTAACATGCTGGCACTGCCTGGGTGTAGCGGACTCTGAGACACAGAATTCATTGTCACCCTTGACCCTGGTGTCCTCCCTCCCTCAACCCCTAGGTGTATCCTAATTAATAGTCTCCAATGGGACACTTCCATAGCCCAGAGTAATCAATCATGCTCTCCAGTTAGAATTTTGCCTGGCAGAAACTTTGGTCACCTAGTTACAATCTCTGAAAACATTTATGGAATGCACTTTCTGTTCCCAAGCTGCCGCACTGCTCCCCTCTCCCTTTCTGTTGGCAACTCTAAAAAGACCATAGAATTATTTTATGAGTTGACAGCTGGGATGTTTTCACAGCATCCTTTCTTCCCTGGAAAAGATCATTACAAGTAGTCTTATGCAGCTGTTTGTTTAGTGACTGTGGTTACAGCAGTACTGGGAGAGTGGCTTATGTCCATTTTTCACACTTCACAACCGTTGCAGCATCCCCAGCTGGTCAAAATTCAGACACTTAGCAATTTATGACTGTTGCAAGAAAAGTCAGTGAGGAAGCCAACTTCACTTCACAATCGTGCTCCTTGCTTATCAACTTCAGTGTTTCACTTAACAGTTGTGGCAAGAAAGGTTGTAAAATGAGGCAAGAATGACTTAAATGTTTCACTTGACAACAGAAAGGTGATTGTAAGTGGAAGATTATCTGCAGTCTTTTTCTGGATATAATTGGCAACTTGATTGGCCCAAAAGCCCATCAGATCCAGCTGCAAAAGCTTAGGGAACTCTGTCCCGTGTAGGCCAAGATTTTTATTATTTAGACTTTTAAGGCTTTATTATTCACATCCTGAAGCAAACTGGGGGAATAATAAATATTAATAAGCCTTGGTGTTTTTTTATTTAATCGTGCTGCATGGACAGCAATGGTGCCCAACCAATTTGGAAAGGAAAAAAAGGGTAGGCTAGGCTTATGGTTTTGGGATACTTCTCCCAATGCTGGTTTCGGCACACTGAGATGCTGGCTTTGAGGAGGGGGGGCTTGCAGGGTTCACCATTCTTTTACCTCTTCATTTCTCCTAGTCTAGGGGGTTTGGCAGTAACCTACCAGTTCCTTTCTTAACACCCTCCAATCCTTCCTCCCTTTTCTACGTAGACCCCTCTCAGCCTTCCTCCCCATCTTTCCACTGCCATTTCTGCTTCGCTCTGTCCGTTTCCCACCTTCGCTTGATTTTATTCGGACATTGTCTGTCTCTGGTTTTCCCATCCCCGCCTTTCGAATGTTTGTGTGTGTGTGTGTGCGTGTCGTCCTCTTCTCCCCACCCCTGCACGCTCTGTGGAAAAAATGAGGAAAACAAAAAAAAAAGTTCCCATTATGCTTTAAACGGGATCTTGAGTTTGTGTATTACATTTATTTAAAAAAAAAAAAAATTCCGTGGGATGCAGCTGTGCACCCCCCCCCCCCATACCCTGCTCTGAGAGGGCTGTGAAAATGCCGCTTGAAATGGGTTTGTAATGAAACCGTTTTGCTTAAACACACCCCGTTTTGTTCGACCTTGAAGCTTTACTAATATGCTGAAGAACAAACAGCCGATCCCGGTGAATATTCGCGCCACAATGCAGCAGCAGCAATTGGCCAGTGCCCGAAACCGGAGGCTGGCCCAGCAGATGGAAAACAGGCCTTCCGTCCAGGCTGCCTTGAAGCTCAAGCAGGTGAGGCCAGTAGAGGAGGAGACCCTTCAGCAGCTGGAGGGGAGGGGTGGGAAAGGCGTGGAGAGTGAAACTGAGGATGGGCTCTAGCATCCCAGTCCGAAAGCTTGGAAGGCAAAACCTCTGGTCCCCCGTGACTGACCCCGATTGCATCCCACAGGGCTTAAGTTTGGGCCACGCCTCCCCTCTCCTCTCAGAAATAATCGGGTGAATTATTAGCCAAATCTGTTATTAGCAAAATTATTAGCAATTTTTCTTC
Source organism: Laticauda colubrina (assembly GCA_015471245.1). Classification (NCBI taxonomy): domain Eukaryota; kingdom Metazoa; phylum Chordata; class Lepidosauria; order Squamata; family Elapidae; genus Laticauda; species Laticauda colubrina. The sequence goes on from BLBF01000081.1 coordinate 9,400,316, forward strand.
TTTGGAAATATTGGCCGGTTGCAAATTCATGGCAAGAACTAGGAGCCATCAGGTGTGGAATGAACGAAAGCAGCCACTATTCTATAAGCTCTTCTGGAATTGTTGGGATGAGAAATCGAATTAAAAGAGTCCAGAGAGAGAGAGAGGTGGAATCCCATCCCCAAACAATGCTGGGGTTTTGTTTCCCTTTGGCATTTCGGACTATTTGGTTAATTGGCATCTCCCTTGCTTGAAATAATCCCTTGTTTGATGATAATTGTTTTTTTTTTTTTTTTAAAGAGAGAGAGAATACTGTGTTTTCATGGCTCTGGGCTTGTCTTGTAACGTGGCAGTGACACAAATTCCATTACAGGGGCATTCATGCTTTTCCACCCTGTCGGCAAATTTGAAAGGTTAGCGTTAATCCCCCCAGGGATCTTCCTTTTCCAGCCAAGCCATTCATGATTCTTATGGCTGAGATCTCTTTCCCTCTCTTCCTGTCCTTTTGGGGACAGGATCATTTGTCCCAAATGGGTTTCCCCCTCACCCAAAGGCATCTGGACTTCCTTGTTTTATTTTTTTCCCTTGCAAAACATTTTGCTTCTCATCCAAGAAACTTGCTTCAGTTCTAACTGGCCTGGTAGGGAATGGAAGGATTTATTGGATCCAAAAGAGACGGGGAGTGGGGGAAACACACCAAGGAAGTCCAGTTGCCTTTTGGAAAGAAAAGAGAAAAGAAAAGCACCTAACTGTGACCTGGATGATTGACAGATGGGAATGTTCTGAAGCTCAAGCCAGACCTTTCTGTCTGCAAAGCTTGTGTCTTCAGGGCCATTGGTTTGCCCTCAAACTGGATTAAGGGCCCCTGAACTAAGGTTTCCCACAGCTGATGTCTTCCTGTGGAAAAAGCCCCACCATGTGATATTGTCCTCCCCCCCCCCAGTGATGCTGCTAATAATGCAAATTTCTGCCTGACAGGTTACGTAAGGTAGCTCCCATCCAGGTGTGCCATTTGCACTCTGTTGCTTGTCCCTGCTGCCTTTCCCCTCCTTCTAACCCTCCCTTCTTCCAGAAGAGCCTGAAACAACGTCTGGGGAAAAGTAACATCCAGGCACGCTTAGGCCGGCCGGCCCTGGCTCGCGGGGCCTTCGGAGGACGGGGGCTGCTGATGGGGCAGAGAGGCTTGGCCCGGGGCGCCCTGCGTGGGGGACGTGGAGCACGGGGGCTGTTGCGTGGAGGAATCCCCCTGCGAGGTGAGTGCGCTGCGGGGGCTAAAAGCAAAGTTGGCTGTGGTTTTTCTGTGCTGCTCCTTAAGTATCTGAAGGATAGTCCTTGACTTACGACCACAATCGGGACCAGAAGTAAGGCAGGCGGTTGCTCGGTGAGACGTGGCTAATTTTCCAGCCCTTTTTTTGTTAGGGTTTTTTTCAAGCGAGTCGTCTTGGCAGTGATTGAAGAAATTAGGATAGAGGGAATGAGCTTGGAAGGGAATTGTGCAGCTGTTTCGTTGTGCGGCTCCTCCCCTTGGATTTGCTTCTCAGAAGCCCCCCAGGGAAAAGGTCTCAAACGGCGATCAACGCGACACTCACCTCCCCTGGACTGTCACGGGTGCAATTTTGGTCATGTGACCGAGGGGAAGAGCAGTAGCAGTAGCAATAGCACGTAGACCGCCTTATAGTGCTTTTACAGCCCTCTCTAAGCGGTTTACAGGGCCAGCCTCTTGCCCCCAACCATCGGGGTCCTCATTTTACCCACCTGGGAAGGACGGAAAGCTGAGTCCACCTTGAGCCTGGTGGGATTCAAACTGCCAAATTGCAGTAGGAGTGGCTTGTAATACTGCACTCTAACCACTGCACCACCGAGGCTCTTGCTGCAAGCAGTCCTAAATCACAGGCCCTGAGTTACTTTTCTCAGTGTCTTTGTCACCATCAAACGGTCGTAAGTTGAGGACTACCCTATCCATAACAAGCCTGAGGGCCTGATGGTAGACAGGGCAGGAAAGGGAAGCTCAGTGGTTTGACTTGGCCAGGCCCCTTGGCACCTAAGCTGGGCCCAGTTTGTCACATTCGTGGGGAGGGAGGCTGGGTGTAAAACCACATCTCTCTGGGACAGAATCTTTTTAATTTTATGTTATTTTTTATTAATTTTAATAATCTTTTAATTGTGTGTGTGTGTGTGTGTGTGTGTGTGTGTGTGTGTGTGTTTTCTGGGGTTGGCTTCTTTGGCTTTTTTTTTTTTTTTGTCCTGGGGAAAGTGTGAACTTTTACCTGAGGAGGAGGCCTGAGGTGGGGGGGAAGAGTGTAGAGCCTGTTTGAATGTGCTGGCAGGGCTTTAATCCCCCCCAAGAGATCTCCTGCATTTGACCCTTCTCTCTCTCCCTCCCTCCCTTACAGGACATAGTTTGCTTCGGGGAGGCCGGGGGCTCGGCCCCAGAATGGGGCTGAGGAGAGGAGGCATGAGAGGTCGGGCGGGGCCTGGCAGGGGCGGCCTGGGCCGAGGAGCCATGGGACGGGGCGGCCTTGGAGGCAGAGGTGAGTGGAATGAACCCGAAGGACAGAGGTTGGGGGGGGGGGGGGGGTGGGCGGGGGGTATGGGGGGGGGGTGGGGGGTCAAAGTGGGTTTGACTGAAATCAAGTCGATTTAAATCACAATTTTAAAAGAGCAGCTCTGCCTCTGACCCATCCTTGACTCAAATCAGTCGAACGTTTATTGTCGATACACAAACGTGTGAGCAATGAAATTGGGAATTGACTCGCCGACCGTCGCAATATTGCAGAATGCGGAGCCTTGTGCGACATGATTAATCCCGTTTCATGGCTGAATAAACTCAATTGTGGACGTTCTCTTTGATAGAAAACTATCTTTAAGTCGATTTTTTTTAATTCCAAAAGCATTTTATTAAAATCAGTTTGATTAAAAAAAATCCGATTGACATTTTAAAAGAACTGATTTAAATTTTAAAACAAAGTGATTTAATTTTTTTAAAAAAATCCAATTAAATTTTAAAAATCTGATTTTAAAATTGAAAAAAAAAAAAAACCCCAACACCTGGTTTTTATCCACCCCGGGTTGGGTATCTAATGCTTCCTCTCCCCCCCCTCCCCCCGGCAACTTCCCGGCAGCCCTCTAACCGTTCCCCTTTGGCCTTTTTTTCCCCCTCCGAAGGTCGCGGCATGGCTGGCCGGGCCAGGGGTGGCTTCGGGGGCCGTGGAAGAGGCAGAGGCAGAGGCATCACTCGCCCGGCGCTGACCAAGGAGCAGTTGGACAACCAGCTGGATGCTTACATGTCGAAAACAAAAGGACACCTGGACGCCGAGCTGGACGCTTACATGGCTCAGACAGACCCGGAAACCAATGATTGAGACTGGAGGAAAAGGGAGGGGGGGAGATATGCTTGCTGGGGGGGGGGGCACAGGGGTTGGGGGGGCATAGATTGATCCCCTCCCTCACAGTGACCACGAACACCCACCTGCTCCTCCCGCCAGGCCGAAAATGTAGAAATGTTTTCTTCCCTTTTTGTGTTTCGGCCCTCCTGGTTGTGTGAACGCATCGGGGGGGGGGGCAAGGGGGAGAGAGACCCCTTTCTAGAATTCTGGGGTGCCCTCCCAGCCCAGCAGCCCTCCCAGGAACTCTCCCCTCCCTTTCCTCTCCCCCCAAATGCCCTCTTGCCCTGGGGGGGAGGAAGGGGGCTGAATCCCAGACCCTCCCCTCACTTCCCTGTGTCCCACAGGCCGTCTTGGGGTCTCCAGCCCAGTCCAGGATCCTTCTTCCTCCCCCCCAGAAATGAAATAAATAAAAATGAGCCCCCAGAATTTGACTTTTTTGAACCCAAATGGCCCCAAGAAGAAGCCGAGAGGTGGGATGTTTTTATTTTTTGGTGGTGCTTTGTAATGGCAAGGAAACTAATGTGGGTTTTATTTTGGGGGGGGGGGGGGGGGGGGGGGATTTTTGACGGGTGGGGGTCGCCAAGGAGGGTGTTGCTTCCCCCCCCCCCCCCCCCCCCCCCCCCCCCCCCACTAACCGCAGTTTTGTGGACTCCGTTCCGAAACAGCCTCATGCAATATCCTGGTTTTCTGTAAGGAACGATTTCAGGGAAATGAAATGTGGACTGTGTGTGCTTTGTGTTGTGTTGTGTTGTTTTTGTTCCTCCCCCCCCCCCACACACACACACATACAAAAGAAAAGTTGCCCATTGCCACGAAGTCCTCCAAATGATGAATCCAGGGTGCTGCTGGGGGTGCTGGCCACCGTCTCCCGAGATATTCCTCCCCCGGTTTTTCCTTTTACATTTCCTATGTGGCTCCCTAAATGTCCCATATATCTCAACTTCCATAGGCAGCTAAATAAACAAGCCTATAATCTCTCCCTCCCTCCCTCCCTTCTCTCTCTCTCTCTCTCTCTATATATATATATATATATATATACACACACACACACAAACACACACACACATACATATATCTCTATCTCTATCTACACATCAGTGAAATTCCACTTAATACATCATCCTACAAACTTTAAAATTGACCCGTAGGTTCCTCTGGGCTTGTAGGGGCTCACTAAGAAAGGATTTTCCCAAGTGACCCTCAGAGCGTTTGGAGAATTTCCATAACAATAACAACAACAATATCATCATCATCATTATTATTATTATTATTATTTAATTAATTAACATGCTCTGATGCTAAGGAGTTCCACTCCCCCTCCTCACCTGAAGAGAAATCTCTTCCCAATGCAAAACACAAGCAGAGGAGTTTCAGAGCAGCAAGCAGCTTTAGTACAGAACAGTTGAGCTAAGCCACACCCAGGCTCCTCGCGGTCTCCTTCGTGCTCACATAGCGAATACTGTTTCAGTTTCCAAACATCCCTCAACACTCACACTGACAGTGAGCTAGCCAGATGAATACCGATGGATGTTGGTAGGCAGAGGCAGAATTTCCTCCCTCATTTTCTTCTCTAAGAACGAAGCCCAACCACATACTTTCGGACTGAACTTGGGGTATGGAGCTCGTTAAAATAAGAACAAAACCCAGCTCTCAAGTTTTCCTTGTCACGGAAGAAAGTTTTCTCGGAGGTCTCCCTTTTCTCAAAACGGGCTCAAAGTTTGAGCTTAAAAAATTTGAGGGGGACCAGCTAAGGAATAGTCCTTCGCGGCCTAGCATGGCTTGTTGCCTTCGGGTGTCCTTGCCAGCATCTTCCGTGCTAAATTTTGGAAATACGACACACACACACATACTCTCTTGCGCTGTTGCGACACGAAGGCCAAATCAGGGTTTGTGTGGCACACGGGCCAGGTGGTCATTTTGTGCAAAATCAACAAACCCAAAATGGGGGGCGGGGAACCAGCCCTTGGGGTTGGGGATCAGAAGGGACTCAACTCACCCCACGCTTCATTCTTTGTGCTGGGCCGGATTTAATTTAATTTGTAAAAATTTATTGGCTGCCCATTGAGCCACCGGTGGCTTACAATCAAAAGATTGTGTATACGCTGTGTGTGTATGTGTATATATATATATATATCGGTGCGCACACTAACAACTGCTAGACTCCATTCACAGATAGGGGCATCTGAAGGGGGAAGGTGGGGTCCATTCTTAACAAGAGGATTATTCAAGTTTGCTCTCTGGGTTTTCTGACAAAAGGAAAATAATGTTGGTTTTTGGTCGGAGGCTTCCCGGCTTTAACGGGAGGAGGAATAGAATGGAATACTTGACTGGTTTTGCTCTGTCCAGTTACACAGTTTTATAAACTAATCATCTTGCAAATGAACAGATATCATGCACAAATGGGACACTTGATTAAGATTTGTAAAATCAATCTAGGAAGGCTTTCGATGAAAGTTTTATTGGGGGGTTTCCAATAAAGCTTCTGGCCTTCAGAAGTGCTGGGAGCTTTCAAGAAGGAAGAGACTGGACTTGCCATCTGCCAGAAATGGGGTAGGGTCTCCTTTTGGCAGGGGAATGGGGTTGGGCTAGATGACCTACAGGGTCCCTTCCAACTCTCTTGTGCTGCCCTCCGCAAGGCGCCCTTGGAGCCTGCAAGGAAAATTTCTATATTTGCAAGAGTCATTCGATCAAAAGACCCGAGGAAGGGAGTTTGCTCCCACCCCCCCGCACCCGGAAAGACTCCAATTCCCAGCTTGCCTTTCTTTCGGCAGGAGCCACCGCCTCTTCCGGCGGGGCTCTTGCGCCGGTGCGCTCCACCGCCCGTCGGGCTGTTGCGCAGGCGCAGATTCTTCCGGGAGCATTAGCAGTCATGGCGGCGACGGTGGGACTTTCCAGCCCGGCGGGGCCGGTAGACCGGGATGTCTTCGCCGAGGGGTTGCTGGAGTTCCTGCGGCCGGCCGTGGGACAGCTGGACAGCCACGTCCACGCCGTCCGGTAAGCGGGCGGGCGGGCGGGTGTCCGTCCGGGCCGCGTTGACAGCTCTGTGTGTGTGTATGTGTGTGTTTATTAATCCGTCGGGTGCAGCTGGGGGGGGGGGGGAGGAAGGAGGGGCTCGCAGACAGGCAGGCAGGCGGCTGTCCGTCCGGTGCAGCTTCCCCGTTTTTGCATTCAAAGCCAGGCAGGTGGGAGGGGGCTGAAATCCGTCAGGTGCAGCTTTCCTTGACCTGGACACACCGCCAGGTAAGAAGGGAGGTGCTCAAAGGTAGGCAGGTGTCCGTCAGGTGCAGCTTCTTCTCTCTCTCCCCCCCCCCCCATTTCTAAGGCCAAGGTGGGCTTTTGCATTCAGAGCCAGGCAGGTGAGAGAGGGGATGAAATCCGTCCAGTGTAGCTTCCCTTTCCCTGGATACGTCCACCCACGCCATCCGGGTGTGTCTTTAGGTGGCTCCCAGACAGGTGGGCGTCCGTCTGGTGCAGCTTCCCTGCAAGGCAAGGGCTTCTTGACTTCAAAGCCAGGCAGGCGGGGGATGAAATCCATCAGGTGCAGCAGCGTTATAGTGGGGGTGGGGGGGGCAATCTGATTCAGGCTGTGTCCCCAATTCAGGCTGTCTTTCGTCCCTCCGACAGGGAGAGCCAGGTGGAGCTGCGGGAGCACATCGACAGCCTGGCTGCAGGTAAGTCTGCCCACCTTGCCCCACCCCACCCCCCTCCTCAAAGCCCCCCACCACAATTTCCCCCTCCTTCCCTCCCTCCCAGAGCTCTGCCGGATCAATGAGGACCAGAAAGTTGCCCTGGATTTGGATCCCTACGTCAAGAAGTTGCTCAACGCCCGGCGGAGGGTCGTCCTGGTGAACAACATCCTGCAGAACGCCCAGGTGCCTTGACGGGGCAGGGGACGATGGGGATTGGAGTCTGGCAGAGACCCCCCACACCCCCCCCCCCAAAAAACCCACCAGGTTGATAGAGACAGCGGTTTCCCCGTAGTGCTTTGTGAATGTTTTACAGCTGCCAAAATGATGGGAATTAAGAAGTCAAGTGATGCCGCTTTCGTTTCTTTCTCTTCCTTATCAAGGACTAGTAACTTAGCGGAGGGCTTTGAAATGGTGTGAAAAGCCAAGAAGTTCCTAGTCCTCTGTGAAGGAACTTCAAAAGTCACAAGTATGGTGCATTATGACCACTGAATGACCAATTACATCTGTTTTTTTTATTTTATTTATAAAACCGGTCGATAGCAAAGAGTCATTTGGCTCAGTGCAAAACTGTGAATGCTGCAGTGGCTCACTTAACAACCCCCCGACAAATACGTGTTATAAAATGGGGCAGCCATTTTGTCTGGAATGGCACAGGGTCTCCTGCATGAGCAGGGGGTTGGACTAGAGGACCTCTAAGGTCCCTTCCAACTCTTATCTGTGACTTACTTTCGGGTGACTCTTAATTACAGTGAACATTATGGTTGTTAAGTCAAGGACTTTGTGAATTTCCATCGAGGGCGGGAGAGTTTGAAGCATTGTAAGCCACCCAGGGTTACTTGGTGGCCTACACATTTTATTAAATAAATGAAAATACAGGTAGTCCTTGACTTACACCCAGAACTTAGCCCAAAGTTTTTGTTGCAAAGACAGCCGTTAAGTGAATCAATGTTAAATCACATGGTTAAGTGAATCCGGATTCTCCATTGACTTGGCTTGCAACCTGAAGGTTGTAAAAGGTGAGCCCTGGGACGCTGCGACTGTCATAAATACCAGTCAGTTGCCAAGCCTCTTGGTTTTTGTTCACGTGACCATGGGGGGAGGGGGATGCTGCAATTGTCATTAAGTGCGAAAAACAAGTCGCCTTTTTCAGTTTCAACTCTGAACAGTCACTGAAGGAAAGTCGAGGATGATGTGCAAATATTTTACAAACAAAATTTTGTCTTCCATCTATAAAAGCAAAATATACCACCCACAAAATATCCAGAACCGTAAAACCTACAAACCTGAAATTTGGCCTGTATTTTCCTCTTGGCTTCTAGGGGCTCACTAAGAAAGGATTTTTCCAAATGACCCTCAGAGCATTTAGAGCATTTTCTATATTTATTATTATTATTATTATTATTATTATTATTATTATTATTATTATTATTATTATTATTATTATTATTATTATTATTTATTATTATTTATTATTATTATTAATTATATTATTATTATTATTATATTATTATTATTATATTATATTATTATTATTATTAATCATGCTCTGATGCTAAGGAGTTCTACTCCCCCTCCCCACCTGGAAAGAAATCTCTTCCAAAGGCAAAACACAAGCAGAGGAGTTTCACTTTCAGAGCACCAAGCAGCTTTAGTCCAGAACAGTTGAGCTCAGCCACGCCCAGGCTCCTGGCTGTCTCCCTGCTCACGTAGCAAATACTGTTTCAGTTTCCAAACAGCCCTCCACTCTCACATTGAACGGGATGCTAGCCAGATGAATGCCAGTGGATGCTGGTAGGCAGAGGCAGAGTGTTTTCCCCTTTTGTTTTCCTCCCCGAAAACTAAGCCCCACCGCATAGTTTCGTAGCGAAGCACAGGCATCGAGTTAGTAAATCAACAAACAATTGCCACCTCACCGTTTTCCCCACAGGAACGCCTGAGAAGGCTGAACCACAGCGTGGGTAAGGAGACCGCCCGGAGGAAGGCCTTCCTGGATGCGAGTAGCAACTACCCCCATAGCTCTCCCAGCAAGTGAAGAAGGGGTCCGAAGGCAAAAATAAAATAAAAATCCGAGCTTGCTGCTGTTTTTACAGGCACCCACAAACTCCTGAATGAATGTGGAAAGTGACCCCCCCAAAAAATACGGGGTTTTGGGGGGATGCAGCCCAGAGAGAAGAATTTCGTTGGGCTATTTTTGCAACTCGTGATTCGAAGCGGAGAGGAAGAGTAGAAATATGTTTGAGAATTAATTATACTTGTAGAGCAGAAGGACTCTCTTAACAGGAGTGGAATAATAACAAATACTAACCTAAAAGTTGGACCCATGTTACCCCCCACCCAAACTTCTGGGGAAAATAAAAGTTTCAGTGAAAAATGAACACTTGTCTTGCAGGCTGATTTTGGGGGCGGGGGTTGGGGTAAAAAAGGAAAATATCCAGAAAGAGTGTGGGGCCAAGTTTTCTTTTAAACCAAGGAGCAGTTAAAGAATGTCCTCCATGGGCTAAACCAGGATTTAACCTTCTTTTCAACTTTGCTAGTTAAATAAATTTGCAGCTTGCTTTGGGGGGGGGGGGGTTTTGTTTGTGTGTGAATCCATTGGAAAAGCACAGGAGACGATGCAATTTCCAACAAAAAAGGTCACAGCTTCAAAGGGCAGAATCGATGGCTGACTTGAAAAATTCAGAAAAACAAAACAAAACCCCAAATCACGGGAAGTTTAGCATAGAATGTAGATATTTTTCTCCCTCCCTTTTCCTGGAGTGAAAAGGACTATTTAAAAGGACTGGATCACCTGTGATCCTGGTGAGGAAATGTGTATTTTTTTATTTTGGTCAACGAGAATGCGTTCGACGAAGTGACGAAGAATCACAGAGCTTTCGTACGAAACACCAGCTTTTTTTTTATGAGGAACACCCCATTTTAATGGTAAAAGAGTTATAAAAACGAAGACATACAGAAGAAGGGAGGACTCGATCGCTGGCTCATCCAATCTCGTTTCAGACATGGCAGAAAAAGTCCCCTGAAAAGGCAGAAACACGATTTTTTATTTTTTTTTATTCTTTCTTTGGGGAGGATGCCCAAGATTGATTGCGGTCAGGGCTGCCGATTATTTCAGGAAGAAGCCCCAGTGTGATGACCCAAAGGGGCGTGACACAAAAATAACCAAGTCACAAAAATAGAAGAAAGTCCCTTGAATGCCTCCAACTTGGCCCCAATGTCCAATTATCCTCAGCTGGATATCAAACTCTTAAAGAAAACAGTTTACGGAGGGAGTAAATGCAGTCCGCACCCAAAGTAAAATTAATTCGAAATAAAAAAACCCAACACCCCCCCACACTGAAGGAATTACTACGGCAGGCAAAGATGATTAATTGCAGACTGCCACCACAATTGGGAGGAAGCCAAAACACCAATAAGCTCCCACAAGAAGAAAACACACTTTGCCTCCAGCAACTTTGCCATGCGCAGTTTGCCCTTTTAAACAGTCTTCCCAGCTGCAGCCCATGAAGGAGATCAGGGCCCTTTCCTCCCCCTGTAAACCACGTTGCTCCCTTCTCCCCTGTGTGCACTAGGATGAAGAGTGGGTGGGCCTGGGTCTTCCTCTGAATGCCCAGATGGCCCGTGCCCTTCCCTTGTTTCCTCCACAGCCACTGGAGCCACATTCCCACTCCCTGTCAGCTGTTCCATCTCTCCCTCGGAGTCAGACATGGGGCATGACACTGGCTAGGAATGTGAGCTTCTGGTGGCTCCTGATTTTTGGCAACATCTGGAAGACGAAGAGCAAAGGGGACATCCAGAAGTCTTAACCTGGCTGGTCTCCCACCTGAGGCTGTTGGGAAGACCCCTTTTCCCGCCCACAGAAGGAGAACAGAGCAGCAACGGGCTCAAAAGATACCTGAGGGCCTAAATTCACTCCTGAGTTTCCATGTTTTCCTCCTCCTCGCCAGCGGCCGGCTCTTCCTGATTCTCTTCTTCCTCTTCCCCTTCCTTCTTTTCTGGTGGCTTCTCGTAAGCCTTCTCCGACGGGGTCACGATCACGCCTTCCCAGGTGGACATTTCCGTGGCAAGATCTGCAAAAGCAAGTCTGTGGTCCAGAAGGAGGAGCGCGCCAGCCCACCCCTCCATGCCCATTTCTGGGGGGGGGGGGGGTGCAGCAGCATATCCCTCCCTCTGCCAGGTCCCCAAACACTTCCACACTTACAGTTGGCGTCTCCTTCCTGTCCGAGGATCTTGCGGTAGCCTCCGTGAGAGAGAATGCGGACAAGGGTCTGTGCTGTGTAGCAGACCATGTCCTAAGAGGGAGGGAGAAGTGGACGCCATCCTGAGGGGGCTTCAGACTGGGAATTTAAGCCCACCTTTCACAGTTCTCACGGCTTTTGCCACCCAAGGCTGCCTCTCTTCCACTTACATTGAACAAGCTGTACAGAAAAGCTTAAGCCAGGGTTATAAACGAGAGTTTCTAACACCAGCAAACGATGCAATATTTTAAAAATTGTGAATTAAAATTATTTTTTAAACAGCTTCTATCTCAGGGCAGTAGTTCTTTCGAATTCTACTGTACAGTGCAATATTAATGCAATATCAGAGGTTGTCAATTCAATTGCATAGAATGTGAAGGATGCGTGTTTGTGTTTTATTTTCATGGTCATGGTGTGCACTGAAGATGGTGTTTGATTTTGTTGTATGAGGTGCAATGACAATAAAGTAAACTAAACTGAAAATCTGCAACAAAACTCTAGCGAACGATGCAACTCTTAAGATCTGCAACTGCAACTGCGAGGATGCATTTAGGGGACGTCCAGCCTGAGCTAAGCAAGAGATAAATCCCTTGTGTGTCTAACCCCGCTGGGCCAAATAATTTCTAACAAAGCTGCAAATGACATACACACACACACAAAAAAGCATACATTTAAAATTTGTGACTATATAATCACTTGGCCAAATAAATGTAAAGAATTTCTAGCAAAGCTGCAAATGACACATAAAACACCCCATAATTTAAAATGTGCGACCATATAATCATGCAATGAGGCTGATTATCTAACTGGGACATCCAGGCAGGACAAATAACTGGCTCAGACCGGCTTTTAGAGTGACTGAATTTAAGGCACAGGACCAGAAAGGATGCTAACCTGTTGCTCCAGGGTCATAACAGTGTGGACTCTGAAATTTCCACTCTCACATGGATCAGTGATGCCGACCGAACCGGGAAGGAACAATCCTGCCGCCAGGATCTGAAGGCAGCGCCTGGGAAGGGGGAGGGAGGGAAGCAGAAAAGACAAATTGTCTCCATGGCTGCTCTTGATTGGGAATCCAAAGTGTTGCTGTCTTGATCCCCAGAAAGAGAGAGATGGAGGATGGATAAAGAGACAGATAGATGGGTAGATAGGGTAGACAGATAAGAAGAGAGATAGATAACCAATGGGCTGCAGGTTTAGGTAGCAAAGACAATTCTTAAACTGGCGCACACACAGAGAGATATGGATATCCTGTTTCTCGGCAAATAAGACCATGTCTTATTTTTATACACGTGTATGTGTGTATGTATGTATGTATATCAATCAGGATGAAGAAAAAACCATTCAAATAAAGCACGAAGCCAGCACCAAATTCAGACAGAAACAGCTGGCAAAGCCTGACACACACAATTAAGAAAAAACCCAATACACAAGCCTGATGATGGCAGATGAGATTCTGCCGAAACGCTGCTATAATTTTAAAAGCACAACTATTAAGACGTGGGAAAATACCTGAACAAAGCTGAATACCATACAAATACCTGCAAAAACATCTCACACACACATACATACATACATACATACATACATACATACATACATATATATATATATATATATATATATACACACACACGCACACAAACACATTCATTTATTTTCCAACTCTTGGGAAGGAACCTTGCAGCCATTACCTGTAAGCTACGTTGAGGGCCAGTGGTTGTCGAATTGGGTTGTTCATCACAGCATAGTGTCCCTGGAATCAAGAGAGGTAAAAAAAAGACTTTGGATTCAGGAAGAGGAAAGGTTTGGTTTTTCACTTCTCTCTGCCTGGGAGCCGAAATCCATCGAGGGAGAACTCGCCAACAAGAAATCTCTGGGAGGCCACTGGGATTTCCATCCTCACAAGCCCATGTTTCGCTTAATGGGACGGTGGCCAATTCTCATTTAGGGGCAAATATTGATAGCTGAAACCGGGAAAGTGACAAAACGGCTGGCATTCTTCGCATGGACTTCAAATCCAGGAGCGGCTCTCCGGAAAAAAACGGGCCAAAAATTAAATTTGGGTACTTTTGACTCCCAAGAATTCTGCTGCTCTCAACTGACTCAAGCTTTTGAATGTCAAAGCGAGACGCGGGTTCAAGTTTGGGTTCTAGATCGCGCAAAGGAGGCGAGGGGAGGCTTGTGGGTGGAACCCAGGCGCCAAGAAAGCGAGCTCTCGACAGCAACTAGCTAAGTTGGGAATTTAAAAGTTTTCTTTAAAGCCTCCCCACTGGTTCTGAAACCTACGAGCAAGTCCAGGATCCACGGAGTGAGAGGCTCGAAGCCTGGGAAGCGCATCCTGAGGTCCTTTAAGAGGCGGATCAAAACTTTCACCCTGCAAGGAGAAAAAAAGGGCAGGGATGTCCTCTCTTGATGCAAGACTTTGGGGCCAGGGAGTTGAGGGTTGCTTAGCCCCACACCTCAGCAAATGCTGCTGTCAGGATTCCAGAGATCGCCCTAATTGAATCATGATCCTTGAGCCAAACTTCAAAAAAACTTCCAAGGATTTATTAAATATACATACTGGATGAAGCCAACTCTGGGGTGCATAATTTACAGTCCCGTGACCCTGTTCCCCCCTCCCTCCTGGGTGTGTCATAAATCAGATTTTGGGCTCCTGTGCCAAAAATTGTGCGTGTACTTGCATGCTCACGCTCGTGGGCCAGCACCCAGAAGGCAATGTGCGCCCCTACCTATGCCCCCTACACGTGCAATCCCCATCCACTCATCCCCTTACCTGCACTGCACTTCACAGCAGATTTTTGGCCGGTTTGACGCCTTTTTTGGCCTCCCAAAGGCTTGAGGAAGGCTTCTGCAGGCCGAAAATTAGGCCCGTTTTGTCCCTTCCAGTATTTCCAGAAAAACAGGCCTAGTTTTCGGCCTGCAAAGCCTGCAGAAGCCTTCCTTAAGCCTCTGGGAGGTTGAAAAAGGCATGTCAGCATGAATGGTTCTGCATGCCACCTGTGGCACACGTGCCATAGGTTCGCCATCTCGGCCCTATGGCAACTCGAAAGGAGCCCAGAAATCCTTTATGAGTTGACAGCCACCTTTGAAAACAACTAAAAAAAGGCAGCCCAAAACTAGGTTTAAAGAGAAGTTGAGAACGGCAGGTAAAATAACAACGGCTTCTTTTCACAAAGACAGAAAATAGCTCCCTGATCCCCACCCCAAAAAAAACCCCACCCCAAACCAAAACAGGAAAATAAACTCACGTGGACTGCGAGGCGTTTTCTTCAAACCAGCGGGCGTGCCTGATGGCGGCCAGGGCGCTCTGCAGCACTTTAATATCCACTGGGGAGGGAGAAATATTTGATTATTCACTTGGTTCTTCACTTTTAAACCTCTGTTTTAAAAGACTCCCCAAAGCAGGCTGGGAACCTTGATTTTCCAAGCTTGCCAACTGTGCGTGCGATTCTCTTCCCCTCACCCCCATACTCTGTTCTAAGCCTAACCCGCCTCTTTCTTCCCAAGGGAGGAAGCGGCCCGCTGTCCTTACGGTGCAGTTCAGGGTCCAGCTTGCGAAGGTTGGGGGGCACGGTGGTGATGAGGATTTTCACCGTGGCGTCAGCCGAGCTGATCTCAAAGCCCGTCTCGTTGGTGAGCATGGTCAGCACTGAGAGGCGAAGAAGAGGAAGAAGCTTTAGTTGGCTTTTAATTGGCCTTGCACCCCGGACAATGAAACGAAATGCCATCTTCAGGGTACATTGTAACTATAAAAATAAAACACAAACGCACATCTTTCCGCATTCTACATGGCATTCTGTATGTCAGGGTTCCGGGCGATTGCCCTGTGAGCCTCGAGCCTAGCTTCAAAAGAATCCAAAAGATTAGGAGCAACATGCCCGCACTGAGCCATATGAAGCCAACATGTAATTTATGATCACCTGCAACCCTGTTTTCCCCTCTCCCTCCTGGGTGTGTCATAAATCAGATGTCAACTCATAAAATATTTTGTATACACGTTTTATAGTTGACAACAGAAAGAAGTGGGGGGAGTTTCAAAGAGCAGGCGGCAGTGTGGAATCGAAAGTACATTCCATTCATATTCTCTTCAAAGACTGATTAGATGGCTGAAGCTTCTGCCATGCAAAAATCTAATTGGAGAGCATGATTGACGACTCTTGGCTATGGATATGTTTCGTTGGATGATACACCCAGGGGGTGGGGGGGGAAGCAGGATCAAGGGTGACAGGGAATTATGTATCTCAGAGTTGGCTATGCCCAGGTTAATGCTGGACATAGAATGTTAACTTCAAATAAATCCTTTTTAGTTTCGGAAGTGTGGCTCGAGGTTCATGATTTAATCAGAATAACTGCCAGAATCCGGACATCATTCCCCAACAAGGCAAGTTCATGGGCTGGGTGTCATCAATCACATTCTCCAATGAAGGATTTTCCCTGGGCAGAAGATCTGATAGCCTAGGCTACAATCTTTGTAAGATAAGTGTGGAATATACTTCTGGTTTTAATTGCCATATTGCTCCTTCAGGTTCCCCCGCCCCTGCTTATGGCAACTCAAAAACAGGCATATAAAATAGCCAATTTGTTCTTGTTTTTATATTTTATTTTATATAATCTGGTATAAATATATAATTTATACCATCTGTCAGATTGAATAGTTTACAATTGCGGCACAGGTGGTGCAAACTCTTCACGCAGCTGTCCACATCTTTCTCTATGCCGGGCCACCAGAATCGCCTCCCTGCTAAGTGTAGTTCAAAAAAAAAAGGGTGCTCAGGATGAGATGGATCTTTGAAGATAGTTTGAGCTTTCTTAAGGCAGTGGGAGCTATAAAGCTCTTCTAAAGAGGGGAGAGGGCAACCCATGATCCTCTGGACAATGAGGTTAACCCTCTGGAGTGCCTTCCTTTCTGCCCCTGTGCAATTGGCAAACCAGACAGAGGTGCAGTAAGTTAAGATACTCTCTCTGGTGCAGCGGTAGAAGGTCCCCAGCTGTTTTCTATTCAGTTGTTTCCTGAGAAACCTCAGATAGTATAAAATCTGCTGGGCCCTTTTGACCAGGGCTGCAATGTGAGCATTGGAAGGAAATTAAGTCATGATGTTACAGATCCTGTATTTGGGAGGGGAGGGAGGGGAAGAGGAGATCTCTCTTGAGAAATTCGGAGGGATCCGTTGCTTACCTTCCGCGGGGTCCTGGGCCCGGAGGCTCTCCACAACCTTGTTTCCCAAAGCAGCAACAGCTTCTACTGCAGGAGAAGGCAGAGTTGGACACAGAACACTGGGACCTTCCCGGAATCCTGCCTCCCTCCCTGCCCAATCCCGAGTACCTACACGTGGGCAAGATTTTGAGGATCACAACCAGATCTGCCACATTATGGCCAGTCATCATGGTGCCCTTTTTGTACGAGCCCACCTGGCGGACTTCTTCGATTTGCTGGGAAGGAGAGAAAGAGAATGAAAGAAAAAAAATGTGGGAGAAAAAAATTAGGATTTTCAGGCAGCAAAAGGGGTGTCGTTTTGGGGGGACTTGTTGGAAAAAAAGTCGGGGAAATGCACACTGTCAATCAAGGCTAAAGGAAGCCGACGTTATCACATAGGAACCAGGTTATTGAGTTTATTATTATTATGAGTTTGCAGCAACCATAAATGATTTGGTTTGCAAGCGTCAAAGAATAAGTTGTGATGAATCAAACATAGTTTTCTTGCCTGAGGGGGTTGGACTAGAAGACCTCTGAAGTCCCTTCCAGTTCTGTTATTGTTATTTTATTAAACATGGCTACAGTGTAAATGTAACCACAGTTGAAGTTACACCCTGGGACGCCAAGCAAGAAACTCACTTCCAGAACTACTTTTAACGAACCCTTGGCTGTCAGAATGCTGGTTTGTTATGCTGGCTTGGTAAATACACACACGAGTTCCCTCACCCATCCTCCATAGCCCTTCTTAAGAGAGAAGGAGCCTCACCACTTCAAACGTTCCTGGTGCCACAATCAAGTTGTCGATCACGTTGTTGATCTTGGTGACCAGTGAAAGAATGGAGGCCTAATTTGGAAGAGGTTTGGAAGGGGAAAGAAAAAAAAGAGCATTAAAGGCTTAATTCTCCCCCGCTCTCTGCCTGCCCAAAAAAGGGAAATTAAGAGTTTTAAGCTCAAGTTTTAAGCTTCTTAAGGAATGCACCTGTTCAGCGGACGATGGTGCAAGATCCTGGTTTCTCTTCAACAAGGCTTCACTGAAAGCGGTTTCATCAGGCGCTGGCTTTACCCGGGGGAAGGCCATCTCACACTAAAGGCAGAAAGGATCCCCTTTAGGAGGGGGTGGTTGGGTTTGGGACCCCCACTCCCATCTCCTGCCTTTATTTTAGAAGGCCCAGTTCAATCATTTAAAAAGTTTTCCAAAACCATCCTGGAGGCAGCACTTACCACGTAGAAGTCGAAGGGGATGTGAGGTACAAAAGGTCGGAACCTGAAAACAGAGGAAAGGAGAGATGGGGAGGAAAAAAAAAGGAATTTAAGATCTTCTGTGCCACTTTAATGGGAGATTCAGAGCCCGCTCCTCTCTCTCGACAGAAGGCCATGAGGATGGAGACAGAACTCATGGGCCAAATAGGCTGGGAAGGCCACCAGAATAAAAAAATACTGATGGATATACAATGGATGCAGTACAATATGTAAAATAATATAGATATGTATGTATGTATGTATAGATAGATATAGATAGGGAGGGAGAGAGAGAGAGAGTGGTCTTCTTCTTCCTTGCACAACTTCACTGGTGATCAAGAAGCAAGCAGGGCAGCTAAGCTACAGCGGGCTTGTCTGTTCCCCAAAGCCTACAAGAGCCCCCTCCCTCGGAAACGCAGAAAGGTGAGGCCAATTCTTACAGGTGGGGCGGCGTTAACTTTCCTTGGTTGCAAAGCGTGCCAATGGTTTGATATTTTGAAGTGAGAAAGCATGCAAAGTCCTCTCCGTCACTTGGCTTTGCTGCTCTGGGTGTAGCCCCTCCCTTTGTTAAGCAATGCCCCCCCTCCCCACCCAACCCCATGATTTACCCGCTGCCGGGGCCTCCCCGGGACCCAAAGCGTCCGCCACGTCCACGACCTCGGTCACCCCTGAAAGAAACACAGGAGGAAAGGGGGGAGAGAAGAAAATTAGTGAAGACAGGTGGTTTTCTGTACAGTGTTCATTACCATAAAGGGGAAGCATTGCTGGGTGCAGGAGAGAACTTGAATACTTGCAAGAGGGATTTTGTAGCCCACCAAGTGGGTCTCCAGATGGCACAGCTTTGCTAAATGTCTTTTTAATTTAATTCTAATTTTTAAAAAAATTTTCTAAATGGCTAACTCTCCCAACTACCTTTCAACCCCCCCTCCCTTTTGGGCTCCCACCTACCCACTGGGAAATGCTGGGAAGGTTCCATCTAAGCTTCCTGAGGCCTGGAGAAGAGCCAGCTGTCCCTCCTCTCTGGACTGGTGACCCCCCCCCCAGACCCCCACACACGCTCCCTTGCCTTTGGGACAGAACCTTGCAAGCTCAGGCGGAGGGTCCATTGCATTCAGCTAATCCAACGCCTCTTCAAGCATAAAACAGGGCTCATCTTCTTTGGACGGATCAGGGTCCCAGCATCTGGCATTTTTAGAGGGGAGGGAGGGGTCTGTCTTCCAATAGCCCCTCCCATAGCAGCCCCTGCCCTCCGTGATTTGGGGGGAGGAGGGGGTGATAAGAACCTCTGCAAGCCCAGCACCAGGACCCCAAAAGACCACATTTCCTTCTCTTTCCTCCCACCCATTGATGAATGATAATCCTTTTGGGAATCTAGCATTATAACATCGTAAGTATTATCATTTTGTCATTATAGCCCTTAATGACAGATTATCATTTTGGAAATTCAGTATTATCATAATTGTATTATCATTTTCTTATCACTATTGAGATTATAGTGGGAATCCAGAATTATAGTCATAAGTATTATAATCATTAACATCATTGTTACCACTATTAATGATAATCATTTGGGGAATCCAGAATTATAATCATCATAAGTAGTATCATTTTGACATTATCACCCTTAATGATTGATAGATTATCATTTTGGAAATTATAATTATAAAATTACAAAATAAAATTAATAAAATTATAAAAAATATAATTAAATTTAGAATCATCATTACAAGCATTACAAGCATTACTATCATTATTGTTTTGTTATCACTATTAACGATAGCTAATTATTTTAGAAATCCAGAATTGCTATCATCACAATTATAAAGTATCATCCTCCCCATTTTTGTCTTTTTACTATTCTCACTCTTGATAAGCTGGTCCGGTTGCAGTGGCTGCTTATCGTCAATTATTAATTGATCACTACTATTAATCAATGATAATTAATCTATCATATTAACGAAAGATTATCACCATCATTAACATTATTATTGTCATTATTATTGTCATTATTATTATTATTGTCATTATTATTATTATTATTATGAACAAGAGCCCCCACCCTCCTCAAGACATCCAAACGGCCCCTCCAAACAGATAGACTGCTGTTTTTGGAGGCTCCACTTTTTTACTCTCCCCCCCCCCACCAACCGGGACTACAACTCCCTTCCAGGCTCTCTCTCGGGGACGATGGGAGTTGTAGTCAAGGCGCCGCTAGCCCAGGCAACTGGGACCACGTCTCCTCAGCCGAAAGCTACCGGGGGTGGATGATGGGAATTGTAGTCCTTTCACGTGCTTTTTTTTTTTTTTTCTTCTCCCGCTGAGGAAGGTATGTTTTTTTTTCCTCCTCCTCCCGGCCTCACCTCATGTCTCCCCCGTAGAGGAAGAACCGTCTCCACTCCGGCTGAGGCGGGGAAAAAAAGAAAAGCAACTCGAGCGAGGAATCTGAGAGAAAAGAAGCCACCCGGCCTTGCTCCAGGAACCCGCCGCTCTTCATGCACTTCGCAACAAGCCGCGCCGTGATTGGACGCGCGGCTGAGCAAGCGGGCTCGCGATGGGCCGCTCTGCCCCCCTCCCCCCCGTTTCGACCAATCGGGACAGCGGGTTTGGTTCCCCCCCCCGTCCTTCTTTTGAGAGCTATTGGTGCTTCTATCTGTCTGTTTCGCTGAAACGCCGCTTGTCCCAACAAAGGGGAAAATGTAGCCAATGGGAAGGCGGCGAGCGGGAAACCGGCTAATCAATCCTAAAGAGAGTCGTGGGCGGGAGATTCCGACTGTCGGCGCAGGGGCAGAGCGGGAAACCTGTAGTTTTAATTTAAGGATCCATTCAGGGTTTGAAAATATTTACTGCGCATGTGCTTCAGTTCTTCAGAATAGGTCGAAAGAGGGCAGCCTCTCCAAGAAGCAGAGTGGCGCAGCGGAAGCGTGCTGGGCCCATAACCCAGAGGTCGATGGATCGAAACCATCCTCTGCTAAGTTCATTTTTTTTTTCTTTCCCCCTCTAAATTGTCCAAAATAATTTTAAATTCAGAAAACCCGATGCACATTTTTCTTTAGTCCTTCAGTTTGACGCTTGACTTATTATTCGTGCGTTAAAGTTTTTAACATTTGCATTCTGGGCATCCTTTGATACAGCCAGACTGGGAAAACTGCATCATGAAATATTTTTATTTTTAAACTGGAGACCCCTGTCCTTCCCCCCCTTCCGCACCTGGGTTTGTATGCTTGGGTCTTTCCACCAGCTCTGCCTTTTCCCACCCCATCTGGGATTCTTTTTTTTACTTTAAATTTTAATGACTTCCAAGATAACTCCAAACTGAGTTTCAAAACTGATTTTTGTGTGTGTTATCTGAGAATTTAATTGTGCAGAATTTGGGTTTATTTTATTGAATTTTTTTTTTAACAGAAAATTCTGCTTTCCATAATAACTGGAGGAAGGATCCAGTTGAACCCAAAAGCTGGCTCAATTGACCCATTCAGATAAATTCAGAAAAAATCATTTTTCTTCTTCCTTTTTCTATATAACCCCCCCCCCCCCCCCGGTGAAAATCAGTGCAGAGCCAAACGCCGTCCGGTAGAGGGCGCGTTTGCCCTTCCAATCATTTCTTAATCCATGGCAGGAACTGGGCTGGGGAGCTCAGTGGATGGGGTGGAGCCCCCCACTTCCCAAAACTGGGAGAAATCTATCTATCTATCTATCTATCTATCTATCTATCTATCTATCTATCTATCTATCTATCTATCTATCTATCTATCTATCTATCTATCTATCTATCTATCATCTATCTATCTATCTATCATCTATAATCATCCATCCATCCGTCCGTCCATCCATCCATCCATCCATCCATCCATCCAT
>BLBF01000081.1:9434570-9446276 GCA_015471245.1 Laticauda colubrina
TCATCTATCTACCTTATCTACCTACCTAATTTATCATATATCTAATCCATCTATCTAATCTATCATCTATCTATCTAATCTATGTATGTATGTATCTATGTACCTACCAACCTTATCTAATCTATATCTATCTGTACATGCACACACATACATAGATACATACACATATATACAGAGAGAGAGAGAGACATGGGGATGCTACCACGGTCGTAAGTGTGAAAAATGACCCTGAGTCCCTTTTCTTAGTGGCGTTATAATTTTGAACGAAATGAACTCTTGTAAGTCCAGGACCTACCTGCAGAAAAAAAGAACCTTTAAAGGAGACCCTTTCGATTTTCCTGCGACAGATGCAAGCAAAGTCATATCTTTCCCACCCTAAAGCCCCGGTGTAACTTCGGTCATTCAAGAGCGGTCGTAGGTCACAGTGGGTCAAAAGGAAGGAGAGAGTTGCTTCGAAATGACTTGTGAACCCATGTTGCTCTCCCCCCATCCGTTTAGGACATCCTGGAGAACGATAGCATCACCTTGGACTGGATGTTCCGCTATTCACTCACCAACGACATCGTCAAGGTAACTGAAGGATGAAAAAAGAGATTTTCAGACTCGAAAGTCTTGCAATCCATCTTTTGTCCTTTGAAGTCCTGCTGAATTCCAGAAACCCCCCCCAAATAGGACAAGAATGATATTTTCAGTGGCCGGACCTCAGTTTTGACTTTGATCCATAGGGGGTTGGAGTTTGGGAATAAGGGCATTTGTGAGATGCAGTGGGGATGTTTGGTCAAAAGAGTCAAAATGGCAGCCAGGAAAGGTTGCTCCAAAGCTACAAAAGGGACAGAGAGAGCTTGAAAGTTGGATCTGGGACTCTGCCGGAGAATAAACCTGGATTTAAAGGAGAATATTTGTAGCTCAGCATTGAACTGTGGGGTCCTTAGTGCTCTCTGAGCTTGGTGGATTTGTTGCAGATGTTTCATGACCCAACTTCGTAACTCCATCAGTGCTAGAAACAGCAGTTGCAGCAAACCCCCACTAGCGCTGATAGGCTTACCTAGTTGGGTCACGAAACGTCTGCCAGAAAAACCACCCACCTCAGAGAGCCCCAAGTACCCCTCAACCCTTGCTTTGCCCTCAAGAACACAATGGCAGGAGGCACCATCTAGGATCTGTGGTTGACCCGGAGACTTGGCTCAGGATGATGCAGCGGGGAGTCCCGACACCCCCCCAATGATCTCTTCTCTCCTCTCTTGCTCCCGTCCGTCTTCTCTTGGCTTCAAGGGGATGCTTTTCCTGCACCACAGCGCGATCACCTACCACGGCAACCTGAAGTCGTCCAACTGTGTGGTCGACAGCCGTTTTGTGCTGAAGATCACCGATTACGGGCTGGAGAGCTTCCACCAGGCGCCTGAGACGGACGATTCACACGCCCTCTTTGCCAGTGAGTTGCCCTTGGAGAGGGTGCAAGGGTGGTCAAGGCCCACATTTGTGATGGTCATACAAGGACTGACTGGCTGTAAATCACTTTTTGTTGTGACTTTGGACAGTCGCTAAGTGACTTCTCGTAAGTGGAGGACTACCTGCAGAAGATCCTCCTCCTTGACTGATGGATTGAAGGGTCTTTAGCCGCTGTCTGATACCAGTTCCCCGTTTCTTTAGAGAAACTCTGGACGGCTCCTGAGCTCTTGAGGTTGGGCACCAGCGCCTGTCCGGGTACTCAAAAAGGAGACGTCTACAGCTTTGGCATCATTTTGCAAGAAATTGCCCTGCGCAGCAGCGTCTTCTATGTGGAAGGCGTTGATCTGAGTCCCAAAGGTGAGAAGGGAAAAGAAAATCCCCATTTCCTTGCACAAAATTTGATCATTCTGTCCTCGTTTCTCACGGGAAATCTAAAATCGGTCCGTGTAATTCATCCTTGTGTTTATCCTTTCTCGCAAGAAATCTAAAATCTGTCTGTATAATTTATCCTTGTTTCAATCCTCGTTTCTTGCAAGAAATCTAAAATATGTCCGTATAGTTTCTATCCTCGTTGGTTTCTATCCTCGTTTCTCGCTAATATGTCCATGTAATCTATCTTTACTTCTCGTGGAAGATCTAAAATCTGTCCCCGTAATCTATCCTCATTTCTTGCGGTAAATTGAAACCCTGTCCGTGTAACCTGTCCTCATTTTTCACGGAAGGCCACCTCTACTTTGGAACAGTGGGCAAAACCTGGGCAATTTTTTTCTAAAATGGGGGGCAATATCCCTGCATCTTTTTTCTCCTCCCCGTGGCCCCGCCCGGGCATCTCCTAACACCCCCCATTTCTCTTCCCCCCAATTTTCTGGCCCTTTCCAGAGATTATCAAGCGCGTCACGAGTGGGGAACAGCCTCCCTTTCGCCCCTCTACGAATCTGCCCTCCAATTTAGAGGAGGTGGTCCATCTCATGCAGAGGTGCTGGGCCGAGGACCCACAGGAGCGCCCAGATTTTCAACACATCAAAGGCATGCTGTGGAAGTTCAATAGGTAGAGCACGGTGTGGAGGTGGGGACAGATGGGCTGGGCTGGATTCCCCCGGCAGGTTTTGAAGATGAAGAAGTCATGTCATCTGAGGCAAGAGGTAGAGTTGGCCCAACTTTAGCCCATCAAATGGCTCGTGGGATCTGCTGTCATCGGAGTGGGGGGCGGGGAGTGGGAGTTAGGGGGTGATTTATTTATTTTCAAATTTTGTTGCATTGTACTTTATGAATCCATTGGATTCTTTTTTGTTCGTTTTTATTGTTTTTTTTTACTTTATCAATTTATTGGATTCTTTTTTGTTACTTTTTATTGTTTCTTTACTTTAAGAATTTGTTGGATTTTTGTTAGTTTGTATTGTTTTTTTGTTTTTTTTTTAAATATGGTTTTACATTCTGTAAGCCACCTCGAAGTCACCATGGGCGAATTGGCGGCAATGTAAATTCAATAAATAAAATAAATAAAGAGATCAACTTCCAGACCTTCCAGGTCAGAGAGAACTAGAAACTTGATTTGGCTTTCAAACGAAAGCTGGAAAGGGCCAGGGATGTCTCTGGCCGGGGAAGCAGATTGGATGGTTTCAGCCTCTTGATTGTCGACGGCAGGGAAAGCAACTGCAACCTCTTGGATACGCTGCTGTCGCGGATGGAGCAGTACGCCAACAATTTGGAAGAACTGGTGGAAGAACGCACACAGGCCTACCTGGAGGAGAAGCGCAAGGCTGAGGCTCTCCTGTACCAGATTTTACCTCAGTAAGTCCCCTTTTCCCTGTGATCATAGCTGTCGCCGCTCAGCAGAGCCTTCCTGGACAGGAGCAGTCTACCTTTGCATGCCAGATGTTGGGGCTATCGCCTTGGGAATGGGCGGGGAAGGCTTTGATTCCCACTTGGTGACCGAGCTCTGCAGTGAGACAGATGTTTAGCATGACAAATTTTCATTTTGAGGTGGGTGAGCAGGGATACAATCGAGATCAAGGGAGGTGCTAATACCACGATGTAAAGCCTTAGTAAGGCCACACCTAGATTACTGCGTCCAGTTTTGGTCTCCACACTATAAAAAAGATGTTGAGACTCTAAGAAAAAGTGCAGAGAAGAGGAACCAGGATGATGAGGGGCTTGGAGGCTCAAACATACGACGGACGGTTGCAGGAACTGGGCCTGGCTAGTCTAGGGAAGAGAAGGACCTGGGGGGACAGGAGAGCATCTTCCAATATTTGAGGGGCTGCCCCAGAGAGGAGGAAGAAGGGAGCCAAGCTGTTTTCCAAAGCGCCCAAAGGCCAGACAAGGAATAATGGATGGAAACTGAACAAGGAGAGATTCAGCCTGGAAATAAGGAGAAACTTTCTGACAGGGAGATCAATCTACTCATGGAACAGAAGTTGCCTTCGGAAGCTGTGGGAGCTTCATCCCTGGAGGCTTTCAAGAAGAGACTGGACTGCCATCAGCCAGGACTGGTGTAGGGTTTCCTGCTTGGGTGGGGGGGTTGGACTAGATGACCTACAAGGTCCCTTCTAAGTCTGTTAAATCTGTAAAACGGTTGATTTTACACTGGGCTGCAAATTAACTGGTGGGCGTTGTTGTGCCCTTCCCGTCCAGCTCGGTGGCTGAGCAGCTGAAACGAGGGGAGACGGTGCAGGCGGAGGCCTTCGACAGCGTCACCATCTACTTCAGCGACATCGTGGGCTTCACCGCCTTGTCGGCAGAGAGCACCCCCATGCAGGTGAGCACGTGGGGGTGGGGGGGGTGTGGCGGCGGTGGAAGAGCTATTGAAATGTCCCCTCTGGCCTCAAGTCGGCTTGAAACCATCCCGCAAACCTTGGGTGCCTCTGGCCAGTTTCCTTGGGAAGGTGACACCTTCACCCACATTGAAGAGACCCTGGTCTGTTCCAGCATTTTCCCCTCTTTATTTGCCCAGGTGGTGGCCTTGCTGAACGACTTGTACACCTGCTTCGATGCAATCATTGATAACTTTGATGTCTACAAGGTGAGAAGGGTCTTGGTATGGTTCTCTCTATCTCAATCACAATCTCCATCCATCCTGTCTACCTTATCTGTTATCTATGTTTTCCTTCCTTCCCTGTCTATCTGTGTGTCTGCCCATCCGTCCTTCTCCATATCAATCACAATCTCCATCCCTCCATTTATCTCTTATCTGTTTCCTTCCTTCCTTCCCTATCTACCCATCCCTCCATCCATCCCTCTCATCTATCAGTCACAATCTCCATCCATCCTCTTATCTCCTTATCTATTATCTCCTACCTTCCTTCTTTCCCTGTCTCTCTCTCTACCCATCCATCCATCCATTCCCCCCTCTCTCGTCTATCAATCACAATCTCCATCCATCCTGTCTATCTTATCTATTATCTCCTTCCTTCCCTATGTCTCTCTCTCTCTCTACCCATCCATCCATTCCCCCCTTCATCTATCAATCACAATCTCCATCCATCCTGTTTTATCTTATCTGTTATTTCCTTCCGTCCTTCTGTCATCTCTCTTTCTTCATCTCTCCATCCATCCATCCATCATGTCTGTGTCCCCATCTGCCTTTTCTATTGATGGTTGATGGTCATCATACCTTCTGGTTGATGTACTCACCAATAAATATAAGAACTTAAAAATAATAATTTTTATTATAATACTCCTTTTGGCCCTGTTATGAACATCTTTAAGAAGTGTGGAGTTCAACTCCCGAGAATTCCCCAACTCCAATTGTGGAGTTCAACTCCCACAACTCTGGAATTCTGGGCGTTGAAGTCCACAAACCTTAAAGACCCCCAAGGCTGAGAACTGTTGCTCTTTGGTCTTTGTCGAGGTGGAGACAATCGGAGATGCGTACATGGTGGTGTCAGGATTACCAGTTCGCAACGGCCGGTTGCACGCCTGCGAGATTTCCCGCATGTCCCTGGCACTCCTGGAAGCTGTGCGTAACTTCAAAATTCACCACCGGCCTGAGCAGCAGCTCAAGCTGCGGATTGGCATCCATAGCGGTGAGGAGGTCCTTTGAGTGTGTGTCACAAACACAGGAGAGGGTGTGCAAAGGAGTGTGTAAGAGACCGGAAGGTAGATGGTGCAATTATGGTGCTTTGGCAGTCAGTAGATCTGACTTACACAGCCAGGATGTTAACCCGGTTCCTTGTGGGGTCCAAATGTTGATGAGCTTTGACAAACCATGGAGGTGGACCATGAAATGGCCGGGAACCATGGTTTGCGTGTTGTGATTTCTCCTCCACTGGCAAAGGAGACCTTGGGGATGTGACTTTGAACGGTGGTTCTCCAAAACACGTTCTAGGATTCTCAGGGAAGGGAGGAGAAAAGGAGAGTCACCAATCAGGGTTTGATTGTCCCTGCTGACCCACCGTATTTTCTCCCTCAAGGTCCAGTCTGCGCAGGAGTTGTAGGCTTGAAGATGCCTCGATATTGTCTCTTTGGAGACACGGTCAACACAGCTTCGCGCATGGAGTCCAACGGTGAAGGTAAGTGGTTTGGGAGAAGAAGGCAGGTGTGAGGTACAGATGTTTGGACTGTCCCACACCAGCTGGATGCTTGTAGGTAGTTAAGGGAATGGTAGAATAACTGACCTAGGAGAAGACTTCAAGGCTACTTGGTTGAGGACAATTTCTACCGAGCCTGTTGAAGCAAGGTACTTCTACAATGTGAAGCGAGAACATCTCGAGAAGAACCAGTTGAGGCCACCTCCTTCATGGTTGCATCCATGTAGCACAAGAGGGATCCTTCAGGACTTCAACTTCTCACATCTTGTTGGGATGGCCTCCTAGTCTCCATCTCTGCTCCCTTTCTCCAGTTCAGTCCTTCTAATCCAGATGTTCTGTGCAGATGTTCTCTAATGCAACTTCCTCTTGTCATTCCAGCATTGAAGATCCACTTATCGGCGGCCACCAAAACCATCCTTGAAGAGTTTGGGTGCTTCGAACTGGACCTCCGAGGAGACATAGAGATGAAGGTGAGGAGGACAGTGTGTTGGGTTGAAGGTCCTCCCCTGCATCTGGGTTCTTCAGTCACTGGGTGGCCGATGGCTCTGGAAGGCACCCTGAACTCTGATAGACCTTCATTCCTCCATCACAGGGCAAGGGGAAACTCCGGACATACTGGTTGATGGCCGAACGGGTCAGCAGTACCCGAGGATGATGAGAAGATGGAGAAGACACTTCCTCCTGTTTCCTTCAAGGAGATCCACCTTCTTAGCTGAGGCACCCGAGACCGTCTTCAAAGAACTCACTGGCTTTGAGTTGAGGGCACCACGGATGGACCTCAGGGGACTATCCTTGCTCCCCTGCCCCCGTTTCCTTTCACTTCTTCACCACCCCGCAAATCTAGTCCCCAGGTCCTAAGGTTGGGTAGATCAGGAGAAGATGACCAGGAAGAGGCCTTCTACTCTACCTGCATGATGGGAAGTTCTGGAGAAGCTGGCTTATGCTCCATCACTTTTACGGGCCACCTCCTCATCTTTTCTGGGGACATTGGAGAATTTTGAACTTTCTGTGGTCGAGCTGGCTGTCACAAGGGGAGGCCTGGACTGTACACAACTCTTGTGATAGTCGATCTGCGTGCACACACACACACACACACACAATCTTGTGGCTTCCCGGGAGCTGCAGATTTTACAATAAACAGAATGTATAGGTCAACTCCCTCTTTTGTTTTTGGTTGACATGAAGCTCC
This sequence comes from Laticauda colubrina, assembly GCA_015471245.1. Taxonomy (NCBI): domain Eukaryota; kingdom Metazoa; phylum Chordata; class Lepidosauria; order Squamata; family Elapidae; genus Laticauda; species Laticauda colubrina. Next base: position 9,441,738 of record BLBF01000081.1, read on the forward strand.
AAGAAGGTCACAGAGGGTCTTGTTCTTGTATGTGAAGCTTTGAAAGCCCCCCGCATCTCATTGAGCCTTTGTGACGGGTGTGTGTGTGTGTGTGTGTGTGGCACTCTGCACATGCTGCAAAGTCCCGGTTGCTGCTTTGCCAAACCGAACGTTGAATTGGAGGAACTAAAATGACTGACGGTAGATTTCAAAGAAGGGAGTGTGGGAAAACGTGTATACTGTCAACTCATAAAACATTCCTATGCCTGTTTTAGTAGTTGCCATAAGAAAAAAAAAGGGAGGGGGAAGGAAATCTGGAAGGGCAGCACAGCAGTTGGAAAGTGAAAGTACATTCCAACTCTTCTCTTTAAAAGATTGTAACTAAACTACCAGAGCTTTTGCCCGCAAATATATTTAATTGGAGAATCTGATTTATGACACCCAGCCTGTGAAGGCTCAGTTGGAGAATCTGATTTATGACACATCCAGCGGGGAGGAGGGAAACAGGGTCACAGGGGACTGTAAATTACAACATATACAGGTAGTCCTTGACGTACGACAGTTCGTTTAGTGACCAAAGTTACCACGGCACTGAAAAAAGGGACTTGAGACCGTTTTTTCATGCTTACGTCCATTGCAGCATTCCCCCATGGCCACGCGATCCAAATTCAGACATTTTTGGAGCTGATTCGTATTTACGACAGTCGCATCGTCACTGGGGATAAATTCAGGATTCGCGCGACCAACCCAGCAGCTCAACTGGGCAGCCAGGAGAAGCTACAACTCCTATGCAAACCCAGAGGATGCTGCATCACCCCGTGGAAGAAGAAGGGTTATAACGGTGACGATGCCTCGATTTGGCACGTATAAATTCTCCAACAAACCGGGCAGAGATTATTTCCTATGGAAGCGTACCTTCACAAATATCATTCGTGACGAAGGGTTGCTGCCAAGCAAGGAGCTTGGATATAATGTTAGTGTGGCTGGGACCAGAATCTGTAGAAGTAGTAAAAAGCAGCTACATAGGCCGACTGTTTAACCCAGCCACCGCCCTTCAGCGAGTTTGGGAGGTGCTCGATCAGCGGTATGGCTCATCTTTGTGCATGGAGTTCTCGTTCTTGGATCATCTCGACGCCTTGCCTGAGGTAGACCTCCGTGAACCTCACAAGCTCTGGGATTTCTCTCTCATCCTTCCAGAGATGTGTAACGCGCCAAAAGAGCCCACCTTGCCGGTCTTTGCCTGTCTGGACCACTTCATGGTGCAAGTGCCTATCATACGAAAACTACCACCGCTGTTAATTAAAAAATGGATCCAGTTATCTGATGCCTTCATTCATAGGAATCCAATCAGGGACCCCCCCTTTGCTGTCCTTCAAGAATTTGTGGTCCACCAAGTGACAGTATGCAACGACCCTTGAAACATCCGGCTCCGGAAAAAAAAGCAGCCTGCCTGCCAAAAAGAGCCCATTGCGAAAAAAGATGCCAAAAAGAGCCCATCACACACAAATCAAAGACTTTAAGGATTCACACTACAAAATCAAAGATTTCACATACAAATCAAAGGACCTGAAGGTATAAAAAAGTTTTTTTTTTTTACTTACAAAATTAGATTAGTCTCAGGAACGCTGTAGGATCTATTCTTACTTGCTTTCCTAATAATAAACTGATTCTGGCTTCCAATGCAGCTGACCAATTAATTTGCAGTGAATCTCCCAACCGGGAAATTTGAATTCACAAAGCGAAAGCTCTGCCTTTTTCTTAAAGGGCAAGGCTCCCCTTACCGTTCCACGATATAAGAGGCGCAGCTCTCACGGGGGGTGGGTGGGTGGCTGTTGGACTAGATGACCTACAAAGTCCCTTCCAACTCTGATTATCTGTTATTTGTTATCTCGCCTCCCAATCAGGAGGCTTGTGACTTCGGCCCTGGTTTAGAGGCTTCAAATATCTGGAATAGACGCCTTTCTCCTCCTGCTCGAGCAGAGGAGGGGAGGTTGGGCTAGATGACCTCCAAGGTCCCTTTTCCATTCTCGGATCTTTCTCGGATCTTTCAGCTCCAGGGAAAAAGGATATCATGCAGATTATTTTTGCTCGCCAGGCACGCTCGAATCAATAACTCACAGTCGCTGGAGAAATTCGCCCCTCATCGGTTCCCATTCACAAATGAGGCCGGTTCTTCCCACGCGGGAGCGTTGGAATCCATTCATTAAAAACCCCGCTGGTCTGCAACGGAGCAAGTTCTGTCCTCAGGGGCCAATCGGAAGCACAGGTGTGACCACGTGACATAGAAACTACATTTCCCACAATGCCATCCCTTTAAGGGGGAACAACTCTTAATTCCTAAACGGACGGTTCCCTCTCACCAGCACAGGGGGAAGAAGCGGGTGGCAGAAGTTCAGCCCTTGATCAGAAAGCGGGGCAATTCGAAAGTGGGGTTCTTATGGCGGAATAACAGGTTGCCCACAAAGGACGGCACGGCGCATGCGCCGTGGCGGGGGAGCTCTGGAGCGCAGGCGGAGGCTGTCGAGGCGACAGCAAGAAGGGGAAAAAAGCGAAAGATGGAGCCTAAAGCGCATGCGTGAGAGGGGGGAAGCGGAGTTCTATAGAGCTAGGAAATGTGAAGATACATCCCATGCATGTTTGTAGACCAGCTTAGGGATGGGTTTCACTACTGGTGTCGCGACTATGCTATCATCCTCTGTGGATGGCCGCTTCTCAACCTGCAAGACAGTGATATATTCGGAATATAAAGTGGGGTCTAAGGATTAAATCTTGATTCTAAAAGTTTTAATAAAGTGTAAAGGAACCCGGCAACGAGTTTCCGATAAGAAGGGTTGCTCCTCTTCACGTTTCTTAAGTCTAGGTCCTCCTCGGAGTGGAATTTGAGATCCCGCCCCCTTTCCCTCCCCCGCCCCTCTTCATCCTCATTGGCCCGCCGGGAGGTCTCCTGTCACTCACCGCCGTCCTCGAACAGCAACAGGTCGAGAGGAGGGCGAGGAGGCGGGCGCGTGACGGTGGGGGGGGAGGAGGAAAGGCGGGCAACTTCCGGCCGGGCTGTTTCCTTCGCCCGCTCCCTCACACACTCGCTCGTCCCCCAGCTCCGACTTCCGGTCTTGTGCCGCTGGGTGGGGGGCGAAGCGGCGCACGCTCCCCCCTCCCTTCTGCCCCCCCACAGGCATAGAGCCCCCCTTTCCTACACCCCCCTTTTCAATCCCCCCCGAAAAAGGGGAGCAGCGCCTCCCCAGAGAGACTCTCCCTGAGCCTCGCCGCTCAAGTCCCGCCTCCTGGGGTGGAAGCCACGCCCCCAGGCAGCCCCCAGCCCCTAAGCCCCGCCCCTTAGGAGCAGGACAGCCCGCCCCTTTGCCCCAGCAGACCCTGGAAAGACCCCCCCCAAAAAATCAGTGGTTAAACACAACCTAATATAGACCCCCCCCATAATAGCTGGAGCCCCCTCCCCAAATAGGGACCCCTCTCCATTGCCCCCCCAGGCTGAAGAGGGGGCCTTTAGCCCCCCTCCCCAATAGGGAGATAAGGGGTGCCCACATGGGGAGGGGGGATTAGGCTAGCCCCCCCTTTGCACCCCCCAACTGACCCCTCCCCTCCTCCAGAGGGTGCTTTTTATCCCCCCCACCCAAAAGGCCTGGGGGGGTTGAGTGGAGGGCTCCCCTTTGTTTTGGTCCCCCTCCCCTTCCTAAGCCCCCCTTCCTAGCCCCCCCCCCTCTGGGGGGGGAAGAGAGCAGAGGCCAGCTTGCTAAGGGGGTCTCGTCCACCCTCTTAAATCGTGCCCCCCACCTCCAAAATGGAGAAGGGCAAAGGGAGCCCGGCGTCTGCAGCTGGGGGGTCTGCAGGAGGAGGAGGAGGAGGAGGAGGAGGAGCAGGGAAGCTGCTGATCTACACCAGCCTGGATGCCAAGGATGAGTTGGAAGAGGTGGGTATTTATAATGGGAGGTGGGTGGGCAATGAGGAAGGGGCTTCTCTGCTTGGCCTCCCTCCCCCCAGGTGAGATGAGCGGAGCCTGAGACAATGGCGGGGGCTTGGTTTGGTCATGGTGGTGCTTATTCCTTCTCCTGTTGATGGGATGGGGATTGGACTAGATGGCCTCTGGGGATTCCCTTCCAACTCTGTGATTCTGTCAGTGTCCTCTACCTGGCTACCCACCTGGCCAAGCAGTTGGGAAGATCCTTTAAAATCCTTCCTTCCTTCCTCCTTCTCTCCCTCTAACCCCTTCCACTCCTCTTCCTCCCTCCTCTTTGTCCTCTTCCTCTTTCCTCTTCCCCTCCTCTTCCTCCATCCCTCCCCACCCCTCCTCCTCTCCTCCTTCCTCCTGCTGTCACCATCATCATCTCATTCCTCCACCATTCTTGTCTTTTCTTTCTTCCTCCTCTTCCCCCTCCTCTCTTTTCACCCACTCTCCTTGCTCCCCCCTCCTGCTGTCACCATCTTCATCTCCTTCTCCCCTTCATTTTTCTCTGTCATTCCTCCCTCCTTCCCTTCCTTCCTTCCTTCCTTCCTTCCTTCCTTCCTTCCTTCCTTCCTTCCTTCCTTCCTTCCTTCCTTCCTTCC
>BLBF01000081.1:9453081-9474040 GCA_015471245.1 Laticauda colubrina
AGAAGGGGAAAGAGTATTTTTATAATTTGGGGGTAGCATATTTACATCGTTTTATTCTTTCATTTTGCCCATCCATCTGCAGTAACAGATGGACAGCCAATAAATTTAATCGATTGAGATAGAATAAATGATAGACAGGTAAAATGAAGGGATGGGAAGGGAAGAAAAGGAATGAAGGAGCAGAGGGGGGGGGAGGAAAGAAGGAAGGAAGGAGGGGCAGGCATGCATGGCTGTCTGGGGAATTCTGGGAGTTCCCCCCACCTTTACTGTCTCTCGTTTGGGAGCACCTAATCCCTTGGGGTGGGGGGGGCATAGCAAACCCCCCCCCCCCCCCCACAGGGATGAAATTTTGGCTGGACCAGGCGCCTGTGCCCAGCCCAGAGCCTTGAACCGCTGCCCCCTCCCTCTCTCCCTCCTCCCCCCCCCCCCCCAAGTGGCCCTTCAGAATTGATGGCTTGTTTATTGATGCCCCCCCCCCCCTCCCCAGGACCCCGGTTGGCCTTCGGCAGGCAGCAGCAGCCTTTTGATCTTCAAAGGGAGGCTTGGTGTGCCAAACGGGGTGGGCATTGGGGGCCAAGTGCCAGGCAAGGCATTCATCTTTGATGGGACGGGAGGGGGGGGAGGGCGGTGAGGGGGGTGGATTTAGTGTTTTAATTTTAAGGGTTTTTTTTCTCTCTCTCTCTCTCTCTCCCCCCCCTCCTCTTTTGCCAAGTTTATGGATTGCTTCATGGTGGGCCGAGATCTGGTGCGCCTCCTTCAAAGCGTTGCCCGGATTCCGGAGTTTGAGCAGCTTTGGAAGGACATCATCCACAACCCGCAGGCCCTGAGTCCTCAGTTCACAGGTGGGTGAAGGTGCCTTTGAGGAAGGGACCCTGGAAGTCATCTAGTCCAACCCCACCTGCCTCCCGCCCTAGCAGGGAGACCCTACACCACTTCTGGCGAATGGCGGTCCAATCTCTTCATGAAAGCCTCCAGGGAGAGGAAATTTTAATTATGAGATTGACCGAGTTGGAAGGGACCCAGGAGGTCATCTAATCCACCCCCCCCCCCTGCCTCCTGCCGTAGCAGGAGACTTCCAACATCCCCACCCCATTTCTGACAAAGCAGGTGGGCTCCCCCCTCTTCCGAAGCTCAGTGACAGAGAGGCCACTCGCTTAGGGACTGTTTCCAAGTTATGATGGAGCTACTGATGACCCAGTTGTTCCCCAGGGGGGGTTGTTAGTGGTGTCAAGCATCAGAAGGAACCTCGGAGGTCTTCTAGTCCACCCCCCTGGGTCAAACAGGAGACCCTCAATGAAGGGGGCATCACCTCTCGTGTTAAGATTGGCAGGTCCTTCTCCAACATTCACCTCTCATTGTCTTTTTTTTAAACAACCCCCCCTCCCCCCCCCCCCTCACCCCCCAGGGATGTTGCAGCTTCTGCAGTCAAGGACGTCCCGGAAATTTCTGGCTTGTCGCCTCACCCCGGATATGGAGACCAAGTTGCTTTTCATGACCTCCCGGGTAATTTTTTCTGGTGTTTTTCCTTCTTTTTCCCCCTGGGTTTATTGGCAGCGATTCACTTAACAATCATGGGGAGGGGGGAGGAAAGCTTATAAAATCTGTCTGTCATCTCTCTCTCTCATCTATTTATATGTATCATCTGTCTATCTATCATCTCTATTATCTCAATCTAGCTAATCTAATCTATCCTATCCATCCCTTTTTATCTATATCTATCCTATCATCCATCTCTCTCTCTCTCTCTCTCCTATCACCCATCTACCTACCTACCTACCCACCTATTGATAGTGCTATTTCTCTATCCTATCATCCATCTATATCTATCTATCTACCTATCTATCTATCGTGCTATCTATCATCTATCATATCTGTCTATCATCTTTACCTACCTACTTATCTACTTATCTATTATCTCTTATCATCTGTCTGTCTCTCTCCTTCTTGCTTTTTCTATTTATCCTCTTTTTCCTGTCTGCCAGTTTTTTAGTATCTTTCCATCTATTATCCATCTATCTGTCTGTCTCTCTTTATCTCTCTCTTTCTGTCTTCATCTATCTGTCTGTCTGTCTGTCTGTCTGTCTGTCTCTATCTTTCTTTAGCTATCCATCCATCCTCCCTTTATCACCTATCTGGTCATAAGTGGAGGACTCCTGATCTTCCCACCAGAGGGAGCTGGGTCTCCCATCAAGCCAGGTTCCGATCCGAGGCAGCTCCTCCCTTCTTTCCCCCCCCTCCAGGTGCGTTTGGGTCAACAGAAGCGGTATCAAGACTGGTTCCAGCGCCAGTATCTCTCCACCCCGGATAGCCAGTCCTTGCGCTGCGACCTCATCCGTTACATCTGCGGGGTGGTCCACCCGTCCAACGAGGTGCTTAGCTCCGACATTCTCCCACGCTGGGCCATCATCGGCTGGCTGCTCACCACTTGCACGGTAAGCCTACCCACCGCCCCTAACTTCCAGTGGCAGGCAGTTCCGCTGGCTAATTTTCCTCACCATCTGGAAATCCTTCCTCTTAGTTCTAGGTTGCTCCTCCTCTCCTTGGTTAGTTGGAGACTCTTTTAAGTGGAGGTTCCAGGGTGGGATTTGATTTAAATTGAGTTGATTTAAACCACGATTGAAATCCCTAGTAAAAAAAGCCTTGATTTAAATCAACACAATTTAAATCGTAATTTTTAAAGGGCATTGTCTCAGTGTTGACTCACCGGCAGTCCCAATGTGCAGCCTCGTGCTACATAACCAAGCTCCCTTTCATGCTGAATAAACTAAATTATGAATGTTATCTTAAATAAAAAACTTATCTTCCAATCTCCTTAGATTGGAAACCAGAAGTATATTTGTTGAGCATAATAATCCCAGAAGGATATGAAAAAGGAATTGCTTATTTATCTTTACTTATACTGACAGCAGCAAGGATTAACTATGCAAAATTTTGGAAAAATGAGAATATTCCACCAGATGAGGAGGTAATTAGATTCTAGAATGTCTTGAGATGGACAGATTAACTTTAAAAAGAAAAGAAAAAGAAGAAAAACTCAATACTATTTGATGTGGAATAGATTTTGTGAGTGGCTTAAAACAAGGGGTAGAAGTTAAGAGGAAGAAAAACAATGAACGTTCTTATTAAAAACAGGGAAGAGATATAACTAATTGCTATAAATACTAAAAATATGAGTGTGTTAAATTAGAAAGAATGGGAACTATATTGTATGGGAACTGTAGTATGACTAGAGCTGTTCATTTAGGTGTTATATTAGTATTATTATTAGTAAATGGACAATATTATTTACAGTATTAACTATGTTTCCTTTTTTTGTGTAAATAATATATCTGGACAAAACGCTGTACTCAAAAAATGTTTATGAATAAAATCCCAAAAAGAAAAAAGAAAGCTATCTTCAGATAGATTTGTACTCTTTAATAAAGCATTGGATTGAAATAAATTTGATGAAAATCAAAAATAATCCAATTTAAATAAATAAAAAACCCAATTTAAATTTTTAAAAATTCTGATTTTTTTGATTAAAAAAACCCACCAATTTTTATCCACCCCCCAGGAGGTTCTGTATGAGTCTGTGTTCTGGGGGAAAAGGGGGGGCTAGCTGGCAATTCGGGGCACATTCAGACCCTACCCCAAAAGGGAGGAGAGCAGGAATGGGCTTACCCAGGTCAAAAACGGACCAGAAAGGAGCCAGAACTCACACAGAGGCCCAACAGGGAATCCCTCCTGCATTGGGGAACAGCTTCGAATCCTCCTCCTTTTCTTCTCTTCCAGTCTAACGTGGCTGCTTCCAACGCCAAGCTCGCCCTGTTTTACGACTGGCTGTTCTTCAACCCCGATAAGGACAGCATCATGAATATTGGTACGGCAGCAGGGAGCGGGGGTTAGCTTTTCTCCCTCCCTCCCCCCCCCCCCCCCCACTGGGTGTGTGTGTGTGTCTTCCCTTTCCCTAAATTGGAGGTTTATCCATGACATTAGACAAATAAATGCCTGGAATGTTGGCCTTGACATTCTGGTCTCTGGTGCCGCAGCATAGTTTACAAGCCAGTGGTCGACTCAACGACCATTTGTTAAATGTCCATTCGAACTTAACGACGGCAATGAAGAAAAAAAAAGGCATTTTTTTTCACACTTAATGGCTGTTGCGGGTTGCTGGATCAAAATCCGGATGCTCGGCAGCTGACTTCACATTTACAATGGTCACCTGGGGGTCCCTTCTGGCGGCCCTTGCGATGAGCTGATCCAGTTGGAGGTGAAGCCGGATTCACTTAAACGGCCATGTTCCTAATTTCACCGTCTCTAGGATGCCTCCACTCACGATGCGGTCAGGAAGTGTCATAAAAATGGGACAGGACTCCCCCTGAATCAACGTCTCGGTTGGCCGCAGAAATTGGGGATTGGGCCCTCCGTGGAGGTCATAACTGGAGGGCTAGCCGTGGTGGGGTGGGCCTAAGGGGATTCAAATAGGCCGTGTTGCCAAGTTATGGTTTCTTGCTCAATTCCCCACCATTTTGGTTTTTTTTTGTGTGTGTATGTCTTTGAATTTGCTGCAGAGCCTGCCATCTTCGTCATGTATCATTCCATGAAACCCCATCCGGCAATCACAGCTACCCTGCTGGACTTCATGTGTCGGGTAAGACCTTACCGTTCCCCCCACCTTTGAGGTGGCTCTGCTGGGCAGCCCATGCCCCCTCCTTCCCCCATATATTCTTTGTCAACCCATAAAACATTCCTAGGCTTGTTTTAGTAGTTGTCATAAAAAGGGTGGAAAGCGGAAGTACATTCCAACTCTTTTCTTTAAAAGATTGTAACTAAACTACCGGAGCTTTATATTTAATTGGAGAATCTGATTGATGACACCCAGCCTGTGAATGGGCTCAATTGGAGAATCTGATTTATGACACACCTAGGGGAGAAGGAGGAAACAGACTCATAGGGGACTGGAAGTTACTTAGGCCAGAGTTGGCTTTATCCAGGGCAGTTCCAGTATGTCGCCTTTAATAAATCCTTGGAAGTTTTTTTGAAGTTTGGCTCGAGGATCACGATTCAATTAGGGTGATTGCTGGAATCCTGACATTCCTCATTCAGATCATTCCGAATTTTTATCCCGCGTTGGAGGCCCACGTTCGTCAAGGTGTCTTCAACTCCCTCACCCACATCGTGGAGAAGCGAGTCTTGGCGTAAGATCCTTGGGTTGGGAGTGGGTGTGGGTGGGGTGGGGGTGACATTCAGGGGGGTGGGCTTCAAAAATGTCAGCAAGGGGTTCTCTGCCAGGTGGCTTGGTGGGTGTTACCTAGTTGGCCTCCTGTACCACGCCTGGGGGGGGGAGCATTTTTACCCTCCCCACACTCCGAAGGAAGGAGGGAATAGAGAAGAATTGGAGAGAAGGAGAAAGGAATGGAGAAGGATTGGAGGGAAGGAAGGAAGGAATAGAGAAGGATCAGAGGGAAAGAAGGAAAGGAATGAAGGAAGGAATAGAGAAGGATCAGAGGGGAGGAAAGAAAGGAAGGAAGGAAGGGATAGAGAAGGATCGGAGGGAAAGGAAGGAAGGACCTGCCACAAACACGGACGTTGGGGAGGCTTTTTTAAAAATATTTTTCGACTATTGAGATATATGGGTCAACGTTTCCCCCCCCTCCTTCCTTCCCCCACAGACACCTGGCTCCTCTTTTCGATAATCCGAAGCTGGACCGGGAACTCCGGGCTATGCTTAGAGAGAAGTTTCCAGAATTCTGCACTTCTCCTTCCCCTCCGGTCGAAGGTAGGTTGCCCATCGCCGTTCAGATACTTCCTGTTAGGAGATCTTTGAGGGTGGGGGGCAGCCTAGGCCTCTGCCGTTCATCCTCCTTATTTAAAAGAGGCATAAACCAACCAGAATAATGCTGGAAGGGCCCTTGAGGTCCTCTAGCTCAACCCCCTGCTCAAGCAGGAGGCCCTATATATACCCTTCTGGATAAATGATGCCCAATATCTTCTTCGTGTATATTCAGAGTGACAGTAAAGTTATTCTAAGTCTATTCCAAACAAATGGCTGTCCAGTCTCTTCTTAAAAGCCTCCAGTGATGGGGCACCCATAACTTCTGGTGGCAAGCAGTTCCACTGGTTAATTGTCCTCAATTGTCAGGAAGTTTCTCCTTAATTTCAGGTTGCTTCTCTCCTTGGTTAGTTTCCATTTGTTGCTTCTCATCCTGCCTTGTGGGGCTTTGGAGAATAAACTGACCCCCTCTTCTCTGGGGCAGCCCCTCAAATATTGGAACACTGCTATCAAGTCACCCCTAATTCTTCTTTTATTTAGACTAGCCAGACTCAAATTCTGGAGCCATTCATCCTGTGTTTTAGTCTCCAGGCCTTTAATCATTTTAGTTACTCTTCTCTGCACTTTTTCAAAAGTCTCAACCTCATTTTTGTAATCAGGTGACCAAAATTGGATGCAGTATTCCAGGTGTGGCCTTACTAAGGCTTTATGGTGCCCATGTAGCTCCTGCTGGCATAGGGTGGGGTGGGGTGGGGTCTCTGCTGGAGAAATTTGGCTGGTTTTTGCTGCCTTCCAGCCTCTCCAAGACCGGCCTGTCGGTATTGGGTTGACCCTCCCGGCTCAAGGGGATCATGAGAAATGAAGTTCCTGCTGGAACTGACTGCTTCCCTCCGGTCCATCTGCCTCTGCCTTGTGCCCCCCCAGTCAAAGTCGAGGAACCGACGGCTGCAGAGATGGACAACCACATGTCCGACCGAGATGACGGCTGCTACGACCACGCTGAAGCTGCCTTTAGCGACGATGAGGAAGATGTCAACAGCAAAGGTGGGGTAGATAGGGGCGGCCTGGTTTTCCCCAGCTGCCCAACAGACCATGAAAGAGAGAGGGATGATAGAGAGATGATAGAGAAATATTAGATAGCGATAAGGCAGATAGATATATGATAGAGAGAAATGGTAGAGAAGAGAGAGATAAATAGACAACATAGATGGGTGGATAGATAGATGGATAGCTATATAGATTGAGAGAGGTGGATGGATAGATGGATAGAAATATAGATGGATAGTTAGATGATGGATAGATAGATAATGGATGGATGGATAGATACATAGATTGAGAGAGGTGGATGGATAGATGGATAGAAATATAGATAGATGATGGATGAATGGATAGATACATAGATAGAGATAGATGGATAGAAATATAGATGGATAGATGATAGATACAGATGGATGATGGAAAGAAGAAGAGAAAGAAAGAAAGAAAAGAAAGAAGGAAGGAAATAATCCCTCAGGCAGGTTCCTGGGGGGGGCAGGGCAGGAAGGATCTTTTGCAAATCATGGTTTTATCAGCCAATGCAGGTTTACATGAGTGTTGAGCACCAACCATTTCCCCTCCCTCTCCCTCTCTCTCTCCTGGCAGGGAAGAAGAGGGAATTCCGTTTCCACCCCATCAAAGAAGCCGTGGTGGATATCACCCCCTTCCTGGAGCAGCTGGACGAGTCTCTCAAAGATAAAATCCTGCTCTTGCAGAAAGGGAGGTGGGTATCTTCCCCACCCCCCATTTGTCTGAAGCAGTACAGGATCTCCTGTTTGAGCAGGGGTGGGGTTGGACTAGAGGACCTCGAAGGTCCCTTCCCACTCTCGAGTTCTTCTCCGGATGCTTTTCTTGAACCAGCCTTTAGGCTTGCAACAGACACAGTGGAGGCCCCCTGGGAGATACTCTGTGGTTTGTGTTGGGGTGTGTGTTGCAAAACATTTTGCAAAAGGGAAGGGGGGAAAACACACAGCTTGCGTGTCTTTTTCACCACTGAATTTATAACTCAGCCAAGGCTGCTGTTCCTTTTACACACCCCTTTGTGGGTCCCTCTGGATTTCGCCTCCACCTTGGAAGGGCTGTAATGGGGGCGTTGCAAGGAGGTCTGTGGTTCCCCCGCCACCACACACACACACACACACACACAGGCTGGCCTCTGGTCTCATCCTACGCACAATTCTTTGCAAGCCTCACTCCCCCCCCCCCCTTTCTCTCTCTCTGGAATCCAGCCATGCACAACTGGAGTGTTGCAACTTTCCCCCTGTTTTGGAGGGGTGGGAGGGAGGCCTTTTGACCCAGTGCCTCCATTAATTCAGCCTGTCATGACTTGTTTTTGCAAAGGTTCTTCAGGGAGGAGTATTTGGGCAAGAGGGGGAGACAGGGAAAGCTTGATTAAACCAGGAGTCCTGCTTGTGAGACCAGGATTCCTGCTGTGGAAATATCAGGATTCTTGCTGTGAAACCAGGATTCCTATGGAAATCAGGATTCTTGCTGTGAAACCAGGATTCCTGCTGTGAAACCAGGATTCCTGCTATGGCTGGCCTTTGGATCGCAGAGCTGCTGGGTTGTAATTTTCCCTAGTTAAGAGACTTATAATAACTGCTTTCCTCCCCTATCTTATACATAAGTCTCTCTCTTATACACACACACACACAAACACACACAGCCACGTAATATATGTCTTCTCTTTTTAACTCGAATTTCTTTCTTTTTTTCACCCTTCCTGTTGGGCTGCAGTGATACTGAAGTGCAGTGTGAAGCCATGCAGGAAATTGTGGATCAAGTCTTGGAGGTAAACAGCTGGTTTCTGGATTTGCACGGATTTTTTTGGGTGTGTGTGTGAATTTGAGGCCGGAGGCCCCTGCATCAGCCCCATCCTTAAGAGAAACGCAGCGCAAGCTTGACTTCGAAGTAAACATCCCTGCCTTGTGGCTTAGGATGTTCCTTTTGTGGTGTGTTTCCCAATCACGTTGCATTGTCCTTCCCTCCCGTCCTGGGTTCTTGAATCTCTTTGCACACTTACTGTTGGTGTCACACTCTCTTATCCAGGAGGATTTTGATCAGGAGCAGCTCTCGGTCCTGGCATCCTGCTTACAGGAGCTATTCAAAGCTCATTTCCGCGGGGAGGTTTTGCCTGAAGAAATCACGGAAGAGTAAGCACGCGGGAATGGGATAATTGATCCTCCGTCTATCTGCTCGTACGGGATAGCCAATCTTCGGTCTATTTTCTCATACGGGATAGTTAATCCTCACTCTATCTGCTCGTACGGGATAGTCAACCTTCGGTCTATTTGCTTGTATGGGATAGTCAATCCTCAGTCTATCTGCTCATACGGAGTAGTTAATCCTTGGTCTATTTGCTCATACGGGATAGTTAATCCTCACTCTATCTGCTCGTACGGGATAGTCAACCTTCGGTCTATTTGCTCGTATGGGATAGTCAATTCTCTGTCTTGCTGCTCGTGCTCTTGATTTTTGTGAGAATAGGCCAGGAGGAAACTGGCTTGTTTAGTCCAAAAAAACCACACAGATTGAAAGATAGTTCTGCGGCATGTGTAAATTTAGCGTTTCTCTCTTTTTTACATTTTCGCATAGGTCTCTGGAAGAATCTGTAGGAAAGCCGCTTTACTTAATATTTAGGTAGGTTTCCTGTTAATTCATTAGATTTTTATCCTGTACTTTATGAGTAACTTGAGGCGATGAACAGATCCAAACACATCTTCCGCGTCCTATTTTCCCCACAACAACAACCCTGTGAGGTGGGCGAGGCTGAGGGAGAAGGACTGCCCCCAAGTCACCCAGCTAGGCTTCATGCCTAATGAAGGACTAGAACTCCCAGTCTCCTAATGATTGGTTCAGAGTCACCCAGCCAACTTTCATGGCTAAGATGGGACAAAAACTCCCAATCTCCTGGTAATTGGCCCAAAGTTACCCAGCTGGGCTTCATGCCTAACGCAGGACTGGAACTCCCAATCTCCTTGTGATTGGCCCAGAGTCACCCAACCGACATTTGTGACTTGACTTAAGGTGGAACTAGAACTCCCAGTCTGCTAGTGATTGGTTTGGAGTCACCCAGTCGGCTTTCAAGGCTAAGGCAGGACTAGAACTCCCGGTCTCCTCGCGATTGACCCAGAGTCCCCCAAGCAACATTCGTGACTTAGTCAGAACTAGAACTCCCAGTCTCCTGGTTTCCAAGCCAGCGCCTTAAACGACTACCCCAAAGTGTCCCTCCCTGTTCTGAACCTCCCCCCCCCCCCCGTTCCTCCCTTTGGTGCCTGAACCTTGCGGGAGAACCTCCGTGTGTGACCCGGAGGGTTTCCCCGCATGTGTGAACCCTCGCCTGCTGCTTAACTCTCCCTTCCCCTGCCCCCGTTTTCAGGAACCTCTGCCAGATGCAGGAAGACAATAGTGGCTTCTCGGTCCTGCTGGACCTCCTCTCGGAGCTGTATCAGAAGCAGCCCAAGATCGGGTACCACCTGCTCTACTACTTAAAGGCCAGGTGAGGGGGCCTATGGCTGGAGGGAGGGAGGGTTGGGTGTGGCTGGGCGGGGGGAACGGCCCTTCCCCTCTGAAGCAAGGGAGAGCGAGAGTCCGAGAGAGAGAGAGAGCCCCCCTCGAACTTCCCCTTGTTGAACCTCCCCCTCTAGCAAAGCGGCGGCCGGGAAGATGAACCTTTACGAGTCCTTCGCTCAGGCCACCCAGCTGGGCGACCTGCACACCTGCCTGATGATGGACATGAAGGCCTGCCAGGAGGACGACATCCGGCTCCTCTGCTACCTCACACCTTCCATCTACACGGAGGTGAGGACACCCCACCCTCACCCCCGCCCCACACGGACTCCACGGAGGGCAAGAGGGAGCCCCGCTGAGGGAGGGAGGGAAGGGAAGGCTGCTTGGAGGGGTCTTCTCTAGTTTGTGTTTCTCCACCTTCTATTTCTTCTTCTATTTCTCCTTTTCTCTTTCTCCTTCTCCTTCTATTTGTCCTCCTCCTCCTATTTCTATTTTTTCTTCTATTTCTTCTCTTCCTTTTTCTATTTCTCCTTTTCTTCATTTCTTCTATTTCTACTTCTATTCCTCCTTTTCTCTTTCTTCTTCTTCTATTTCTCCTCCTCCTGTTTCTCCTCCTCCTGTTTCTATTTCTTCTCCTCCTCCTATGTCTCCTTCCTCTTTTCTCTTCCTCCTTCTTCTATTTCTCCTCCTCCTTCTATTTCTTTTTCATTTCTTCTATTTCTTCTCGTCCTTTTCTATTTCTCCTCCCTCTTCTGCCCCTTACTCCTCCTCCTTCTCCATCATACTTCCTCATTTTTCTCCTCCTCCTCTACTCTTTCTCCTCCATAACCTTCATCATTTTCTTCCTTCTCCTCCTCTTCCTTTTTCTCCTTCTCCTTCCACTCTTTCCCTTCCTCCATAACCATCATCTCTCCTCCTTCCTCTTTTCCTCTTTTCTTCGCCTCCTTTCCTCCTCCTCTTCTATTTCTCCTTCTACCTTTCTTTCTCCTCCTACTTCTTCCTCTTCCTCCTTTTTTCTCCTTCTTCTAGTCCTTGTCCTCCTCCTGCTCCTCCCTCCCTCCCTCTCTTCCCATCCCCCTCCACTTTTGCTTCCTCTTCTTCTTTCATCTCCTCCTTCCTCCTATTCCTCCTCCTCCTCTTAAAATATAAACCTCCTTTTACCTCCAAAATTATAGAAAAAGCACACTGCTCCCCCCCCACTCCCTTCCTGCTCCCCCAAAATACAGAATTTACTACAATGGAAGGTTTATTTCTGACCAGTTGCTTCTCAGCTGCTTCAATCTCCCCCCCTTGCCGCCCCCCACTTCCCAGCCTTGGTGGTCTTTGTTCTCATTCTCCTTTTTCTCCCAGTTCCCCGACGAGACCCTCCGAAGTGGGGAGCTGTTAAACATGATTGTCGCCGTCATCGACTCTGCACAGGTAAGACGCCAAACTGGAAGAAGAGAGAGGGAGGGAGGGAGGGAGAGAGAGGGAGGGAGGGAGAGAGAGAGAGAGAGAGAGAGAGAGAGAGAGAGAGAGAGAGAGAGAGAGAGAGACCCAAACCGGGCAGGGATGGAGCCGAATGGAGGAAGACCAGGCTGTTAAAAGAACTACAAAACCCATCCTGGCTCGGCTTCCTTGTCATTAACCCTGGTGCAATTTCCCTCCTCCCCTTTTTTTTCTGTTTCTTCTTCTTACAGCTCCAGGAGTTGGTTTGTCACGTCATGATGGGGAATTTGGTGATGTTCCGGAAGGATTCGGTCCTTAATATTCTGAGTGAGTGAATCTGTGGCTGCCCGGAATGGCATTGGCTTTCTCCCCCCCCCGCCGCCCGCCTTCCAAGTGGCCGGCAGAAACGATCTCGGCGAAGGGCTGAGAACGATGCTGCCCATTTGTGTTCTTGACCAAGGCTTATGGATACACTCACAAACACATGTTAGTCCCCAAACCTCTCTGTTCTTGATTTCAACAGCTGTGAATTTTAGTCATTCCTTTAGCCCATAATGAGTCTGAAACAGTTTGTAAGGAGTCCCATGGAAGTCTGCCAAAGTCCTTCAGGATAAGTCTGATCAGCACTCAGCTTTATCTTTCTTGAAATGCTGCCAAAATTGCCAATTAGTTATACAAGGCCAAAATGGAGCACAAATTCAACATGTAGGTTCAGGTTTCAAGCCGACCAATATGGACAAAGTTGCTTCCTGCAAAGGCTCCTGTCCCTTTGCTCCTCCTTTATGTCTCATCAAAGGCTAATCACCTCCAAGTCTTACTTTGGAGTTGCCCCTTTTGTCTTAACTGTTCTTGCCTTGTGGCAGCTCTGTGCATGTGCACACTGGGAACAGGCTCCCGCTATTCCTCTGCCTTGCTGCTGTCAGATTTTGGAGGCTCCGGAGTCGGCACATAACTCCCAGATGGCCCTGTCCCCATCTCTGCATCGGACGCAGGACCCTCCCCAGACTCCCGGACTGGCCCATGATCCTCCCCACTGTCTGATTCTGGCCAACGTCTTCACAGGCCAACAGTGGACCACAACAACTTGTGGACTTCAACTCCCAGAATCCTCTGTGGTCCCTCCTTGGCCCAGGAAGCCTAGGGAGGCTGGGTCAGCCTGCGGGGGGCAGGGGAGGATTGCGGTATTTTGTGTTGAATTGTGTCTTTATCAACTCTTTTCCTTTCTGTTTTTTGGGGTATTTTCTTCTTTTCTCTCCAGTTCAGAGCTTGGAGTGGGAGACCTTTGAGCAATATTGCACCTGGCAGCTTTTTCTGGCGCACAACATTCCCCTGGAAACCATCATCCCCATCCTTCAGCACCTCAAGTACAAAGGTGAGAACTCCCTTCGATTGGCTGCCAATCTCCAGCCCAGCAAAGGGGCGTGTGGCATCCTTAATACACGAAGTTGTGGCTTTGTTCCCCCCCCCCCCCAAAAAAACCCTTTTTTTTTCCTGAATAAAAAAAATTGCTTTCCCCCCCCCCCTGTAGAACACCCTGAGGCTCTTTCCTGCTTGCTTCTGCAACTGAGGAGGGAAAAGTACGTATTTCAAATTCTTTGCCTTCGTTCTTCCTTGCAGCCAGAGAGAAACAAGTGGGAAATAATCCATTTCTCAACGGAATGGAGACTTTTTCTTGTATAAGTACTGCTCGACTTACAGTGGTTTGTTTAGTGACTGAAGTTGCAGTGTCACTGAAAAAGGGGATGAACGATCATTTTTCTCACAACCAACATTCCCGCATAATCACGTTGTCAAAATTCAGATGCTTGGCAACTGACTCATACTTGTGATGGTTTCACCTGATCCCCTTTTTTACAACCTTCCAACCAGCAAAGTCCATGGGGAAGCCGGCTTTGTTTAACAACCGTGGGACTCGCTTAATGATGGCACTGATTCGCTTAGCAGCTGACGAGAAAGGCCCTTAAAACGGGGGGCAAAACTCACTGGAGAGATGTCTCGCTTAGTGACAGAAATCTGGGGTTCAGTTGAGGTCCTACCTGAATGGGGGGGCAGAGAGAAGGAAAAAGCAGCTCAAGACGGGGAAACGGGGTATGTGTGTTAGATTTAAACCCGAGATTATTTTTATAAACTAACTATGGTTAGTTGAAAACACTTGGACTTCAACTCCCAGAATTCTCCAGCTGGCAATAGTTGGCTTTTTTTTTTTTTTTTTTTTGGGGGGGGGGGGATTCTGGGAGTTGAAGTCCAAATATTGCCAAGGTGGAAAAACTGTATTAAAAGAGATGATGATGATGATTATCATTGTTAAGTGTTTATTATTATTATTATTTATTTTATTATTAAGTATTGTTGATTTATTATTGTTTAATATTTATTATTTTTATTATTTGTTATTGTTTAATGTTTATTATTTTATTATTTATTTGTTTATTATTATTGTTTTGATTCCCCCCCAAATCCATCCCCCTTTGCTTGCCAGGTTGGGGAGGGGGGGTCCCCTGGTAACACTCGTGAATGCTGGGGTTTTCCCGCAGGCCCACGGAAGAGATGGTGAAAATGGTGCTGAGCCGGCCGTGTCACCCGGACGACCAGTTCACCACCAGCATCCTCCGGCACTGGTGCATCAAGCACGAGAACCACCTGATTGAGCACATCAAGTCCCTCCTGATCAAGAACAACAGCCTCCCCCGGAAGCGCCAGAGGTGAGGTTGCCGGCAAAAGGCAGAGGCAGGAAATCCGGCGTTCCTAAACTTATTTATATCTCTTCATTATCTATCAATACAATATTAAACTTATATTTTATATAAGTTTATTTATATTTTAATGTATCTCTACTGTATCATCTATCTATCTATCCATCCATCCATCCATCTATCTATCTATCCATCCATCCATCCATCTATCTATCAATCCATCCATCCATCCATCCATCCATCAAATTTTAACTTAGAATCTGGCTTTTAATTTTTAAAGATTTTAAATTTTTAAAGAGCACCAGGGACATCTCGTGGTAAATCTTTATTTTCCGGTAGGGGAAAAATTGCCTTTTTTTTTTTTTTTCCTTTTTTCTTTCTAGTAATGTCACTTACTTATTACTAAAAGTGATTTTGTAACTTCCTCCCTTTTCCTCCTCTCCTTCCGTCCTTCCTATTTACCTTCTCTCCCTTTTTTTCTTCTTTCTTTCTTTCTTCCTTTCTTTCTTTCCTTCCTTGCTTTTCTTTCTTTCTCTCCCTTCCTTCCTTTCTCTTTTTCTTCCTTCCCTCCTTTCTTTCTTTCATCTGTCGTCTATCACCTGTCTATATCTATCCTCTCTCTGTCTCATCATCTCACTATATCTGACCTTTCTTTTGCCTCCTTTCCCACTTCCGATTTCGTTCCCTTACTTTTCTTTATTTCCAAACTTCTCCTGCTTTCTATTCCTTTCCATTTCCCTCCGCCCTTCCTTTCCTAAAATCACATCTCTCTATAAAATAAAGAATCAAAGCTGGGAGGCAAAGAAGGGGGGGGGGGAAATGCCAAAACCTTTTGCCCCTGGCAGGGATCAGTTTGAAAAGGGGGGTGGGGTGGAAAGGGGGGGAGGCAGGCTTCCTGGTCCCCCTAACTGCCCTCCCTTTTTTTTTTCTGCTCTCAGCCTCCGCAGCTCCAGCAGCAAACTGGCCCAGCTGACCCTGGAGCAGATCCTGGAACATCTGGATAACCTTCGCCTGAATCTGAGCAACACCAAGCAGAGCTGTAGGTTGAAGGCCGGGGAGGGGTGGGGAGGGGGTGTACAGACTTCGGGGTTGTGGGGGGGCAGATGCTGTTCCAGAAGGGGGTTTGCAATCTCACCCTTTCCTCCCCACCCCGGAAAAAGAAGGGTTCATGGCAGGGGCACCCCACAACCTGGGTGTGGGTTGGACTAGATGACCTACGAGGTCCTTTCCAGCTTTGATCATCTGTTACCTCCAGTCAGTACTCAAATCAGCGTAGAGCTGGAAAGGGACCTTGGAGGTCTTCTAGTCGTCCAACCCGCTGCCATACCAGGATGTCCAACCTCCAGTGATGGAGAAGGAAGGAAAGAAGGGAATGGAAAGAAAGGGAGGGAATCAGGGGAAAGAAGGAAAGGAAGGAAGGAAGGAAAAAAGGAAGGAAGGAAGGAAAGAAAGAAAAGGAGGGATGGAGGGGAAGGAAGGGAGGGAATTGAAGGAAAAGGAGGGAGTTGAAGGAAGGAAGGGAATGGAAAGGAGGGAGGGAGGGAATCGGGGAAGGAAGGAAGGAAAAGGAATAGCAGAATAACAGAATAATAATAAAATAACAAAACAGAGTTGGAAGGGGCCTTGAAGGTCTTCTAGTCCAACCTTCTCCTCAAGCAGGAGACCCTCTTTCATTTCAGACAAAGGGCTGTCCAAACCTCCAGTGGTGGAATGCAACCACAGCCTCTGGTGGCAGGCAGTCCCACTGGTTAATTGTCAGCAGAGTTCTCCTTATTTCCAAGTTGCTCCTCCCTGTTGCTTCTTGTCCTGCCTTCAGAGGAAGGAGACGAAGGCAGAGAGAATAATAGATTGACCCCCCCCTTCTTCTTGGGAGAATTAGGTGGGACCCCCTCCTCCTCTTTGGGGCAGCCCCCACCCCAAATATTCCCACCATGTCCCGTCCCCCCCTCCACCCCTTAAGTCCTTCTCTTCTCTGGACTGGCCGAACCCAAATCCCGCAGCCGTTCTTCGCAGGTTTTCGTCGCCTTTAATCCGCCGAGTGGCTCTTCCGATGACCCCCAATTTTTCTCATGACCCCCCCCCTTGTTCCCCAAGGGCCACATTCTAAGCCCCCCCTTTCTCACGACCCCCCCAATTTTCCTTTCAGTTTTCAGCCAGCCGCCAATCCTTCAGTCTCTGCAGCACGTCCAGTGCAGCTGTGACGAAGCCCACAAGATGAAGTAAGACCTCAGGGTTGTTTTTTTTTTTTTTTTTTTTTTGGGGGGGTGGAAGTGTTATCCTGCCAGAAACCCTGGGGAAGAGCCCCCCCAAACTCCTTTTCTCTCTGCCCCCCCACCCCAAAAGGTTCAGCGACCTCTTCTCCCTGGCCGAGGAGTACGAAGATTCGTCCAGCAAGCTGCCCAAGAGCCGAAGGAAGGCGGCCCTCTCCAGCCCCCGAAGCCGGAAGAACGCGGCCCAGCAGCCCCCCAACAATGAGGAGGAGTCGGCCTCCAGCAGCGCCTCGGTGAGTGGAGGAGGGCAGGGAGGAGGGGGTGGGATGGGGAAGAAGGGAGTCCCTGGCCCCGGGCTTGGGGGTGATGGGGGGTAAAGAAAGGGAAAGGGGGTTCAGGCTTCGGGGTTGAGAATCCAAGAGAAGACCCTCGGAAGAGAGAAACGGGGGGGCTCCCTTGGCGGGGGGGGGTGCAGGGAGATTGTGACGGGGATGGGGGGGGTTCAAATAGAGAGAGAGAGAGAGGAAGATAGATCTGGAGGGAGGGAAGAAGGAATAGAGAAGGGAGGGAGGGAGAAGAAAAGGAAGAAGAGAAAGAAGGGAGAAGGAAGAGAAGAGAAGGAAGGAAAGAGAAGGAAGGGAGAAGACTAGGAAGAAGAGAAAGAAGGGAGAAGAGAAAGAAGAGAAAGAAGGAAGGGAGAAGAGAAGGAAGAGGAGAGAAAGCAGGGAAAAGGAAGGAAAGAGAAAGCAGGGTTGATAATGAAACTGAAGGAGGCAAGGAAGTAATGGAGGGGAATGAAAAGAAGGAAGGAAGGAATAGAGAAGAGCTGGAGGGAAGGAGGGAAGGGAGGTAGGAAAGAAGAGAACCGATAGATCCAGGCAGCTGGAGGTGAGATGGTTCCCTGCCCTCACAATTCCCTCCCCCACCCCCGTCGCTCTCGTTGTGAAGCTGAGATTTTGGGGAGGGGGCTGCAAAGTGACACCCCTACAGAGGAAAACCCCCCCCTTTCCATCCAGTTTTACCTCCCCCTCCCCTTCTTCTCTGCCCCTCCCAGGAAGAGGAAGATGCCAAACCGAAACCCACCAAGAGGAAGCGGAAAGGATCCTCGGCTGTCGGCTCAGACAGCGACTGAATGGGGGGGGGGGGGGGCCTTGGGGGCCCCCGGGGGTGGGCCCCACCCCTGCGCCCTCCCCCCCCCCCCCTCGAAAGCAGCCCTTCAGGGCAAGGGACTGTCCAGCCCCTCCCCAGCCCTCCCCCCCGAAACCCAGATCGAATCAGATCCAGCCAGGCGGACACGGGTGGACGAGGCTGCAGAGGGATGGCAGTGGGGAGGGGGGTCTCTATGTCCCCCCCCCCAGAAAAGGGGGTGTCACACCCTCGCTGTGTGTTCCCCCCCCCTCCCCAAACTGGCTGTGGGGCAGCAGCGGTGAAGGGCAGGCGGCCAAATGCAAGAAACCAGATCAAGCAACGAAGCTCTTCTTTTTTTTCCTGGGATGTAAATAAACCCCCCCCCCTGAACTGCCATGATCTCCAAGTGGTGCTTCTTCCAAGGAAAACTTGGAGTGGGGAAGGGGGGGCCTTCCTTTTTTGGGAGGGGGAAGGGGGGTTCTGGGGAGCTCTTCCCCAGGCCCGATTTCTTCTCTCTCTGTGTCTTCTTCGCTTCAAATAAATGGCATTTTATTCTTGTCTCCGGTGCCGCTTGCTTTGGTCCAGCCGAAGGGTCCCCGGGTGATTTCGGGGGGGCTCCCCCAGGTGCCAATGGAGACCCCCCCCCTCTCCTCTCACAGCCTTCCTCCTCATCTCCCCCCCATTTTCCAAAATCCATTGGAGGGTGGGGGGAGGAGGACCAAACTCCAGGAATGAAATAAAACCACCTTTCTGTTTTCAAACTCTCTTCTCCTCTGGCAGAAAACATTTTTTGAAGCAAGGTGGGTTTTTTTTGGGGGGGGGGGGGGGGGTTGGTGACAATAAAGACTGGCAATGGGGGGGGTGGCTCTTGTGTGTGGGGGTAAAAGTTACTGTTTTGTCTCATTTTGGGGGAGCAGGATGTTCTTTGTGTGCCTGTGTGGTTTTCTTTTTTTCCAACTATCGTTTTGACTTTTGCTTGGTGGTATCTGTATTATTTGGTCTAATTCTCTGCATCTCTCTCTCTCTTTTTGTCTTTCACACTTTTTCTCTCTCTTTCACTCTTCTCCTTTGCTTTTTCTTTCTCTTTCACTCTTCTTTTCTTTCTCTCCCTCTTTCACTTCTTCTCTTTTGCTTTCCCTTTTTCTTTCTCCCTTTCTTTCACTTTTCTTTCTCCCTTTCTTTCGCTCTTCCTTTTTCCCCCTCCCTTTCACTTTTTCTTTCTCTCCTTTCACTCCTTTTTTCTTTCCTTCCCTTTCTTTTGCTTTCACTCTTCTTCCCTTTCTTTTTCTCTCCCTCTCTTTCGCTCTTTCACACTTCCCTCCCTTTTTGTCTTTTTCTCTCCCTCTCGTTCACTCTTTCATTTTCTTTCTCCTTTCTTTCACTGTTTCCTTTCCTCTTTCTTTCTTTTTCTCTGTATCTTTGTGGCCGAGTTCCACAGAGCCTCTAGCAGTAGAAGCAGTCTACCTCTCGAAATTATCCCCCCCCCCCCCCCAATATTTTCCTCACCAGATTTCTCTCCCCTGGGAACCAATTTAGCTAAAACTTTCACAGAAAGTTTAGTCCTGTCAGAAGACCCAACATTTCCTGGGCCAGAAAGCAAGATTTAAAGAAATCCCAGCTGCTGCCCAAAACCTCCCTCCCCTCCTCCCACCAATGAGCCTCTGCCGTTGTAAGTGTGAGGACCAGTCATAAGTCCCTTTAAAACGTGTTCTTCTTTAACCCAGATGCAGCTTCTGGCCTGGTTTTTTTTTTTTTCCCTCCCCAAATCTGAATTTATTATTATTATTATTTTTTTTAAAAAGAAAAACTGGAGTTTTTCAAGCGTGGAAGAAAAAGCGGTTGGTTTTGTTCTTTTTTCAGGATTTCTGGCACTTCCTTGTCATGTGGCCGGAGGGCCAAAAAAAGGGTGCGTGCGTGTTGTGTATTTCCACACCTGCAATTAATAGGGGGTTGGGGGACCTTGCCAAGGTCTGCAGGGGTTGGGCGAGAGAAACGATCCCGGAAGTTGAAATTTCAGCAGCGTTTGCAAAATTAGGGGAAAGTTTAGGCCAGGAAACCACAATTAATTCATCCTGGGCTCGTTCCCTCTTGGTTTTTTTGGCACAGTTTAAGCAGGGATTGACGGGTTAATCTGGAGGTTAATCCTGGCCAACCCGAACTCACGTGTGCCTAGCAAAGAGGGGGGGGGGCAGGGAGATGCCCCTTGGGCTCCCTCTGGTTTGCAAGCTGGAGGGTGTGTGTGTGTGTGTGTGTGTGTGTGTTAATCAGCTGAGGTTCAGAACAAACCACAGTTTGCAAGGTGATCCTAGCTAGTGAGGTGGGGTCCTTACCGGCTAACCTTGCTGCTTACAAGGGCTGGTTTGGGGGCATCTCCTTGGGGATGGGGTGCAACTGACCCCCCTGGCCATCCAGAGGGGGAGTTTCTCTTCTTGGGGTGCCATGTCCCCCCCCCCTCCATTCTCTCTCTTGCTCCCTTTCTTTCTCTCGTCCCCTCCTTTTCTTTCCCTTTCTCCCTTTTTCTCATTCTCCCCTCTTTCATTCTCTTCTCTCCCTCTTTCATCCTCCCCCATTTTTCATTTTCTTTCTCATTCTTTCCCCCTTTTTTTTCACATTCTGCCCACATTCTTTCCATTTTTCTCTCATTCTCTCCCTCTCCAGTTCTCTTTGCTCTTATTCTCTCTCCCTCATTCATTCTTTTTCTCCCTCTCCCTTTTTTCTCTTTCTCCCCTCATTCTTTCCTTCTCTCCCTCATTCTTTCTCCTCCCCTTTCCGTTCCCCTTTCATTCTCTCCCTCTCCAAGACTTTCATTCTTTCCTTCGCTCTCTTATTCTCTTTCATTCCCTCTCCCTTTCTCACGCATTCTCTCCCCCTTTTTCTTTCTTCTCTCCCTCATTCTTTCTCCTCCCCTTTTCCTTTCTTTCCTTCTCTCCCTCTCCAAGGCTCTTCCGTTCTTTCCTTCGCTCTCTCTTATTCTCTCTCTTCCCTCATTCATTCTCTTCCTTTCTCACGCATTCTCTCCCCCTTTTTCTTTCTTTCCTTCTCTCCCTCATTCTTTCTCCTCCCCTTTTCCTTTCTTTCCTTCTCTCCCTCTCCAAGACTTTCTCGTTCTTTCCTTCGCTCTCTTATTCTCTTTCATTCCCTCTCCCTTTCTCACTCATTCTCTCCCCCTTTTCCTTTCTTTCCTTCTCTCCCTCTCCAAG
>BLBF01000081.1:9474050-9498873 GCA_015471245.1 Laticauda colubrina
CTCATTCTCTCCCCCTTTTCCTTTCTTTCCTTCTCTCCCTCTCCAAGGCTCTTTCGTTCTTTCCTTCACTCTCTTATTCTGTCTCTTCATTCTCTTCCTTTCTCACTCATTCTCTCCCCCTTTTTCTTTCTTTCCTTCTCTCCCTCATTCTTTCTCCTCCCCTTTTCCTTTCTTTCCTTCTCTCCCTCTCCAAGGCTCTTCCGTTCTTTCCTTCGCGCTCTCTCATTCTCTCCCTTCCCTCTTGCTCCAGGTGGGGAAACTCCTGAAACGTTCGCTTCGAAAGGGGGTGGGGGGGTGGGGGTGGGGGTGTTGTGCGTGGGGCCCTCCCCCCCCGCTTTGCACACCCGCCCCTTCACACGCCCGCGCCCAGCGCCGGCCCCTTCGCCTCCCGTGCGCGCCTCCCCACCCGCGCTGCCTCCTTCCCGCGGGTGGCCGTTGCTTGCCGCGGCTCCTTCGGGCTGAGCGCACGGCGGGGGCCTCCGGAGCCCCATATGGCGCTGCTGCTGGGGCTGCTGCTGGGGCTGCTGGCGGGGCTGCTGCTGGGGCTGGCGGGCCGGCGGGCCGGCCCCGCGTGGGCCGACGTGGGCTTCGTGGGCCGGGCGCTGGCGCTGGGCGGGCGGCTGGCGCTGCTGGGCCGGGGGAGCGTGGCGCAGCGCTGGGGACGGCTGGCGGCGGCGGGGTCCGGCCGGCCCTTCCTGCGCTTCCAGGGCCGCAGCTTCAGCTACGGGCGGGCGGAGCGCGAGAGCAACCGCGTCGGGCAGGCGCTGCGGGCGGACGGGCTGGGCGGGCGGACGGCGGCGCTGCTGGCCGGCAACGAGCCCTTCTTCGTCTGGGCCTGGATCGGGCTGGCCAAGCTGGGCGCCCGGCCCGCCTTCCTGGGCACCGCGCTCCGCCCGGCCGCCCTCCTGCACTGCCTGCGCCAGTGCCAGGCCCGCGCCCTCCTGGCCACGCACGGTGAGCGGCGGGCGGGCGCGGAGGAGGGGCCGGGGAGTCCCTCGGCACGGGAGGACGGGGCGAGGATGATGGGGTGGGGCACCCTTCCCACGCGTGGGGAGGCAGGGGCTCGGGTGGGACGACTGGAGACCATCCAGGTGGGCCACTCCTCCCGCGCGTGACTTCAGCAGGGGAGGGTGGGGAATGGGGCGACCCTCCCACTCTTGACCCTGATTGGACTGGGGGTTACGGGCTCCCATGCACCTGGAGGGCGAGAGGCAGGGGATGATGGGTCAGGAGGCCCTTTTGTCCGCTCCTTCCTGCCCTTCTCATCACCACAAACCCTGCAAGGGAGGCCAGGCTCAGGAGACAAGAGGGTCACCCAATCTCCCCGATCTTTGCAGAACTCTTCGGAGCCGTGGAGCCCATCCTCCCCAGCCTGAAGGAGATGGGCGTCAGGGTCTGGGTGATGGGGAAGGGGCCCTATCCACCGGGCGTGATCAGCCTGGAGAACCTCCTGGAGGAAGCCTCTGACGAGCCCCTGCCTTACGAGCTCTCCACGCCGCGCCACCTGATGGACACCTGCCTGTACATCTTCACCTCCGGCACCACAGGTGTGGGGGGGACAGAGGCTTCTGGGGGGGGGGGGGGTTTGGGGGGGGGGGGGGGGGGGGAGGGAGTCAGGGCTTGGGGCTTTCGGGAAGAGGAAGGCTAAAGTAGCATCTTGACACCATCATTGTGTCTATGTTGCCTTAGTTTGTTGTGCTACTTTAAGGCAGAGTTTTGCCCTGAAGTCATAACACAAATAAAATGTAGCAATCGGTGTTTTTTAAAACCTGACACCCTTTTGTTCCTTTTCTCCTCCTTCCTTTCTTTTCCTTCCCTTTTCTCCCTTTCCTTTCTCCTTCCCTTCCCTTCTTTCCACTTTTTTCACATCCTTTCCTTCTTTCCTTTCCTTCCTTGCTTCCTTCCTTTCCCATCTATCACCCTCATCCCCTCCTTTTCTTCCATCCTTCTTCCCTTTCTTTCCTTTCCTCTTCTTCTTTCCTTTTCTCCTTTCCTTTCCTCTTCCATTCCTTCTTCTTTCCTTTCCTCTTTCCCTTCCTTTCCTTTCTTCTTTCCTCTTCCATTCCTCCTTCTTTCCTTTCTTTTCCTCTTTCTTTTCATTCTTCTTTCCTTTTTTTCTTTCCTCGTCCCTCCCTCCCTCCCTCTGTTTCCTTCCTTCCTTCCTTCCTTCCTTCTCTCCAGGCCTCCCCAAAGCTGCCAAGGTCAGCCACTTGAAGACCATCCTTGCCCTAGGATTTTACAAGCTGGTGGGGGCCCGCAGCTCAGATGTCATCTATCTGACCCTGCCTTTGTATCACATGGCTGGAAGCCTGCTGGGCATCCTTGGGACATTTGGGCTTGGTAGGTTCCAGGGGCTTTGTTGGCTATTTGAGTCATTAAGGCAAGGCTTCCTTCCCCTCTTGCTCTTTCTCCTCTCTAGAATTCAGGGGTAGACTGCTCTTGGCTGTGGAGGCTCCACGTTCTGCTCCTGCTTCCCAGCCAAGGGGGGGATTCCCTTTCCATCCCAGAGACCACAATTTAATACCGCTAAGTTTAAGGAGGTGAACCTCCCTGGCGGTTTGATGGGGGGGGGGAGAATGAAAGGACGGCTTTCTTTTCCTGAGGACTAGAAACTTGTTTAGTTTTCTTGGAAAAAAGGAGAAATAAAAAGGGGTGTGGCTTGCTGTTTCTTGCCAGGGGCCACCTGTGTGCTGAAGAAAAAATTCTCAGCCAGCCAGTTTTGGCCGGACTGTCGGACTCACGGGGTGACCATCTTCCAATATATTGGGGAGCTTTGCCACTACCTGGTTAACCAGCCACAGGTAAGAGCAGAAAAGGGAGGGGGGGGGCTCTTATATCTCCCTCCGGTGGCCACCCCTAGTATTACTGCTGGGATTTCTGCCTTTGTTTTACCTTTATTATTATTATTTGAATATTTGAATGAATTATTTATTCATCATTGATTGATTGATTCATTGTAATTCTGGCTGAATGGCTCCCCATGGTTCATTTTTATTTATTCATCTTTTAAGATGTTATTGTCAG
The DNA here is from genome assembly GCA_015471245.1 of Laticauda colubrina. Classification (NCBI taxonomy): domain Eukaryota; kingdom Metazoa; phylum Chordata; class Lepidosauria; order Squamata; family Elapidae; genus Laticauda; species Laticauda colubrina. The sequence goes on from BLBF01000081.1 coordinate 9,477,075, forward strand.
CCATCCAGAATTACTTTGGAGTCGTGAGACGGACAATGTATAAATTTAATAAATAAATAAAAGAGGCCGCTGTTGCAAACAACTTCTGCATCGTGCTGGGTGGGGAATGACACCCCCTCCTCAGCATTGTCTCCCTCCCTTATAAAAAAAAAAGCCCTCCTGATCCATTGGCAATCAAACCCGGAACGATTCTTACCAACATTTGGCAACCGCAAAGGGTCCTTCCGATCTTCCAAAATGGGATAATTTCCCAGAGAAAGTCTCCCTCTTCACTAGCCAACGCAGCCCGTTGTCGGCTGTCCCTGTTTCAGCTTGCAAAAGAAGCTGGGCCCTGTTTTGTGGCACTGTGTTCCTTCTCCTTTCCTGCAGAGCCCGGCTGATCGGGAGCATTCCTTGCGCTTGGCCGTGGGCAGCGGGATGCGGCCGGACGTCTGGCGTGAATTCCTCCGCCGCTTCGGAAACATCAAAGTGGTGGAAACATACGGCATGACTGAAGGGAACGTCACCCTCTTCAACTACACCAGCACTGTGGGGGCCGTGGGGCGCGGCTCCTGGATTTATAAGGTGGGCATTGTGATATTCCTGGAAAAGCTGCCTTACCACTATCCGACTTACATCGTCATCTCCTTTTAATGACTCCATAATCTCTTGCAGCATGGAAACTGGGCAAATGAACGGAGCTGAGTCTTTACTGGCAGAATGCCCTTCCTGTCATTAGTGTGGAGTTTTATTCAGCAGATATATTCTCAATGTGCCCAGAGAGAGAAATATCTGCCTCTACCTAGGATCGAACTCACAGACTCCTGATTGTCAGGCAAGCAGCTCCACCTTTAGGCCACTCACACTGTCTGACTTAAATGTATTCGACGTATTTGTTAAACAAATATTTTATTTAATACATTCCTAGTTATTAATCCAGCCAGAGTTGCTTGGCGCACATAGGCGGCATATAAGTTTAATAAATGAGTAAATAAGTATCTAAATAATAACAGAAGCGAAGTGAAGCATGTTAAAGTGAAGTGAAACAAAGCAAAGTAAAGCCATTTACATGGCTACTCGGTTCACACCCAGGTGACTCCGGGCAGCTTAAAAAATCCAAAAAAATCTGTAAAACAACCTCTTTAAGGTTTCTCATCTCTTTCTGGTTTGAATTTACCTTTTACCGACAAAGAAATAAAGGCTTGAAGATTCTCTACGTTTCTCCTTGATATTTTTCTCCCCCACCTCCTTGGGGTAAAAGACAAATTCAAATCAGAAAGAAGCTTATCAAGTTTTTTAATTGTTCAGGTTTTCTAGCTTTGCTTTCCCAGAGTAGATTCAAGAGCCAAAGGGGGAAGCAATCAAATGCATGAAATTAAACACAGCTTTTCTGAAATAAAGGACAGTCCTTCCGTCATAAAGGCTCTGTGTTTTGATCGGTCACCAAAGTCCGTGCAACCTAGAAGTAAAAAAATTGTAGTCAAAGAGGAGTAACTGGATTAAAAAATAAATAAAAAGGAAGAAGAGGTCAACTATTTGTGCACGGTGTTCATAAAAGGAAAAACTGGAAGGAGAAAAATCTTCCTTTTGAAATTGCATCATCATGACTTCTTTTGCCCTTCAGTGCTTCAGTCCCTTTGAGTTGGTTCGTTTCGACGCTGTCCAGGGCGGTCCGCTAAGGGATGAGGCCGGCCGGTGCCAGCGTGCAGACATAGGTGACCGAGGGAACTTTTTTTTTGGGGGGGTGGCATCTTCTGTCTCCCCTTCCCTTCTGCCTCACATTGTCTTGTTTCCCAGCAAGTTACGAGCAATCCTCGGCTTAAATGGCCACCATTGGGAGCAGAATTCCCACGGGTCCCAATGGCAGTCATCGGACATGGCTCCTGGCTGATTTGACGCCCTGGTTTCACTGTGGTTGCTAAACGAATCACGGCAGGGCTTAAGCCAACCTGTGCAGTGGTTAAATGAATCTGGATCCCCCCCCCCCAAAAAAAAAATTGGTTTGGCTTGTCAAGAACCCATGTTCAAAGGGCATAAATCGGGGATCTCACAAACTCCCAGGACACCGTGACCATCCACTGGTGGTTAGGTTTCTGAATTTGGATTGTGTGGCCTGGGGACGCTGTGATGGTCATAAGTTCATGACACTGGTTGCAAATTATTTTTTCAGTGATGTAATGTCTGATGGTCGATAAACTATTTAATATCGTGAACCACCGGGAGTTACCCTGCGGGAAGATGGGCGTCCCAATAAATTTAACAATTTTTTTTTTTAAAAAAAAGGAATGGTCATATGCCGAGGACTAATCCGTGCGGTTGTTTTTCTTCCCGTAGGGGAACCGGGACTCCTGATTTCTCCGGTGACATTTCGTAACCCGTTTCTCGGATACGCCGGTGGGCGTGAGCTGACTGAGGCAAAGATGCTACATGGCGTCTTCTCCGATGGGGACGTTTATTTCAACTCCGGGGACTTGATGGTGCAAGACGCCAAAGGGTTTATCAGCTTTTGGGACCGTACAGGAGACACCTACCGGTAGGCTGGTTTCCTGCTTGAGCCAAGTGCGAATCCTGTCTTTAAGCTCGCTGGTTGTAAGGCTGGGCAGCTATTCAGCGCAGGCGAAGGCCTAGCAACACCTCAGGAGCGATTACAATTAGGGCGAAAGTGCGAATTTCCACTGCAGAGGATTCACGGGGTGTCCTCGACCTACGACCGCCTATGGTCATCTTTGATTTAATGACTGTAGTCGAGCCCAAAATTTTATGTGTTGGCTGTGAATTTTGCCCCATTTTAAGACCTTCCTTGCTGTTATCTGTTAACTTAGTAGCATGGTTGTTAAGCGAAACGGTTGTTTCCTCCATTGACTTCGCTTGTCAGAAGGTCGCAAAAGGGGAACCACGTGAACTCTGCTACTGTCATAAATATGAGTCAGTTGCCACACGTGTGAATTTTGATCACGCGACCTGTAGTAGAGTTGAGCTATTGAATTGGAAATTGGGTGATTTAGCCTCTCTGGAGGATGGCTCGGGTTTCCCATGTTGGGCAGGGATGATGGGCTTTGCACTCTAGGCCCTAGGGAGGGCGCAAGAGATTATATTTTTTGAGAAAAATAATGCTGAAATATCGTTCGATTCCTGCCTTGCATCATACTCCCCATTGGCCACACGAGGGCGCCCTTCCTTAAAGAAAACTTTCCCAGGGATTTGATGCCGATTCAATTTTTTGTACAATAACCTCAAATAGTTTTGTTTCACCAAAAAAAAATGGAACAAACCCCAAACTTTCCATTTTTTTAAAATTTAAATTGATTGGTCACTCAACATCAGTTGGCTTTGGGCAGCCAACAGAATGCGAGAAAAACCTCAAAAACCGCTCCAGTCCTTCCTGAACTCTGAGCTGAGTCAGGGTTTTGTTTTGTTTTTTTGCATTTGCAAATTCTTCCCTCCTGGCTTTGCAAACAAATTCCCACTGTTTTTTTTTTTTCCTCCTGTAGTTGGAAAGGTGAAAATGTGGCCACCACAGAAGTCGGGGAGACTTTGAGCATGCTGGACAGTTTGCGGGAAGTCACAGTTTACGGCGTGTCCGTTCCAGGTAAGAGTTAGGAAAACCAGAAAATATATATATATATATATATATATCTGCAACTTTCAGTCCTGTTCTTTGCCTGATTCCCCACCCCCACCCCCCACCCCAGTTCTGCAAACTCATTTTCTTGCATTCTTGGATGGAAAATGCTTGAATGGCAAGAATGGCTGACTATTAATTATCCCTATCAATTATCATTGAAATTGGTGGCATATCAATAAAATAAATTTTTTTCTGGGCTTTGCTCTGGAATTTTCCCTTTGGAAAAGCAAAGATGCAAATTTAAACAATGGATTGTTTTTTCAAACAATAGAAAGACTAGAAATTTTCTAATTTTCTTTCTTTTGTTCCTCGGATTTCCTTCTGGCTGTTGTCTCTTTTCTTCCCCCTTTTGGTGATGTCAAAGGCCAAGGCAGGCGACCACTTACACCACAATCGAGGCCAATGTTTCTGTGGCTGAGTGAGGCGGTTGTTAAATGAGCTTTTTGGTCCCCTTTTTACGACCTTTCTGGCCACAATTGTTTAAAGGGAACTTTTGCAGTTGTTAAGTTACTAACACGGTCGTTAAGTGGATCCATCTTCTCTTGTCAGAGGTTGCAAAAGGGGATCGTGTATTTATGACGCTGCAACCATTGTAAATATGAGTCAGTGTCCAAGCGTCCAAATTTAGAGCCATGACAATGGTTGTAAGCAGGAATACCGCTCCCAAGTCAGTTTTTCCAGTGCATTTGTAACTTTGGTCACTAAATGGATGGTCATAAGTTCAAGGACTTACCTGCCTTCCCTTCTAGGATACGACGGACGGGCAGGAATGGCCACTTTAGTGCTACAGCCAGACGCAAACTTCGACGGCCCTCAAATCTACCAGCACGTGGCCGAGCTGCTCCCACCGTATGCCTGGCCTCGCTTCCTGCGTCTCCAGGTAAGTCTCGGGTTTGAATTCCCTCTTCCCTTCACAACATCCCTGTGAGGGAGGCCAGGTTTTTTTTTTCCAGACCAGATCTGGCCTTCATTCACACGGGGCTGATTTTCCCTCAGGAGCAGCTGGAGATGACGGAAACCTTCAAGCAGAAACGGTTCCGTCTCGTGGAGGAAGGATTTGACCCCAGACGGATCTCCGACCCGCTTTACGTGCTGGACATTGGCGCGAGGACTTATGTCCCTCTCACTCTGGACGCCTGGGCGAAGATCGCCGCGGGGGAGCTACGTCTGTAACGGACACTGTGTCAGGATTCCGGCAGTTACCCCCCATTTAAACCCTGAGTCTCGAACCAAATTTCCAAAACTTCCAAAGGATTTATTAGAAGTTAACATGTCAGGCACTGCCTGGGTGTAGCCAACTCTGAGATACATCATTCCTTGTCACCTTTGACCCTGGTTTTTCTCCCCACACCTCCTGGGTATATCGTAATTCATATCCTCCAATGGGACACCTCCATAGCCCAGAGTCATCCATCATATTCTCCAATTAGAATTTTGCAAGGCAGAAACTTCGGTCACCTAATTGCTATCTTTGAAAACATTGATGGAATGCACTTTCGGTTTTGTCCTTGACTTATAATGGAGGCAGGTATTGAGCTTTCTTTGCTGAGCTGGGCCGCTGTAAAAAATCAAATATTTAAAATTCCCATCGTCTATCACGCCGCCTGTTAATTCGAAGCCTCTCCTCCCTTCCATACCCGAGCTGATTTTTCAGCATTTGTTTTTTTCCCTCGTGGCTGTCATTCAGCAAAATTGTGCAGTCATTAAGTGAGCCCTTGTCCGCAAAGAGCCAGAAAACCGGAATTTAAACCTCGCTTTCTGGTTAAAAAAAAAATAGAGCAAATCAGGAGGCTGCAGATGGTCCCTTGCGCAGAGTAGGAGGCATGGTCGTAATTTTGAAACTGGATGGGAAGCTTACATCGTAAGTCGGGGATGCTCAACGGTCGTAATGCGAGGCCTGCCTGTATTCCTGAATCTTCCTACCTCCATTCTCCCACAACCTGTTCCTTGCAATGCAACTGATTTTTACAAATTGGGGCTGGATTTTCCAATGTTTCTCATTTTTTTTCTACGAGGTCTTTAAAAATCTAAATATTCTTCCTTTTATATCTGACCCACATCACCTGCCCAGCCCCAAACCCAGGACACAAAACACCCTCTGGGGCTGGGTGATTTTTCTCAGTCGACTGGGGGGGGGGGAAATCCCCTTTTTTGGGGGGGTGGGCATTGCCGAAGCTTAGGAGAGCATTTGCAACCTTAATTTCCTCCGTCTTTATTAAATTCCTGATTGGGAGGTGCTGAGATTAGACCCATTTTAAATACTGGGGAAACTGAGGCCCAGATAGGAGTCATAAGCTAAGGGATGTATGTTATATGGTGGTTTATGTTAGTATTTTGGTTTTTTTTTTTAGGAACTGTACGTCATGACTTTGTATTTAATCAACTGCCTAATTTGGGGTGTAGATTTGTTAACCGTGGTTAATTTACTCTTAGTAGCTATGCAAAAGTCAGGAAAGGGCTGACCTAACCAGCATTTTTTGCACTTTGGATACTAAAGCAACCCCCGTTTTCTCCCTCCACCCCAAGCAAAGCAATCGGTGGCCTACCTTGCAAGCGCAGTTTCCCCCCTCCTTGCAATTTTGCTAGCCAGGCCGGATAAATCAATCCAGAGCTGCCTCGGATGGGGTGAATCTATTTCAATTCCACAGGGGCGGGAAATTCAGATCTTTTAGACCAGCTATCATGTCTGTTTCAAAGTTGGGTTTAAGGGGAAAAAAAAAAAAAAGGCTTTATTTTGGGGTGTTTTGATGGAATAAGAAGTTTTTGACAGGCTAGCTCTTGTTCCTGTGGATGAGAAGGGGCTGGCTGGGGAATTCTGGGAGCTGAAGTCTCTGAAAGTTGTCCAGTTTAAGTAACACTGTTCTGGATGTTCACCTAAGTGCATTTTATGATTAAATGATCAAATTAACCTGCTTGGGAAATTCTGTTTATTCCATTCTTCCACCTCGCTTATTTTGTGTGTGTGTGTGTCTGTCATATTATTTTATTTTGTCATGTAGATAGATAAGATAGATAGATAGATGATGAGAGATAGATGATAGACATAGATAGGTAGGTAATGATGATAGATGACAGATAGGTGATAGGTGATGATATAGATATAAGATAGATGATAATGGTAGACAGATGGGTAATGATAGATTATAGATAAATGATATAGATATAAATTAGACAGCTTTCGATATAATTTTGCTATTTATATCTATGTAATCATAATTTATTATTTTATTTTGCTATTTTCATTTTTATTACTTGATGGAAAAGCAATTCTTCCCAATGTTTTTTTTTTTTTTTAAGGTGTAAGAGAATAGAGCAGCTGGTTTATCATAAATCACATCCTATTTTAAGGCATTCTTTCATTCCTTTTATTTTAGTATTTTATGGAACAGTCAGTCTGCTGAATACCTCTTTAAAAAAAGAAAGAATGCAAGGGAATGCAGAAAAAATACGCATCGCATTTTCCTATTTAATCATTTGTATCTTATGTTTTTATTTTATTTTACCTTTTAGCTTGTTTTATAGATTGGCAATTCGCCCAAATACCTCTCTTTTAAAAAAAATATGGCAAGGGAATGCAGAAGTAACACAATAGAAACAATATGCATCACATGTTATGTTATCCTTCTATTTATTATATTGTGTTGTATTTTATTTTTTTATCGCATATCAATTCTAACAAAACACCTTTAAAAAAAAAGAAAAAAAAGGAAGGATTGGAGAAAGACCCCATCCAGCAAAAGAATTTGCTCTGAGACCCCAGTCCATTAATGAATCGATTAGATTTATAAGGCCACCTAATTCACAGAAAGGGGACCTCAAAATTCCTCCACAGTCCAAGCCATTTTCCTCTCCTTCGGGGTGTGTGTGTGTGTGTGTGGCCTACCTCGGAGGGTGGTTGTGAAAGCAAAACTCTCCTACATTGCATGGCTGAAAGGGGGGGGGGAATAAAAGGGTTTTGAAGCAAGCAGCATCCCAGAACCCAGGTTGAAATCTCAATGGGTTCTCACGGCTGCAACTTTCAAACCAGAGTAGGCTGGTTAAAACTCGTTCGCTGGCTTAAAATCGGGAGTTGGCTTGCTCACAATTTCAGTTTTCTCTCTCTCTCTTTTGTGTCTTCCCCCCCCCCCCCCCTCTTTGCAATTTTGGGATGCAAGTAAAAGAAACGGTCTCCTCCCTCCTCCCCTTTGGATATTGTCTTCCTAGCTGCCTCCCCTGGCTACAAAGACAGGGCGGAGGGAGGGGGGTTGCCCCATTGAGCCTAGAGAATAGGGCCATGGGCTTGCGTAAGTGACACCGTGAATGGGCCCAGGAAAGCGGAAAAAAGGGGGAAGCCCACCCACCCACCCACACCCACACCCACACTCCAAGTCCAGGACTTTTAAGTGCAGTTAACTGGATAAGATGGGGGGGGAGGGTTTAGGAATGGGAGGGAAGGTGGAAGAATCTCTTTTGGCCCCTTTGAGATTATCTCCCTGATGCTAAATTGGGGAAGGGTTTTTCTCTCTATTTCTCTTTCTCTGTTACTGTCTGTCTCTCTCTCCATTTTCTCTGTGTCTGTTTCTGTCTGTCTCTTTATTTCTCTCTGTTTCTGTTTCTCTCCCTCTATTTCTCTTTCTCTGTTTCTGTCTCTCTCTCCATTTTCTCTGTTTCTCTCTCCCTAATTCTGTTTTTCTGTTTCTGTCTCTATTTCTCCCTCTGTGTCTCTCTCTCCCTCTCTTTTTCTGTTTCCCTCTGTGTCTCTCCCACTATTTCTCTTTCTTTCTGTCTCTATTTCTCTCTCTGTTTCTGTCTGTCTGTCTCATATGCTTTTCCCAGTGAGGCCCTCAATAAAGTCAGTAAATACAATGTAATAGTTTAAATCCATCTCAAGATTGAAGCAATCCAAAGAATTCTCCTGTTTTTTTCCCCAACTCGGCCAGACACTTTCAGTACCTGGGACAGCATTCAAATAAAGCCACTTTTCCCAGTTCAGTTCTGAGGGTGGCATCTTGCTGGACTACTGCAGGGTCCTTGCCGTAGGGCTGGCCTTGAAGAGGGTGCTGCGAAGGCCCCAGGTTGCCTCCTCATCCCATCACACCAGTTTCCAACTGGTTTCCAGTTCTCTTTTTCCCCTTAGTCTAGCAGGTTCCAGTGGGCGAGTCTGCCACTTGAGAATTGGTCTGCACTTCCAAACAAATAAAAATACTCCCGACCCCCATCTCTTCTGCATGCAAATGAAGCCCAGGTGAGAGGCCAGGTGATTGGCTTGGTCACCCAGGGAAGGTGATGGGTGCGAAGGATGCCACTGAATTATCTAGCCTTGGGAAGCTGGGAAAGGAGAATCCCTTGGAACACATAGAGAAAGGGAGGAAGGAAGGAGGGAGGGGCTCTCAAACCAAATGCAATTAGGTAGCTCCCCCCATCTCTCTCCCCCCCCCTATACAGAGCCAATTCCCCCCCCCCCTTGTCCTCCTTGAACCCTGCTCCGATTATCTCAATGTCTCTGGCGGTGGCAAAGGGCAAACAATGGGACTTCTCAGCTGGCCAATTTAGCTCCCCCCTTCCCTGTGCTGGATTGAGAAAGGCCTCAGAATTTGGGGCAGGGGGCTGCAAAAGAAAGGGAGACGCACAACAGCAGACAAGTGGGGAAAAGTTGAGACCAAAGATTTCATATTTTTATATTTTTTTTTGTGCGGGGGGGGAGGTTTAGAAAACCGAGCAGGGTGGGTTGGGGTCTCTTTGTTTTGTCTGCCTTAAGGGATTCAGTCAGGCAGAGAAAGTTTGCAGGTGGAGTCTGGGATTTGGGTTGCTTTTGGGGGAACGCGATCGCCAGTGGGGGTTTTAGGGGTGCCTCCAGGCGCCCATTGGCGGGCGATGCCACCATGGAGATGTTGGAATGTCCTATTGCTGCTTCTGCAAAACTGGGGTAAGTACCATGATGATAATGATGATGATGATGATGATGTTTATGAGCGTCGTCAGCTAGCAGGAAATTTTGGGTGCAACCCGAAGATCGAACGCAGAAAAATCCAAAAAGTTTAACTCAGGGTTATTGTGCCCGAATAGCGGTTTAATGGATTTGCAAAAGGATGCAAAGTGCTCACCGAGATTTTCAAAGAGGCACTGGAGTAAAAGGAAGAAAATTGAGCAGAACGAGAAGGGAAAACAAAGTTTTGAGACCAAATAAACCCTTTGGGGATGGGATCTGGGCTGGAAAAACCTCGCTTTTTAAACATTTTTCAAGAACCGACGGGTTGACTTTGAGCAAATCCAGCAAGAGAGCATCTGAGAGCCAAAGGAAATAAGTTCTTTTTATCTGATCTAAATAAATAAGTTTTGCTGATCATTCTGCATTGTCAGCCAGAATATTCAGAAATAATTTTGCTGGCATGCTCTAAGAAGTTACAAAACACGCACGCACGCACACACCACAACATATTCAGTGCATGTTTCAATGGACAGCCAGACCACACGGTTTGCGTTATTTTTGTCGGTGTGCAACCACTCACAAAATATGAGTTTTTAGCTTGGTTATTTGGCCAAAATGACAGCATTAAGGTAGCTGGCGGTTGTGTGTTTACAATCCTGTTTTGCAAATGATTCCAAGAATCAGGGTTATAACTGTGGTTTGTGAAGGAATCGAGGTTTGCTGAACTGCAGTTTAGTGTCCTGGGTGAGCGGGAAAATCCTATAGATGTTTTAAAAAACCATTTTCAGATATTGTTGGAGAAAAAAATTCTGAATTCACCTTTTCCTATCTGTGTGTTATTTAACAAGAATAACAGAATAAAGCAGAATAATAGAGTAGGAAGGGAACTCGGGGTTTTCTCGTCTAATTTTAATTCCTAAAAATTAAGAAACTTCCCAGATAGGCAGAAACATGTAAATTGAAAAAAAAAAAAAAATTAAAATAAAGTGAATGTTAAAATCCAAGGGGATTAAAATCCTGAGCTATGATTCTCTTCACTCTTTGAAATGAGATCCAATCAGAATTTGGCCTGGCCAGAACAAAGCTCTTTATAATAGCCTTAAATCAATCTCCATTGGATCAAAGAAAGTAGGTGACACATTCACACAACCAAAGAGAGACACCCTCCCCCCAAACCATCTTTTCAATCCAAATACTTTTTTTTAAAAAAAATAAGCCCGCTTAAATAATTTCATGCCGTAGCGAGAATATAAAATGCCCCTGAATTTCTTCTTCTGCAACTCAGAAGATGAGATTTCCTTTTCCTTTGCAAAAGCTGTTTTCGGCTCCAAATTCCACCCACGGGGGGGGGGGGGGGGGGGGGGGGAAATGCCTGCAAAAAGCTGGTTTGCAAAAGGGAAACCCAGTTTGATAGCAGGATAGTGATGATGCTTGAACGGCTTCTGAGACCAGAGGCCTTTGTCCACTCAATGAAGCGTAAAAAGTTTCACCCCCAAGGATTAACTCGTACGAGCAAGGAGTTTGCACACTGTTTTAGCTCCCAGTTTAACTTGGTATAGTTTGTCCACCAAGCTGCAACTCCCTGAGTTTATTCTGCACGAAATCCAGCCAGGCTACGATCTGTCATATATTGTCGTATGTTTTGCCGAGTGTGCTCAAATGACCCAATATTATTCATTTATCACACTTCCATCTCATAGTAGGAGACATGTTGTGGGTATTTAGTCAGCGATTATTCACCATATGTCATTAAAAAAACACACCAGAAGAGGTGAGTGACAGACTACCCCTGCCTGGTTGGCCAGATGGTATGAACTATCCACGAGGGGGAAAAAAGGCAAATGATAGTTTGATTTCTTTCTTTGTTGGTTTTCCTGACGGCATGTTGGTGAGTTGGTTGCTTCCCAAAGGTGGTGGGATTCACACCCTTCTTCTTTGCAGGGACTTGGAAAATGTTAGATCTTGAGAAACACTGGTGTGTGTGTGTGTGTGTGTGTGTGTGTGTGTGGTTTTCAGACTGAAGGACTTGGGGAAATCTCATTGGCTGACATTGCCCTGTTTCCTAGGTTGTGAGGATGGGAAAGAAGTGGCGGGAGAGAACGTCAGAATTGGGGAGAAACAGCCAAGAGTTTAAGAGCCTCCATCCTGCTTTGGAGAACTTCCTCAGTCCTCAGAGAATGATGTTCAGAGGAGGACTAGCAGAATACCAGAGCTGGAAGGGACCTTGAAGGTCTTCTAGTCCAACCCTTTGCCAGGCAGGAAAACTGTTATCATTTCAGACAAATGGTTATCCAATCTCTTCTTAAAAACATCCAGTGTTGGAGCACCCACAACTTCTAGTGGCAAGCTGTTCCACTGGTTAATTGTCCTCATTGTCAGGGAATTTCTCCTGAATTCCAGGTTGCTTCTCTTTGATGAGTTTCCATCTGTTGTTTCAAGTGCTTTGGAGAATAAGTTGACCCCCCTCCTCTTCTTTGGGGGCAGCCCCTCAAATATTGGAATGCACTATTATTATTCATCTTCTCATCCCTCCTTATTTCCCCTCCCCTCCCAATTGTGACTGCATGACTGTAACTTTGTTCCTTGTATCTTTACGATTTATATTGACTGTTTTCTAGTATGATTTGATGACTTATTGGACACTATGAGTATCATTTTAAGTGTTGTACCTGATGATTCTTGACTCTTGATGAATGTCTCTTTTCTTTTATGTATGCTGAGAGCATTTGCACCAAGGGAAATTCCCTGTGTGTCCAATCACACTTGGCCAATAAAAAATATTCTACTCTACTCTACTTCCTCCTTTCCTTCCTTGTTGTACCTGATGATTCTTGGCTCTTGATGAATGTATCTTTTCTTTTATGGACACTGAGAGCACTTGAGCCAAGAAAAATTCCTTGTGTGTCTCAGCACACACTTGGCCAATAAAGAATCCTTTTCTATTCCATTTTGGGGGACGTTGATGGAAGGAATCCAGTTGGGTTCTTCAAGGGGGAATCTCCCCTTAGCCCCCATCTCGTTTCCATCCAGGCCAAATTCTCCTCTCTTGAGGAGCATGGCGGCTTCATTTCACCAGCGGCTGAACTTGGGGCCAAGTACAAAGAGGGCCCAATGATGGGGAGTGGAAGGGAGAGGGGTCTGGGGTCACGGCACCCCTTGGCTGATCCTGGGGGGGCTGGAATGGAGCCATGATGGATGGACGGCTTGGAGGTGAAGGCAGGTTGGGTGGGGGGAGAGGGGGCTCTTGAGTGATGGGCCAAGTCATGGGAACCATCTCACCCTGGGTGTGTCACATGGCCGGGCAGATGGGATAAGGGTGGTGGGATCCATTGTGCCACGGAGCAAACAAACGAAGCCCCCCTTCACCTCTCCTGACCCTGGCATTGTCCACCCTCTCTGCCCTCCACCCCCTACCCCTCGTGAGGCTGATTGACAGCTCTTCCACGGGGGGGGGGCTCCTTCGTCCACCTCCCCAGTTGCTAAGCCGGGGTTGAAATAGAGTATCCATCAAGATGTCATCGTTGAGGGGGCACAATCCCTGCTGCCCCACCTTCCCTGTGACTGTGGGGGCTGCAGGCAAGCCAAGCCCTAAGGGGATTAAAAGGTTCTTTTGTGTGTGTGTGTCTCTCCCCCCCCATCCCAGCCCAAGCACTTCCCATCTGTTTGAGGAAGTATAGAATAGCAGAGTTGGAAGGGACCTTGGAGGTCTTCTAGTCCAACCCTCTTCTCAAGCTTCAGCATTTAATGCACATAGAATAGAGTAGAATAGAATAGAATAGGAATAAGAATATAAGAGAATATAAATTGGAAGAAATAGAATAGAATAGAGTAGAGTAGAATAGGAATAGAATAGAACAAAACAGTATAAGGAAGAGTAGAATGGGATGGAATAGAATTAGGGCCACCCAATAACTGGGGGAAGAGAGGGAGGAAGGAAGGGGGGACTAGGAAAGGAGTGAAGGAAGGAATTGAGAGGGGAATGAAAGAAGAAATGAAGAAACAAAAGAAGAAAGGAAAGGAAGGAAGGAGGGCAGGAATAGATAGGGAAGGAAGGAGGAAAGGAAGGAAAGGAAAGGAAGGAAGGAAAGAATAGATGGGGAAAGAAGGATGGAAAGGAAGGAAGGAGGAAAAGAAGGAATAGATGGGAAGGAAGGAAGGAAGGAAAAAGACATATTTATTGGGGCCTTGTGTTCTTCAGAGAACTAAACTCGAGTTAATTATCCATGACTCTGTTCTGACTTGACTGACATGGGAGTATCCCTCCGCCTTCTCCCCCTCCACAGACCTGGCCTACCCATCAGAGCTGTCGTTCGTCTTGGAGCCGAGCGATGTGATTGCCGTCCGGGATCGGCCGCTGATTCTCCACTGCCAGGTGAAAGGCGAGGCGCCCATCCACATCACCTGGTACCGCGATGGGGTGGCCCTCTCCAACGACAGCCATACCACGCTTTCAGCCAATGGGTCCTTGCGCCTGGACAGCGTCCACCGGAGGCCTCGGGGAGGCTCTGCGAAAGAGGACACCACAAATTCCAGCGCCGGAGAATATAGCTGCACCGCCCAGAACTGTTACGGCCTGCTGGTCAGCCGCAAGGCTCGGATCCAGATTGCCAGTCAGTCTCCAGATTTTCACTATCTACATGTTGGCAACCTTCCCATTGGAAAGTTAGAAGGAAGGAAGGAAAGAAGGAAGGAAGGAAGATGAGAAGGCAGGCAGGCAGAAGAGGGGAAGGTAAATAGAGAAAGGTGGGAGGGAAGGAAGATGAAAAGAGTGGAAGGGAAAGAGAGAGAAAGGGAAGGAAGGAAAGAAGAGTGGAGGGAGAGAAGGGAGGAAGGGATGGGGGAAGGGGAAAAAAGGAGACAGGGAAGAAAGGAGGACAGGAAAGGGAAAGGAAGGCCAGAAAGGGATAAAAGAAGAGAAAAGGGAGGAGGGAGAAAAAAAGGAAGGAAAATGAAGGAAGTCAAGAAAAAAGGAAGGAGGGAATGAAGGAAGGAAAAGGAAAGGAGAGGAAAGAAGGAAGGAAGGAAAATGAGAAGGCAGGCAGAAGGAAATAGAGGGGAAGGGAAACAGAAAAGTGGGAGGGAAGGAGGGAGAGGGAAGGAAGATGGAAAGAGCGGAAAGGAAAGAGGAAAAAAGGGAAGTAAAGAAGGAAGGAAGAGTGGGAGGCAGAGAAAGGAGGAAGGGATGGGAGAAGGGGGAAGGGGAAAAGAGGAGACAGGGAAGGAGGACAAGAAAAGGAAAAAGAGAAGGAAGGACAGGTAGGGATAGAAGAGAAAAAGAAGGAAGGAGAAAAAAGGACAGAAAATGAAGAAGGAAGTCAAGAAAGGAAAGGAAAAAAAATGTAAAAAAAAAATGGAAAGGAGAGGAAAGGAGGAAGGGAAGGAGGGAGGGAGGGATATCTTAAAGTTTCCACGGTTGGGAAACTCTGATTTAAGAGCTTAGAAATCAAACATCTTGAATGAGGCTTGTTAAACAATTTAAACTCTAGATTTTCCAGTTTCTCAAACCGTCATCCGGAAAATCGGTCCAGCCAACCTTGGCTACAAGTTCAGAACATCCCTCAAGGGCAGCCCCATCTGGGCCACTTTGCAGTAGACAAGCTGTAGACGAGCTGCTAATAAGATTGCAAGGCTTTGCTCAAACTCTGACCATCGCTGCCTGTTGTTCCTCCCTCAAGCGTTATCCAAGTTCCACATGCACCCGGAATCGATGTCGGTCGAAGAGGGTGGCGTCGCCCGGTTCCAGTGTCTCATCCAGGGTGTCCCGGAAGCCACCATAACATGGGAACACAATCGGACAGCGCTGTTGACCGAGGACTATCGGTGAGCTTCATAGGGCCGTGGCGGTGTTGATGGTGTGCCAAGGAAAATGGTAGAGAGTCACGTTGTTAAGTCGAACAATACCTATATCTGTTAGACGCTAACGGGGACACTGATGTTTTAATTGTTTTTTTTTTTTAAACTTGGATATTTAAGAGGATCTGCTGGAGTAGAATGCGGGGGGGGGGGGGAGGAGGCGCAAGAAATACCATTCCAGCAGGACAGCAATTTTATCCTCCTCCTCTTTTAACGACCCCGTAATCCCTTGCAGGGTGGAATCTAGGCAACTGAATGGGGCTAGCCGGAGTTTATTGGCTGGATGCCCTTCCTGTCACCAATGAGGAGTTTTGTTCAGCAGATATATTCTCAGTCAGAGGTGGTATTCAGCAGGTTCTGACCAGTTCTGGAGAACTGGTAGTGGAAATTTTGAGTAATCTGGAGAACCAGCAAATACCACCTCTGACTGGAGATTTTACGGTATCCTTCCCCTACCACACCCACCAAGCACGCCCACAGAACCGGTATTAAAAAAAAATTGAATCCCACCACTGTTCTCAGTGTGCACAGAGAGAGGATCAAAATCACAGCCTCCTGATTCTCAGGTGAGAGCTTTACTTCTAGGCTACCGCACCACTCCCAGGAGAGCAATGTTATGCTCAGATTGATATCCTGATGTGGGAAACTATATGCTACCAATGCCTGGAAATCTACACAGACACAAACTCACAAAACAACACCCACACACCTTTCCGTCTTCTCGTTTCCTTCAGATTTACCCTTCTGCCCGCTGGCATTCTCCAGATCACCGGCGTGAGACAATCCGATGTGGGAACCTATCGTTGCATGGCGAGAAACATTGCCAACACTCGCTACAGCAAGGAGGCCGCCCTCAGCATCAGCAGTGAGCACCAGGGGATGGGTGGGTGGAACTCGTGCTAGGCGGGTGGACTGACCTGGTGAATGGATGGCTATTTTGGGAAGGGATGCAGAATGAGCCGAGCTGGGAAGCGCTGGTCTTATTTACGGGGAATACAAATCGAGCAAGGATTTTCCTGTTGGTCACGAAGATCGTCTCACTTTCTCGTCGATGGGGAGGGGAGTGGCTCTGCATCCCTCATCCCAAAAGAAGGTGGACGGGACTCAACTTTCTCATCTCGTGCTTTTTTTCAGTGTCCGTGCCCAAGGTCTTTAAAGAGCCGGTCATCTTGTCAGGACCCCAGAATCTGACCATTACAATACACCAGACGGCTATCCTCGAGTGCATCGCTACGGGGAACCCTCGCCCTATCGTGTCCTGGAGTCGTCTGGGTGAGTGGGGGGATGCTGAGGAAGACCATCATGGTGGAGGGGAAGGGGACGATGGGACAGGGAAGGATTTCCTGAGAAGGTCAGAAGCACACTCAAAGGAAGTAGCCAAGGAGAAGAGGGTGTTGTGGTTTGCCGGCAGCAGGTGTGGACGGCTGAGGTCTCGGAGAGTGAGGACTCAGATGAGGGGCCTGTGTGTGATTCAGGGATGGGGCCAGGACCATCAGGGAGTGGGATGCTGCCTTTGGAGACTGTGGAGAGTGGCACCAATGATGAAGAGCACCCTGAGGAGCCTGTACCAAGTTGTGTGCATGCAGGGCTGCTCGAAGGAAAGAGCAGCTGCAGCAGCATGGATGACTTGGGAGTAAGTCTGCAAGGTAATGTCCCCTTCCTTAAGAGATAAAAGACAGCTGAGAAACCAGAGTTCTTTGCAGGAAGCAAAGTTTTTGTGCTCAAACCTTATGGACTTTCGGACACTCTTAGTTTGTATTTGGAGACTCTTTGCGTTTGAAATACTTCTTGGCAACTTTATATGGTGTTCTTGGCAGCCTTGCACCACCTTGGCAAGACTTGTTCTTGACAATTAGTTTGAAACAGCCTTTTAACTGGGAAGGAATGTAATTCATAAAGAATCATTCAAAGGTTTTGCTGTTACCTCCATTTGGTGTTGGTTTCCTTGGAACAAGGTTTGGGCCAGAACAGGCTGAGAGATACCTCCAACACTCACTGGATTGTCTTCTTCCCTGTAGACGGACGTTCCATCGGTGTGGAAGGGATTCAAGTGCTTGGAACCGGCAACCTCATGATTTCGGATGTGTCGGTGAAGCACGCCGGGGTGTATGTTTGTGCCGCCAACCGTCCTGGCACTCGGGTGCGCCGCACAGCACAAGGTATCCTTATGGTGCAAGGTAAGACGTCTTCCACATTGGCTCACTGGGAGGCCATTGTGGACCCAGCTTCAGATTACTGGGCAAAGACCAGAACTTGGGGTGGCATTCAGATCTTCGGAACTGGGTCATAAGTAACAGGTCATAATGGAGTTGATGAAAGGGACCTTGGAAGGTCTTCTAGCCCAACCCCCCTGCTCAGATCTTGATTGTATCCTTCTGCAAATGCGATAGCTTACAAGAAGTCTATTGTAGTGTTGAATGGTTGCTAAGCAACCAGATGTAAGCTACCTGTACGGTTGGTGTCAGCACCTCCAGGGCTACCAATTAGTCCTGGACTTACAACCATCTGTTTAGTGACTGGGACCCCAGCGCTGAAAAAGCAACTTACAACCATGTCCCACACTAATGACTGTTGCATCTCCCTGCCCCCTTGGTCACATGATCGAAATTCAAATGCTTGGCAACTGGTTCGTATTTATGATGGTCGAGCCAAATCCACAAGGGGATGGGGGGGGCAGAATCCGGATTCGCTTAACAACCGTGTGACTCCCTTAATGACTGCAGGGATTCCCTTCAACCCCTGTGGCAAGCAAGGGGGGTTGCAAAATGGGGCCCAACCCACTTCTCAATTGTTTGGCTTAGGGACAGAAATGTCGGGGCTCCCTTGTTGATCATTTAGTCGAGAACTTCATAGTGGAATGAAAAACTCCCCGCATCATAGGTGCGATTCGGTTCCGAGGTTGGTGACATTTCAACATATGTCCTCACGGAAGGTGGTCTGTGATCAAAGCCTTTCACCCCACCCCCACAGACACATACCCCAAATCTGGAGATGTGGGGTTCTCGGGGAATCTGATGAATTTCGTCCCCTCCATCTCTCCGTCCTTAACAGATAACAAATAATAGAGTTGGAAGGGACCTAGTAGGTCATCTAGTCCAAACCCCCCACCCACCCAAGAGGGAGTCCCTACACCATTTCTGACAGATGGGAGTCCAGTCTCTTCTTGAAAGCCTCCAGTGATGAAGCTTCCACAACTTCCGAGGGCAACTTTTGTTCCAGGGATTGACTGCTCTCACTGTGAGAAAATTTATCTTTATTTCCAGGCTGAATCTCTCCTTGGTCAGTTTCCATCCATTATTCCTTGTCTGGCCTTTGGGCGCTTTGGAAAACAGCTTGGCTCCCTTCTTCCTCCTCTCTGGGGCAGCCCCTCAAATATTGGAAGATGCTCTCCTGTCTCTCCTGGTCCTTCCCTTCCCTAGACCAGCCAGGCCCAGTTCCTGCAACCGTCCGTCGTATGTTTGACCTCCAGTCCCCTCATCATCCTGGTTGCTCTTCTCTGCACTTTTTCTAGAGTCTCAACATCTTTTTTATATGTGGAGACCAAAACTGGATGCAGTACTCTAGGTGTGGCCTTACTAAGGCTTTATAGAGTGGTATTAGCACCTCACTTGATCTCAGTTGTATCCCTCTGTTATTGTAACTTAGGATTGCATTGGCTTTTTTGGCTGCCACCACACACGGCTGGCTCCTATTTAGCTGGTTGTCCACTAAGACACCAAGATCCCTCTCCCAGTTCCTGCTATTGAGCCTGGTTTCACCCTTCCTGCTCGCCATTCTCATTCAAGCATTCTTATTCAAGGACAAACACCCGGCCATTCCTCCACTTGCCCTCGGGCAGCCATCGATTTTGGGGGATGGTTGCTCCAATAAAGAGATCGGAGGGGGTGGGGGGACGATCGATAGAGTGACCTATGGGGCTGGGGGACAACAAAGGAAGGTGGGTGATGGATGCCGTGCAGCATTCTTCTCTGGAGGACAGAGAGAGGTGTTCTCCAAAGGATTTGGGGAGGGGGTGTTGTGTGTTCCAAATCGGGGAGCAGCGGCTGAATTTGGAAGCGGATCGCCTCGGAGAAAGAGGAGGGAGGAATTTGGGGAGGGGCAACTCCCTCACTCTGAAGGTCGGTTGCACAGCAGAACCGGGAGCCCACCAGACAAGCCAAAATTTGCATCTCAGCTGAGAGTGGAACCCTTGGCTTTCCCAAGGGGTCGGAGGTCAGCTCTCTCCCACCCACTTTCTCCAGCCCAGACTCTCCCCCCCTCCTAAATGGTCTGGTGGACAATTGGGGAGTCTCTGAAGGTGGGCTCAAGCCCACCGCCCCAAATCCAGAAGTCTGGATTTCAATTTGGAAAAATCTCAAATCTGCCGACATAAACAGACCAATTTAAGCCAAGGCGACTTAATGGGGACCTCTTTTCTTTCCCTCTAGGCCACCCAGATCCCTTACCCCTAATTTTGGGGGGTGTTCCTTTGTGTGTGTGTATGTGAGGGGGGTCAGTTCAGGTCCCAGATTCCTGGAAAGCTCCCCCACTCCCAATTTCCCTGCTGTCTCTTTTCCTGCAAGCAAACTCTTCCTCCCATCCGCAGTTTTCAGGGTTGCGATGGGGAAAAAAATGGTGGGGTGATAAGAGTTGCAAAGAAGGCTGGTGGAGAAGGGGGGGGAACACTTGGGGGGAGCCGTAGGGAGAAGAGGAAGGGGGGGAAGCTTAGAGTTCAACTCCCCTTCCTCATTTCCATGTTTGCGTTCCCTAGAGTACCCTGGCCAACAAAAGCTATTTTCGGTCTGTCTCTTTCGCTCGCTCTCTTTCTTTCCAAGCAGAGAGAGGACACAAAATAAAAGGGGAGGGGTCTCTCTCTTTGTTTGGGGTCAAGGCTGAGGTTGGGGCTTTAAAAGGGGAGGGGGGGAAAGAAACCCCACTGCTCTTTTCCCAGCCTTTTGGAGAGCTAATGAGATGCAGGACGTGGAGACGGAACTGTAAAGCTCCTTTTAATTTTTTTTCTCCCCTAGACACCGAGGGGCATCTGCCTCTCCGGCCTCCCAAGCTGAGACCTACGACCCATTCCCCCCCCCCCAAGCTATGGGGTGCAAGCCCAGATCGGAGGGATGTTGCTGCCCCCTGCTGGCACCAAGAGAAGCAACTCCTCCTCCCCCAAGCTCAGGTTGTCCTGGACATAGGAACACGATGGAATCCAACATTTACCCGAAACAAGTGTTGAGTTTTGCCCCTTAATATTACAAGCTTTCGTGCCGCAGTTGTTAAGTGAGTCATGTCGTGAAGAGAGGGACACGGTCGTTAAGTGAATCTGACTCTGCTGGTCAGAAGGTCGCAAAAGAAGGATCATGTGAACTCCAGACACGCCAACCATCGTAAACAGGAGCATCCGAATGTTGATCACGTAACCGTGAGGACACCACAACAGTCATTAAGTGTGAAAATCCTAAGTCTCTTTTCTCTCTCTCCACTGCTTGCTGTTGAACAGTATGGTTTCTTGAGTCTCGACCCAGGGGTAGAACTTCCTCGTGCAGGAGCAGTCTATCTCAGAGCAGCGGTTTCAACCTCCTGGCCTGCCTTGACGGGGATAGCCATGAAGGTTTAGAGGCAGGCGTGGGGGACAGATGGGCAGATGGTCCCCTCGGCTTGTTTCGACTGGTTCTGGGCAGAGGACTAGAAACTTGAAGATTAAAACCAGACGGATGAGCTTTCCTCGTTCTTTGCAACAAGGTCTTTTCGCTTCTTCCCTGATTTTTGTTTTTTTGTGGGTCTCTCTCAGCACCGCCGGAGTTTGTGCAGTGGCCTCAGTCTCTTTCCAAAACACCGGGCACCAGCGCCATCTTCACCTGCGTGGCACAGGGGGTGCCTGAGCCTCACCTGGTCTGGCTGAAGAACGGGAAAGTCCTGGTCCCCGGCGACAACATCAAGCTGACCCACAACAACAGGTCCAGGCCTCCCTCCACAGGGGCTCAAAGTGTTGAAGCCAAGAGGGTGGTGGACAGAGTCACTGCGAAGCATCCAAAGTTTCCATTGATGCTAAACAGACCGCCCAGTTAGCCTGAGGCAGGGGTGGGCTTCAAAACTTTCGGCAAATGGTTGGACTACAGGACCTCCAGAGTCCCTTCCAGCTCTGTTATTCTGTCATTCCTTCCTTCCTTCTCCATCCCTGGAGGCTATTAAGAGACTGGAGAGCCGTTTCTCTGGAATGGTAGAAGATCTTCTGCTTTTGGACTAGATGGCCTCGAAGGTCCCTTTTGGCTGTTATTCTGTCCTTCTTACCATCCATCCATCATTTCCTTCCTTCCATCCATCCACAACCTCCTTCCTTCCTTCCTTCCTTCCTTCCATTCATCTCCTTTCTTCCTTCCACACTCTCCTTCCTTCCTTCCATTCATCTCCTTCCTTCCTTCCTTCCTTCCTTCCTTCCTTCCTTCCTTCCTTCC
>BLBF01000081.1:9501705-9581090 GCA_015471245.1 Laticauda colubrina
TCTATCTATCTATCTATCTATCTATCTATCTATCTATCTATCTATCTATCTATCTATCCTCTATATCTCTATCACTGTCATCTATTTCTGTCCCTTCTTTTCCTTCCTTCCCTCCTCCTCTCCATATCTATCTATCTATCTATCTGTCTGTCTATCTGTCTGTCTGTCTGTCTGTCAATCAATCTACCTCTCATATCTCTCTCTCTTATTTCTATGTCATCTTCTCTCCCCCCCCCCGTTGTCCAGCTGTGGCCCTCAACAGCTGGAGTGGCTGCCCCCTTGAGCTTCTCCCTGGGGCTGCCCCCATGCTGGCTCTCTCCTCCCCACAGAACCGGCGGCCAGCTACGAGATCAGACTCGTGGCCTTCAACAGCCACGGGGACGGGAACAGCAGCCGGCGCTTCGTTTCCCTCCAGGATGACCCGGAGTGGTTGGGTAAGAGCTGGCACCAAGAGCTACCCTCCAGCCAAGTCAGGGGGACCATCTCTGGGCACCCTTTGGCAACAGCCACGGCCGGAGGCAAGATCTCTAACCAGGGAGGGAGCCTCCTTCTGCAGAGGCAGTCTATCCAGAGATCTTCTTTCTCCACAGAGGCCAACTCGGTTTGCCAATGCAGGCAAGATCGGGATGCTTCCCTGGCTGGCATCGTGGTGGGCGTTCACATTGGCATGGCGTGCATTATCTTCTGTGTCCTCTTCCTGATGTTTGGCTACCGCAAGAGGTGAGGGTTTGGAAGGAGCGCTGGATTCGTTCTACTTCCTTAGGCCTCCTTTCCTTCACTTCCTGCTGTCTGCCCTTCCTTCCTTCATCCCTTCCTTCTCATTCCCATCTCCTTTCCTTTCCCTTTCTTCCTTCCTTCCAAGATCTGTCTGGATAAAATGCTGGTAGACTCCCCTTTTCATCCCTTAAATGACCGTGCTCTGCTTTGCCCTTGATGGAACCTCCACACCCCGCAACAGTCTTACTTCAAAAGGCCAGAAACAGGTCCTTTCCCCCCCCCCCCTTCTTTGCTTGAGGACACTTAGCTGAGACCTCTCAAGAACCTCTCCTCTCGGCGGGGCTTCCTTCCGTAACTCTTCTTTGGGGTTTTCTCGCCAGCCTTTTCTGCAAGAAAGGAGCTCAGGAAAACTGGACTGTCCCACAAGGAACCGAATTGGTGTCTTCCAGCTCTCAGGATCCCCGTCTTCACCCGCGCAAGCCGGACAGCAGGGCCAAACCTCCAGAAATAATGGAGCTGGTTGCTCAGGTGAGGACAATTTGGTGGTTGCACTGGTCTACGTTCTGGAGAAGGTCTTGAGGGTAAAACAGGGTTGGGTGGTGGGGAAGGTAGGAGGTTCTCCTTCCTTGGACAATCTTCTGAAATGTGGTGGCCAGCAGATCAGATGGACTGCAACTCCTACGGTTTTTCTGATGGTTCCAGGTAGAAAAATAACTCGATCAATGAAGGGTGTTGAGGTCCCTCATGTTTTGAGGGACACCATGTAGTTAACAAAAAAAACCCAAGCTTTGGTCTAAATGACCTCTCTTTAAATTGATGTATTAGGTGCCATCAAGTCATTTTTGACTCCTGGTGACCACGTTGAGGTTCTCCAGGAATTTCTGTCCCCCACCTGGTCCCTCAGATCTTCCGATGGAGGATTTCCACCTGAATCTTTCCACCCTTCCCAGCTTCTAGAGAGTTGGGTCTTCTCATGACCAAAGTAGGATCATTTCTGTCTAGAAAACTCTGGAATTCAAGGGATGTGAGCTAGAGGTAAATTTCACATAAATATACAAGTTGTGGGACTAGATAAGGCAACGTTGAAAGCAAACAACCTGAGTGGTCACTTATAATATCCTAGATGTTGACTGCTTGTCCTCCATCCTTAAATGGTGAAGCTCTCAACTTGCTATACTGGTAAGCAGGACACAAATTCAGATGTTGAACCTTACTGGTGGTGTGCAGGTTATATTCTGTAGCCACTGGTCTTTTCCATCGCAGATCTTCTAAGGTGGCTTCTGATGTTGGAGAAGCCTGGCCTTCACCACCTCCATTATGGACACCAAGCATTCGCACTTGGACAATTTCATGGAGGTTCTGTAGAGGTTCACCTTGTCTGGAAGGAAACTCAGCTTTGGAGAAGAAGTAAAAGAGGGGAAGTGGACAACATGCAGGGGTGGGATATGGAGAAGAGGACAACCTTGAAGAGGTGCTCCAATTTGGTTGTGATTGTTTTGTCTTTGCAGAACAGCTCCACGTGTGAAGGATGCACCACCAGAGAGGGTCCTCATTTTGAAGTCACCATTGAGCGCTGTCCTCTGTCTCAGCCCAGCGGTTAGGCGAGCCCCGGGACTGTGGCGTGGGGAGAGGTCTTCTAAGGGGCAGGGTAGTACTCCAGAGAGTTTGGGCCTCCCATCATTACCCCACCACAGCTCTCCAAAGAAACTACCTCACCTCTCTGGGAGACACCCCCACCCCAAAAAACATCTAATCCAGGCATCAATCCCCTTTCCCCGTTATCCTGGAAGGTCTATTTTTGATACAAAATGCTAAAACTACCTCAATTGCCAGCCACTCTGGCCGCCAAATAAGACTTCCCCCACCCCTCCCTGGCTCTTTCTTCACCAAAGTGGGGAGGAAAAATGGGGACCCATTTTCCACAGGACCCCTAAGTTTCCAGACCCTGCAGCAACCATTCCAAGGAAGAGATGGAAATCGAAGAGAAGAAACGACTCCTCTCGCCCTTCTACTGTCTGGCTCATTTTGGGATGGAGATGCAAGTTGGACCCACTCCAGTTGTGCCAATGTGGAGGAAGTGGAAACCCCACAAAATATTCCCCAATAATATGGGGTAGAGGAAGACCATCTGGTTCTGCTATTCCCCACCCAGGGTGCTTGGGAATTCGGCACCAGCATACCAAATATCATGAAACCCAAAGTCTCCCCAACTTTCTACCATGTCCCCTCATGCCTCCTTCCTCCATCTCTAGGATGTGTGTGGCAACACCACTGCCCCCCCCCATCCCAAACCCTGCTTTCCTTCTTCTCTTTCGTTGTCCTTGCTGCTCCCTTCAGAATCTTTTGTGGAGTGTTTTTTTGTTTTGATGGATATATAGATTGCATATATATTTGTTTTTTTTAAAGTTTTCGTGACATACAAACTCCATACAGAAGCCTGAGGATGGCAGATGAGATTCTGCTGAAACGTTGCTACAACTTTAAAAGCACTGCAATGACGTGGGATAATACCCGAAGGAAGCTGAACAACACACACACACACACACACACATATATGGTCTCTATCCAAATATTTTTTGAAGAGGGTAACACAACACAACACCACACACACAAAAATTATGGCTGAACTGCTTCCAAAGATGTAAAGTTTTAATTGGAGAAGGAAGGGAAGATGGAATCTGGTTCAGGAGCCATGGAGCTTGAAAGTCAAGGTTGAGAACTTTTCTAGTCCCACAATGAGCTACTGATGGAAACATCTCAACAGACCTCCCACCTTGTGATTGTGGTTTTTGGGGGGCTCAAACTCATCCAGTGAAAAGCAGCCTTAAGTTGGGCGCAAGAGATCGTCTCTTCAACTTCTCTTGGTTGTCGCAACGGTGACTTTTCCAATAGTCACAGTTGAACAACCCAACTCATTGTTGTGATGTCATCCAGACATGACTCCAGAAGCTCGTGATGGTCGCTGCACCAGAAATTCTCCCTTTTTTTTTCCCTTTTCCTTTCTTTTCTCCCCGAATCTAACTTTCTTTCCTCGTCCTTGCTTCTCTTTCTCAAACAGCAAAGCCAACCCGGTGGGATCAACTGTAGCTTAAGCTCTTTTGGAGTCCCACCTAAACGTTTGCTTCTAGGTGAAGATGGATCCATCTTGGTCCTTAAGGGAGTGCCAGGTGGTATTCTCGTGGTAACCAAATGTGAAGATGGGCCAACATTTGGAAAAGGTCACAAGACCTAGAGCAAAATCAAGGACAGGAAGAGAAATTGAGGAAGGTTGGTTCTAGGAGAAGATGCTTACAGCTTTCTTGGTCCATCGGTGGTGCCCTTATCTTTCGTTCTGTCTTTCTACGCTTTTTCAAATGAAAATTAAGAAAGAAAACAGAAGAGAGGGAGAGAGAAAGAGGGGATCTCTTTCTTTCTACAAAAGACTAGGACTCAAAGAATGTTCACAGATTCAGTTTGTACATTTCCCAAAAAAATTGTTGAAAAAAGGAAGAAAGAATATTAGATAGAAGTTCATTCCCACCTCTAAAAACTACAACCAAAAAGCCTCCCACCCCCTTCCTTTCCCTACCCCAAAGTTGAATTTTCTTTCCCAAAGCTTTTCTTTCGGATTATTCCAGTGCCTTAGGCAAAATTATGGGGTTTTCTTCCCCCTTAGCTGAAAATGACTTTGATCTTTGTTTTCCTCAAATATCAGGTGCTTCCCAATGTACAGAAGCGCAGATAGTGGTTCAAGGGCCAGAGTCAACTCCCAAGGACCATGGATGGCTTCTCATGAGGTTGGATGGTCCATAGCTCTATTTTGGAGAGAGAACTAAGACCATCCTTTTCTACCTGTTGACCAAAAGATACCTTGCAAGGAGATTGTTGTTGCTCACGATCTTCAGTGGACTTATTTTTCCCTGACGGTGCGGAAGCGTTGACTGCAAACCTTTTAAGAAAATAACTGAATCTTATTTTTAAATCTCAGATCATCATCTCTTTAAATATTTAAATTAGGGTTGAAAATGGGGGGAGGGGGGAGAGACTTGGAAGATGGCCCTCCTGCCCTTGAACCATTGTGGATAAAGAGAATAAAATGGCTAGTACCAAATGAGATGAGCAAATGCTTTGGAACCTAAAAATGGAGTTTTTAAAAAATATGTACATGTTTGTGGAATGAGGATGCAAGCTTTAAAAGGAACTACCAGAGTCTTCTTGGGAGATTTTAAAAAAATAGGAGAAAGTTTTGGAAAAGCAAAAGAGCTGTTCAAGAGAGGAAATTTCAGGCCAAAATTAAAAAAGGATGAAGAACAGAAGAGCTATCGAATCAGCAAGAAAACTGGAATTGTTCAATTCCAGCTGGGATAAATTTGACATCTATCCAAACTGGGACTTCTCCATCATCACCCTTCTCTGGGGTAAAATAAAAAACATATGTATTTGTACCAACCTCAAATTATTTTAAAGGTTTGGAAATCCACAGGCTGAACAATTCGGAAGGAAGAAAAGACAGGAAAGGAAAATTTCAGAAGATGGTTGGTCTTGAAGGCGGGTTGGACTTCAAATATTTTTCTCCAAATTTTAACACGGGCTCCTAATTTTAAGACGCTGAGGGGCTTTCTTCTCTTTTTATGAAATTTGGGGGTCTCACAAGAAAAATTGCCCTGCTTAGTCACTGAAGATTGCCAAACCCTTGAAGCTGCAGTGCCTGGGAAAACTTTCTTGACTGTGTTGAAAATTAAAAAGAAAATAAAGGAAAATGGTTCCTGGTCAGCCTAGGTTTTTGGGGGGGTGGGGGAAAAAAAGGGTTAAATATTTTTTTTCTCTATCGGCCAAGGCTGATATTAAACTCGACTTTGGGTGTGTGTGCAGGGGTGGGATTCAAATTTCTTAACAACCGGTTCTGTGGGTTTGGCCTAATTTGTGGATGTGGCTTGGTGGTCACGTGACTGACTGGGCATGGCTTGTATGTAAATATTTACGTAAACATTGATTCTTAATATAAAAAGAGAGAGCAACTTTTACCCAAAATCAGGCAAAGCAGGCAGGCAGATTGAGTTGCTCACAGAATCACAAATTCACTCAGAGATCTATCTTTCTGCAATCTGCTGCCTGAGTCTTCCACATAAAATTTGCTTGCAAGCAAACTCACAAAATTAACTCACAACACACCATGTATGTAAATATTGATTTCTTTTTTTTATAAAAAAAGAGCAGCTTTTACCCAAAAGCAAGCAAAGCAGGCAGGCAGATTGAGTTGCTCGCAGAATCACAGATTCACTCAGAGATCTACCTTTCTGCCATCTGCTGCCTGAGTCTGCACTGAAACATAAAAGCTTCGGTCCTAAGGAAGGTTCAGGTCTGCTTTTAGATTAGCTAGAAAGCAAGAAATGCACCGATTTCCTGCTTTCTAGCTAATCTAAATCTCCCTGCACAACAGAACAGCTGATGGTTGGGGGGGGGGGGAAGGAAAAAAAGCAACTTAGCAGGCAAGTTTGAGGGGGGGGAGACCAGGTAAGGAGTCAGTGGGAGGGGAGGGAAGGGGCCAGCCAGGGGCACGATTTGCCGGTTCTCCAAACTGGACAGAATCATACCAACCGGTTCTATCGAACCGGTCCAACCAAGTAGAATCCCACCCCAGGAAGAAAATCTATGGTGGGCGTGTGCGGGAGAAAATCAATTCTGTGAGTAGTGGGACTGTTTCTTAAAATGCACATTTTGGAGGTTGGATTTTTTTCCCTGTCCCAATTTCCTCCGGTTTTCCAGAAACCTCCAACGTATAAATATAGATAGTCCTCGACTTACAACCACAATCGAGCCTGAATTTTAAGTTGCTAAGCAACTTAGTGGAATTTGAATACATTTTATGATCTTTGCTTGCCACAGTTGTTAAGTGAATCTGGCCTCTCCATTGACTTGTTCAGGTCACAAAAGAGGATGGTGTGACACCTCTCCTGCCCGTGGACACTGCAACCACCGTAAATATGAGTCAGCTGCCCAGGGTCTGAATTGTGGTCACGTGAAAGGAGAGAAAAAATTTATTCTAGCCTCCAAAGAAGCCAAACTATCAGGGTAGCCACATCAAAATGTATAAACCATTCCTTTCTTTATTAAACATAGCTTGCAAGTGATAAATATTACAAAGTTTTTTTTTAATCCTTTCTCCAAAAATTAGCTTATTATTATTATTATTTGTTTTTAATCAGGTCACTGCATAATCAATTGGCAATATTTAAACAACTTTTTTTGTGTTTAATCCTCCTTTCATCGCTTTTTTTTTAAAACCGGATCCAAAAACACAAGGCCAAAAAATTTAAAAAAAAATTAAAAAAAAAAAAGAAATTAAAAACCCCTTTTAAAATGGTGCAAAAGGGCTGGTTTCCTGTTCTCTTCCCCACCTCCCCCTTCCGCCACCCCTTAGACCCCATCCCAATATTTCCACCTTATAATTTGGACCTCTTCTGTCCAAGTGGCTCTCCAGTTAAACTGGAGATATGAAGTTTTTTGGGGAGGGGGGTTGTCCCAAAGCTCCCCCCCTCCCCTGCCCCCCAAATAGATTTGACCTCTGCAACAGAAAGAGGCCAGTGGTTGAAACCAAAAGAAGGCAAAGATGGGGGTTGCCAGCCGTGGGGCAAAGTTCCAGGGACGGTCAAACAGATCTCCAAGTTGGTGACTTCCTTAGGACCTTCAAAGTTGGATGTTAATGTAGTGTTTCTTAACCTTGGCTGCTTTTAAGGCAGGTGGACTTCAACTCCCAGGATTCTTCAGCCTCAAGTGGACTTCAACTCCCAGAATTCCCAATTTTAAGATGGGTGGATTTCAACTCCCAGAATTCCCCAACTGTTTTAGGATGGGTGGACTCCAGTGGTGGGATTCAAATTTTTTTGCTACCAGTTCTGTGGCTTGGTGGGCATGGCAGGGGAAGGACACTGTAAAATCTCCAGTCAGAGATGGGATTTGCCAGTTCTCCAAACTACTCAAAATTTCAGCTACCGGTTTTTCCAGAACTGATCAGAACCTGCTGAAGAGCATCTCTGGTGGACTCCGAAACTTCCAGAATTCTGGGACTTGAAGTCCACCCATCTTAAAGTGGCGAAGGTTGAGAAACACGACCCTAGACAAAACTCATGGACAGAAGAGGTGCAAACATCTCAGGATCTTGAGGATCGTTGGACTCCTATAGAGATCAAAAGAGATGGGTTGGCCAACAGTCAACACCCAACGGCTTTGTCCCAAAGCGAAAGCATCTTTTTTAAAAAAACAGTGCAAATTTATGGGTGGAATTGTCCAGATCTGTGGTTGTACTTGTAGGTTGTGCTGGCCCCTGCTCCAAGGAAACCCTCCACCCACCCAAAACTTTGGGAAAAAAATCTCAGGTGGGCTTAAGAGGAGCAGAAACCAGGCTGGCCTTCGGCTGGGGTTGTGTGTCTCTTGGGGTACAAGAAGATGAAAAGGCACCATTGCGGGAACTAAGAGCCACTGTATCAATTTCAGCTTTTTTGGGGGGGTGAGGGGGGAAGACGAAGATGAAAAGGGGGTGCATGGGGCAGAGGGGAGCTGCCCAGCCCCCTCTTGTGCGCCCTTTTCCCCAGGAAACCACGTTTTGACCATTTTAATGTCATACACAAAAGAGTTTCACACTACAAAAGGACATCGACAAACGTCACAATATCCATGGCTAAGCTGTCTCTTTTTTGTGGTTTTGATTTTTCTCTATACAATGTACAACTTGTTTTGTTTTCTTCCTCCCCTCTTTCCCCACTCCCTTTCTTTCTTTCTTCCTTTTCTTTCCATTTCTTTTCTCTGGTTTTTTTTTTCTTTTTTCCTTTTCTTTAATGTGTCAAGAAATAGCTTATATACAACAAAGAAGTCCTTGTTATAACGGGGTATTTTTTTTTCTTCTTCTTTCTGGCAGCAAGGTTACTGTTAAGCAAAAACAAATTTTCATGGAGGGGAGGGTACGAAGGACCGGGGGAGGGGTGGTAGAGAAAGGAAAATTAAGGGGGGGGCAGGATGGCCCTTTCCCCCTCCCTGTTTTCCCGACGGGAACCGTTAACATACAAAATAAAATAAAATATAAACAAGGAAACAAAACAAAAGCTCAGCATGATTCACAAAGCAACTACAACTAAACAGTAACCCTCCCCCCCCAAAAAAACGGAAGCCAGCATATTAATCTTTGAAAGTAAAAAAGGTATTTTTCTATATTACATCTCCAAAAAAAGAGAAAGAGAAAAGGAGGGAGGGAGGGGGAGAGAGAGAGAGAGAGAGAGAGAGAGAGAGAGAGAGAGAGAGAGAGAGAGAGAGGGAGGGAGGGAGAGGGAGGGAGAGAGAAGGGAATAAAAAATAGCTTAAGTTTACTGGGGAAAAAAATCAAATTTCGGAAGAGCGCTCAAAAGGAAGAAACATGGGTGGGGCAGGTCGATTTAAGATCCTGTCAGAAAATCCATTTTCCGGATAGCAAAAGATTCCCATCTAATTTTGGCTAATTTCTTGGCAGAAATTCAAACAGGTGCTTTTTTGGAATTTTTCTTTCTTTCTTTCTTTTTTTTGATACTTGAGCAAAAATTATTGCACGTTTCCTACGTCACCGAAAAAAAAAAAAAGATTAAAAGGAGTAGAGAAAGAAGGAAGAAATTGACAAAGGAAGGAAGGGAAAGTGGGAAGGAATAGAGAAGGAAGGGAAGGAATAGACAGGGGAAGGAAGGAAGGAAAATCAGCACAATATCCAAACCAAACTGAAACCCAAAATCTTAAGCCTACGTGACCCACATAGTTTGAGCCACAACGGAGAGCCAAGGAAAGGGGATGTTCAGGATGGGGCGCCTAGGGCGAGCTGAGGAGGGCTTAAAACCCCACATTCGAAAGAGCAAGAGAATAAAATAAAATATAAAACAAAACCATCGCCAGAGGCCTCTAAGGCCGCCGCGTCGCGAAAGCTGGCTTTGTAGAGAATTGCACATTTTGGGGGGTGGGGGAGGGGCTGGCGGGCGTGTTGGGCTTTCTAAGGTTCAGGTGGCGGAACCTGCCTGGTTCCCCCCCCCCCCAGACTCATCTCCGGGATTTTGAAGGGCGCGGGGGGGGGGAACAAAATCAATCCTGGGTCTTGGGGTCTCTTCGGGTGCATCCACGCCAGGGTTCTTCTGCCGCCTTCCGTGGATTCGTTAAGTGCTCGGAGGTTTGGAGGGGGCAAAACGGACGCAGAGAGAGAGAGAGAGAGAGAGAAGAGAGAGAGAAGAGAGAGAGACCATCCCAGCAGCTGCCAGCCTTTTCAGATGGACCAAAGGGTTGACCCGAAGGACCCCAAGGGCTAATACTTGGGGAGCAAAGAGGGGGAAAAGTTTGGGCCCCGAGAACGAGAGTGGGGGCCTCCCACGGTTCGGATCTCCATGTGGAAAAGAGCGGGCGGATGTCGAGAAGAAGGGGAAAAAAACAAAAACAAGTGAAGACAATGGGGTGTAGGAATCGGTGAGCGGGAAGACTCCTTGCTTCTGGTGTCGAAGGGTCGGAGGGATGACGGAACTGGAAGGGACGCAAGGATCCAGGGTCCCTCGCCTGGCCAGGAGCTCCTTCTGATGGCCAACAGCTGGCAGGATCCGCAGAAGGGAGACTCGATCTCTTTTGTCACCCAGACTGATGTGGGACAGCGCTGGAGGAGAGAGTCCGACCAATCTCCGGCATGCAGAAGTTTCGTTTTCCTAGCATGGACGATTCTCCCCCCCCTCAAAAAAAAACACCCCAACAATACCCCTTTTCTTTCTGTGTTTGGTGGTCTTCCCACCTCCAAAAGCAGCCTTCTCATGGATGTTTGGACCCCCCCATCAGGGTTTGGCTTCAGCTCCGGAAAGGGGTAACCATTATAAATCCCCCCCCCTTGACTTGATCCCTTGTTTTTAAGTCAGGATGGAAAAAAGGCCGTTCCAGGACTCTGTTCTCTCCAGGTGGTCTCCTTTTCTCCCTCCCGTGGAATTTAAAAAAAAAAAAGAGCAAAAGAAAGGCATAAAAAATGAAAACAAAAACGAGAAAAAAAGCAGATATTAAAAAGTTCTACAAGGTTGCCATTACAGTCGAAGAAAAAGGGGAAGGAAGAGAAAAGCGCATAAAAAGGGAGTGTGAAAACACACACAGGCGCAGTGCGAGCGTTGTCCGAGCTGATTCTGACTTTGGGTGGGAAGGGAGGAGGGTGGAAACAGGAAGGGCTTGTGGTGCTTCCTGCCTCCCAAAAACAAAATCCAGAGCGGGCGGCGTGGGTAACAGGAGTGCCAGCGAGACGGTTGCAAAAAGGGCCGGGGGGGATCATGTGAAAGTTTCTCGTCTTCATTTTTCTTCCTTTTCCCCCCAATGTTTTCTGGGGGAGGGGGGGTTTCCTATCCCTCCATGGTAGGCACCAGTACAGGCACTGCATGCGATGGATGAGTGGCGGGGGCTCAGAGGGGGAATCATGGGGAGGAGGAGGAAGGGGGGGCAGGTGCAGGGCTGGTGTTATTTTTGCCCGCTGATGGATTGCGATATCGAGCGTGGAGGGATCATATCGAGTAGATATTCCCGCTGCCGGTCCGCCAAGCTGGACCCTTTGTGGCCACCCATCCCGGCGTTCAGGTAGGCGATGTTGACTCCTGGAGAAAAAGAGACAGAGACAGAGACACACATACACACGCAGACAGAGAAAGACAGAAAGACACAGAGACACAGAAAGACAGAGACAGAGCGAGAAAGACCGAGAGAGAGAGAGAGAGACAAAAACACATAAAGACACACACACCCCCAGAGAAAGACAGAAACAGACACACCGAGAGAAAGACAGAGAGACACACACACAGAGAAAGAGACAGAAAGACAGAGAGAGAAAGAGAGAGAGAGAGAGAGAGAGAGAGAGGGAGGGAGGGAAAAAAAGTTAAGTCCTTTTTTTGGTTTTGGAAATTTCCCAGGTAAGCTTCTTCACCTGAAAATATATCTAACCATCTCAAGAGTTTGTCCTTCTCAATACATATTGAGCTAAAACTAGAAATATTTCTGCTAGAGATTTTACCTGAAATCTATAGTAAGGAGAATGTCTGTCTAATTATTCATGTATCAACTACAGCAAGGATGGTATTTGCACAACATCGGAAAGGTAAGGAAATCTCCACTGACAAGAAGATGATCAGGAAAACATTAGACTGTGCAGAAATGAACAGATTTAACACTAGCAATCAAGGAGAAAGAGCAAACTCAGTATATTATAGGATATGGAAAATATTTTATCAATGGTTAGAGAATTAAAAAAAGGAATTTGGAAACGAGGAAGAATAAAAGAAAATAGAAAATAAAGTAAGAGATATAAATCACTGTCAATTATATATATGATGAGAACAATGAGATGCAATGCTGATCAGATATCACCAGAAGAGCTGTATAATGATTAGTAGTTTGATGTATCTTAACTCTAAGCTTAGATAAAATAACATTAACGTGAATGATGTTATAAAAGTTGAAGAAGGTGGCACTGAGGTGTTGGTGCCCAGACGACAGA
The DNA here is from genome assembly GCA_015471245.1 of Laticauda colubrina. Taxonomy (NCBI): domain Eukaryota; kingdom Metazoa; phylum Chordata; class Lepidosauria; order Squamata; family Elapidae; genus Laticauda; species Laticauda colubrina. The sequence goes on from BLBF01000081.1 coordinate 9,513,914, forward strand.
CACACTGTTTGAGAAAAAAATGAAATGTTTGTACTTTTGAAACAGAAAAATAAAAAACAGTATTATACAGTAATATACAGTATTATACTGTATATTAAAAAAAAGAGTTTGTCAGAGTATATTCATGAACTGGAATAGAGCTTAATAACAAGGTCAGCCAATGAGAGCTGAATTGGGGGGGTGAACCTAGGCCTGGTTTATCTCTGTTCTGTGCTCAGCTCTAAAGTGAAAGAAAAATGAACCTTCTTGCTTGCTGAAACTGAGCTGCTGCTGCTGCTTTTGCTTATGTTACGTTGAAAGAATCTACAAATGGTATTGTACACTTTACTCATGTTAATATGTTTCTAAAGAAGTTTAATGATCCTGATGGATCAGTCTGTGTTTTCTGGACGTGAATTTATGCTGCAAACTCTTAACAGAGTTTGTCATTCTTGGCAGTGGGAGAAAAAACCACGGGAGACCCAGGAAAATGGCGGTTAAGGCAAGACAAATGGTCTGTAAATCAAGCAGAGTCTCTGCTCTAGGACTTCGGAAGAGTCAGGAATGGGGGGCTAGCCTGCCCCGAAGCTCGGGTTCGAGTTAACAGGTGTGGCCGTTGCCTGTGCAAAAGGACCAGCTCGGTTTTCCCCCTTCCTGGCCTTCAAATATTGAGCGGCAAATGTTAAATCAGAGCTTCCAGAAGCAGACATGAAAGTGGTAACTGAGGGACTATCAACTCATAAAATTTCTCCAGGGTCTTTTTAGAGTTGCCATTAGAAAGGGAGGGGGGGGAAGGGTTTGAAAGAGCAGTGTGGCAGCTTGGAAATCAAAAGTGCATTCCATACATAATTTTTCAAAGATAGTAACTAGGGGACTTAAGTTTCTGTGTGCAAATATCTAATTGGAGAACATTGATGACTCTGGGCTATAGATATGTCCCATTGGAGAATATGAATAATGATACACCCATAAGGTGGGGAAAACCAGAGTCAAGGGTGACAATGAATGATATGCCTTAGAGTCAGCTACACCCAGACAGCGCCGGACATGTAAACTCCCAATAAATCCTTTTGAAGTTTTGGAAGTTTGGCTCGAGACTCATGATTTAAATGGGGTAACAGCCGGAATCCTGACAGGGACAAGGAGGAAAAAAGCCCCATGGAAGAAGTGGGACACGATATCCCAACCACAATCAAACCACCAGATTTATGGTTCCCAAAGATTTCTAGGGGATAAATCTGTTAAGTTTTTTCTTTTAATTCCCTCGAGAGATCGAAAATTAAGAGCTTTGTACGAGTGAAATTTAATTGTTTACAGTTTAGACTTCGTTTCAAAAACCCTGATTTATGGGAGAAGTGTCAGCGAGCTTCTCATGGACATAAAAAGAGCAAGAATTTCTCCAGACCTTCCTGAGTTTGGGACATTCCCAGTCTGCTTTTGAAATAACCATGGAACAAAAGTCAGGACACAGTCCGGAGCATGGACTGTTCTTTGGCAACCCCTATGTCCTAAGCCCCAACTCTAGCTCGAAGCATCCCCTCCAGGCTGTTGCAGCAGAGAGAGGGGGCCTGGCTCTTGGCTGAATTCCCACCCATCTCCTTCCAACCCCAATTCGGCCCGGTTACCTGGCATTCCGAGGAGTCCGCTGGCAACGGGGAGCTGCGGCGCCTGTGCGAAGTTGGAGAGCATGGAGCGAGCGGACGTGGGCAAACTGCGTTGTAGGGAGCTTTGAGGCTGGGGGGCCTGGAGGGAAGGAATGAAGGAGGGAGGAAAAGGTATAGTTATGTTGGATGTCTTTATTGTGCTTAAAATCCTTTTTTTGTTGTGTTAAAATGGTTTGGGGTTATTTAAATTGCCCAGAGTTCTTGATGGAGATGGGGAAAGAAAGAAAGAAAGAAAGAAAGAAAGAAAGAAAGAAGGAAGGAAGGAAGGAAGGAAGGAAGGAAGGAAGGGGAGGGAGGGAAAGAAAGAGAAGAAGGTAGGAGGGAGGCAAGGGAGGAAAGAAGGAAGGAAGGAAAATAGGAGTGAGGGATGGAGGGAAAAAAAGAATGGAGGAAGGGGGGGAGAGAAAAAGGGAGGGAGGCAGAGAAGAAAAAGCAAGGAAGGAAAGAAGGGAGGGAGAGAAGGAATGAAAAGAGAAGGAAAGAAGGAAAGAAAGCAGGGAAGCCAAGAGTAGCTGTGGGGAAACCCTTAAACCAAACACCATTTCGAACTGAAGGAGCATCTGGGCCAGGGAACTGGCACAGAGGATGGCAGAACCATGCTGGGCAAAGGGGCCAGGCAGGCAGGGCCTCACCTGTCGGAGTGTGTGATGCCTCATGATGCTCTCCTGCTTGCTGACACTGGCCACGCTGGCTGGAGCTGTGGTGGGCGAGAGAGTGGCCTGCTGCTGCAGCCGCTGCTCGATCTCCTGGGGAAGATGGGAGGGAGACTGTTGCAGTCCTGGCAGTGAGCCCCACGTTGGGCACCCCAGTTCCCTCCCCTCACCGGGGGTCCCTTGACCTGCCTGTTCCTGCTGCAAGGCTTTGACGAAGGCATTCTTCAGCCTGTTGGTGTGCTCGGCCTTGAGCGCCTTCTTCTGGTTGGAGGTCATGCACTGCTCACACAGGATTTTGCCATTCTTCTCCTGCTTCCAATGTGGGGTGAAGTCCGTGCGGCACTGCGCGCAGATGAAGGGCTCCACTCGGAGGAGGGAGGAGCAGCCTTTGCCTGAGGGGAGGGGTTGGGGGTGGGTGGGGAGGAGGGGGAGGAAAAGGAGGAAGAGGGGAGGAGGAGGAGGATTAGCCCCAATTATCCAAGGAAAGCAATTAAGCGGTGGCTCAGTGGCTGAAGCACTGAGCTGGTCGATCAGAAAGTTGGGCAGTTCAGAGGTTCGAATCCCTAACATCACATAACGGAGGGAGCTATCACTTGTCCCAGCTTCTGCCAACCTAGCAGTTTGAAAATACGTAAAAAATGCAAGTAGAAAAATAGGGACCCCTTTGATGGGAAGGGAACGGCGTTCAGTGCATCTTCAAAGGCGTTTAGTCCTGCCGGCCACATGACCACAGAGACAACTTCGGACAATGCTGTTTCTTTGGCTTTGTAACAGAGATGAACACCGCCCCCTAGAGCCAGGAACGACTAGCACGTATGTGCAAGGGGGAAACTTGATCTTTCACATTATTGTATTCCCGCCTTTATTATTTTTTTATTAATAACTCAAGGTGGCAGACATATCCACTTCTCCTTTCTCTTGCTATTATTCCCTGCAAAAATAACCCTGCAAGGTGGACTGGGCTGAGAGGGAGGGACTGGCCCAATGTCACCCAGCTGGGTTTTTTTTGTGGCTGATGCAGGACTAGAACTCCCAATCTCCTGGGGATTGGCCCAAAGTCACCCAATCAGCTTTTGTGCTTTAAGGTGGGACTAGAACTTTGTCTCCTGGTGATTGGCCCAAAATCGGGGATTTTTCCGATTCGGATTTGGTTAACTGTGATCCCTCCCCCCGTCCTGCATCTTTTACCTTGGCTGTCGATGACGCTCTGGACCACTTCTTCTAGTCCCACCATGTAGATGAACTCGCTGTTGGCTGCGCTGGGCAGGAAGTGGAGCAAGGGGGCAGGGGGCTTTGGGGGAGGGATCTCCAACAGAGTCTTTTCCAGCTGCTTGCGCAGGGCAAGCTTGGCGGCGGCCTGGGAATTGGCAGCATCATTCATAGCGCTGGGGCTAGGTAGGGGGGACGCCACCCTGTTCACCGCCCCGGGCTGGATGTGGGAGGCGAGGTTCATATAGATGGCGGAGGAGCTGGTTCGCTGGCAGGGCACTGCCGAGGAGGACGGCTGGGGAGGGAAGAGAGAGAGACAAGACATAGCTTCAAAGTCTGGTCCTATGTTAGGAGGAGCCAGTTGATTCTCCTTTGTGTTCCCATCCCTTTCTCCCTTGTCCTTTCTGCTTCCATCCCTTCCTCTATTCTCCTGTGTGTTTCCATCCCTTCCTCTATTCTCCTGTGTGTTTCCATCCCTTTCTCTCTTCTCCTTTGTGTTCCCATCCCTTTCTCTCTTCTCCTTTCTGCTTCCATCCCTACTTCTATTCTCCTGTGTGTTTCAATCCCTTTCTCTCCAAACGGGAAGGCTTCCCATTACTCACCGGCTGGTAATTGATAGCAGGGCTCATGTTCGGCGTGCTGCTGCGGATCAGGCCTGGTTTGGGAGGGATGCGCTGTCCTTGAAGCTGTGTGGGGTTGGGGGCAATAACGCGCTGGGATATAAGCATGTGGGGAAGGGCGGTATTGGTGGCTGATCGGATGACACTGTGACCCTGTCCCAAGAAGCAAGAGAAAGGTTAAGTCCTTAAAGAGCCAGACGGCTATTGCTGGGATAGTTTGCCAACTTCCCGCTCCAACTTAGTGATGCCCGGAGTTGCCCTTCCCAAATCTACCCAGACTGGACCCTGCTTAGTCATCCATCTGGCTTTCTTGCCCAAGGTGGGACTAAAATTCACAGCCTCCTGCTTCCTAACTTGGTGCCCTCACCACTAGACCAAACCGCCTCTCCTAGAATTCCCTGATATAAGATGAGGACTATTCATCTTTATATTCTTGTCACTTGTGCTTCTGATTTTTCTGGGCACACCCATTTCTGACCTGTTGTCAAGATTCCGGCAAGATTTACCCCAATTAAATTATCTTGAGCCAAACTTCCAAAATTTCAAATGATTTATTGGGAGTTAATTTGCCGGCACTGCCTGGGTGTAGCAGACTCTAAAGACACATCATTCATTGTCACCCTTGACCCTGGTTTACCCCCACCCTCTGGCTGTATCATAATTCATATTCTGACACCTGCACTGTGAGATTTCAGGGTCTGTGTGAAGGTGGGAATGCAGCGTGACCTGCAACAGGTGAAGCCCTACATGGAGTTACGCAGCTCCGGCAACTCAACAAAACAAGCAGGTTCCCAGGGAATTTGCTCTGCGCTGATTTGGACTGATTTCATGGGGGTGGAAGATAAGGGAAGGCATGTAAAACACACATACATAATCGGACACCATTGGTGACCGAGCTCTGAAATTTGCAAGGGATCCAAAAGGCCTTTTGCCCTGGTTAAGGTAACTCAGGTTTCCATCGCTCGTTTCACACCGTGGCAAAACGAACCCCAGATCCTACAACTGCTCTCCCTCGAGGAGGCAGCGGATTCACGTCTGGGGAGAGATTCCCTTACCTGTAATGTTCTGAGGTTTTGGGGCTCAACCCCTTGAACTCCAGGTCGGGAGGGGAGTTTGGACAGAGCCTGCTGTCCGACGTGGGCAGGAGATGGCTGGACTATAGACGCTGCGTTCTGGACAACCGGAGTCTGGCCGCAGGGTGGAAAAGAAAGAGAAAAAAGAGAGAATGAGAATAAATGAGAAAGATTGTGGATTTAAAATGGAAGGGGGAATGTTTCTTGGACTATCTTCGAGAAAATATATATTTTTCCTGATCAGCTTGCCAGGGAGGAGACATGGGGGAATCCTACCCACCTGGCCGGGGGAGATTTCCCTGGCAAGAAGGGAGAAGGTAAAAGTTAGGTGTCCATGCGGTTTTCACCTAAACCGGGGCTCTCCAAACTTTTGAGACTGGTGGACTTCAACTCCCAGCATTCCTCAGCCAGCATGGGGAAAACTGGGAGTTGAAGTCCACTGGGTTTCTTCCGGAGGTGTTACTGGCGCTCGCCTGCCTCACCTTCTGTACTACGTTCTCCTTCTGCAGCTGGCTTTGCCGTAGTTTCTTCAACAGCACCAGCCGGGCTTCCTCTAACCGCAACTCGTCCCGGAGCTGTTTGATGAGCTGCTGCCTCTCCTCGATCCCTTTCCCCTGTGGGAAGGGAGACCAAGAGGTGAGGGTGGAGGGCGACCTTGCGGCAGGACTTGCTCAGCTGGGACCCCCAGCCTCCCCTTAGCTCAGGGGTCCCCAAACTTGGCCAACTTTTAAGACTTGGGGACTTCAACTCCCAGAATTCCCCAGCCAGCATAGCTTACTCTCTTGGAATCCCTTCCTCTGCAATTTCTCTCCACTTAAGGAGGTTAAGAGAAAAAAGAAACAGGAGAATTCTGGGAGTTGGAAGTCCACATGTCTTAAAAGCTGCCAAGTTTGGAGACCTCCACCTTAGCTGGTTTTAAGACACTGATGTGTCCTGGGAACCCGACCCTGACCTGGGGAAGCGCCTTGGGCAAGCCGCAACCCTCCGGTCGCTCTGGCAAACCCTGCTTCATTGGGTTCGTTCTGTCCCCTTACTGTACCTTGAACATTTCCAGGTTGGCTGCCTTCAGCCGCTCTTCTATGCGGGAACTGGAACGAGGGCTGGAGGCTTCGTTGTCGGAGAGGACAATGATGTCTGGAGAAGGGGTGAGACGCCCCCTGTCTTGATCGCTGCTGATTTCAGGAAGGGGAGGAGAAGGGGGAAGAAAAGCCAGATTGATTGAGGGGTTAGTTGGGGGTCTGTTTTTTGGGGAGTGGGGGATGGACAGACTGGGAGACAAGAAGCTACCTGAAGGAAGTTGCCTGTTACACAGCTGGACCCACTAAGGAGAAAGAGGTTATCGGAGCAGGTAAAGGGGTAGATTGTGTGACATCAAGTGACCACCCAGATTTGCAACGTTTCATGACCCAACTAGGTAACAGCATCAGTGCTAGAAGGAGAGGAGTCTGCAGAGAGGAAGAGGAGAGCTGTGGGCTCCTTGGTGCCCTCTGAGCTTGGTGGTTTCCTTCCAGACATTTCATGATCCAAACTCGCTGACCTCATCAGGTTACACATTCTCTAAGGCCTGGCACCATTCAAATCCCTCCACCTCCCACCCATCCAGCCTAGGGTGGTGTTTTGATCCACGCTGGTGGGCGTCATACGGCCATCCATGAACCAAGCCTTCCTCAGAGTCAATAAAAACTAACTCTTGGAAAAGTCACCCAGCCCCTCGCCGGCCCTCAATTGCCGGTTGTCAGGCTTTTTTATAGCGTTTCCCAAGCTCCCATTTTCCGCCTCATCTCTGCTCTGATCTAGGCTGGTATATTCAATTGCCTAAGCCCATGTGAACAAATAGACTGGGTGCCTGCCCACCCACCCAGCCACCCACCCAACAGACAGCGAGTCATTGAAGGATTGGGTTTTTATTTTTTAACTTTCTCTCTCTAGCTGGTTTTTTTTTTTTTTTTTTTGCCAAATCACCCCCAGGGCTGGGACTTAGGCCGTGGAATCCTTGGTCTGCCCTAGCCAAGTCCTGGAACTCGGTCTGGGCCCTTCCAAGTTCAACGGCCAAAAAAAGGAGGTTGAGACTTTGGGGAAAAAAAACCAATAACGTGCAGAGAAGAGCTAACTAGGAGGATTAAAGGCCTGGGGACTAAAACACAGGAAGAAGGGTTGCAGTGTTTGGGTCTAGCCAGTCTAAAGAAAAGAAGGACTTGATAGCAGTCTTCCAATATTTGAGGGGCTGCCCCAAGGAAGAGGGTGTGTGTGTGTGTGTGTGTGTGTGTGTGTGTGTGTGTGTGTCAAGCTATTCTCCAAAGCACCAGAAGGCAGGACTAGAAGCAAAGGATGGAAACAGATCGGGGAGAGAAGCAACCTGGGATGAAGGGGAAACTTCCTGACAATTGAGGACAATTAACCAGTGGAACTGCTTGCCACCAGAAGTTGTGGGGGCTCCATCCCTGGAGGCTTTTAAGAAGAGACTGGACAGTCACTTGTCTGAAATGGTACAGGTTCTCCTGATTGAGCAGGGGGCTGGACTAGAAGACCTCCAAGTTTCCCTTCCAAACTCTGTTCTGTTCGGATGAGACAGTAGACAAGAATCAGATGAAAATCCATTCTTGCTCAGGGATCTGGGAGGGATAAGGGCAGGATTCCTGGGCCGAACGCCCACAGGAGAAGCCCTGGAGTCAGAATGCCAGCGGATACCTGAATTCCATGGCCATTTTGGCCCGGTGTGCTCCTCCAAGAGGAAGCGTCCGCAGAGACCAAGCCAAATTGAGACCTGGAAGGAAGTCAATGGACACCAGAGACGGACGGCCCCCTTCCGGTCGCTTGGAGACGGAGGATGCAACCTGGTCGCATTGTGACATCACACAGAGGGGAGGGTCACAGGCCACCCAAGTAGGGGGTTTTGTGGGCCAAGGGACACCCAGCCACCCCCGACCCACAAAGGCTGGAGCTGAGAGGGCTGGAAAGAGTTCTCACAATTCCCTCCAGCTGCAGAGGGTTCTATTCTCTAGAGGGAACAGGGGAAGGAGATGGTCACCTGGGATGGTCAGTAAATGGCCCGGCCTGTCTCAAGAAGAGGTGGGAGGAAGGGGTGGCCATACTGAACTTCACAGGGGGAGAGGTCTTCCCCCGAAGGAATTCTAGCTGCCCAGGATGCTTGGTTGAACCCAGAGGTCTTAGCTTCTTCTCCCTAACCAGGACCTTCTGTCCTTCATGGTATGTGAGAAAGACCCTGGCAAAGGAATGCTAGCTAGGAGTGAGCAGATCAGGGACCGCGTAGCCCAGAGCTGTATAAGGGATGGAGAAAAAAAGACTCAGAAGGAACCTTCCCAAGCTTCTGAAGCTGTAAAGGAAAGGGAGGGAGAACGGTAATCTCAGGACGTGGGAGGTTCTGTTGATGTAGCCCTGCAATGAAGTAGAACTAGACCATTTCCTGCCTGGTCCGTGTTTAAGGCCCTGGGCTTGGATGGAAAGCCGACATCTCGGCGTTCGAGAACTGAGCGCCATGGGATGGGATGAGCTTCCATCCTCGCCTGCTAACCTAGTAGTTCTAAAGCATGCGGATGCAAGTAGACCAATGGGTACCACTTCGGTGGGAAGCAAACAGCAGTGCGTGAAGTCGGGCTTGGCCACACGACTGTGGAGATCTCTTCAGACAGTGCTTGCTCAACAGCCTTGAAATGTCGACAAGTAAAATTAACGTTATCTTTTGCTACCCGGGAAGGCTGTGAATGCGGGGTGGGAAAACCTAGATGTCCCCCCCCTTCAATGACGACCAACCAGATCCCCAAGTTTTGGTCACGTCTCATAAAGCTCAACCCCCTTCCTCTCAACTCTGCCCCTTCCTCACCCAAAAGGGCCCCATTGCAGCTCATAGGTTTCACGGACGCGCAGCTGAGCTGGAGGCACCTTCTGTTCAAGGTCAAGGAGAGGGAGAGGGGAAGAGAGAGAGAGGGAGAGAGAGAGAGAGAGAGGATGACCAACCAGCAGAGGCGGTGGGGCAGATGGCGAGCAGATGAGGCTGGCAAACCAAGCGAGATCCGAGGTGGTTCTGCCTTGGAGACGGTCCTCACCCGCCTACGGCTGACAACTTGTCCCTTTGCCACTTGAACACGCGAGTGAGTCAGGAATTCACAGCTGATGCCCGGGATCCTGCTAAACCTTGGTCTGATGGATGCCTATGCCACCCCCCCCCCCCCCATCGTGGTCTCGTAGCATGGGTTCTTGTAGTCCCCCGAGGCTGAAAGTAGTATGTGTTATGGACCCCTGACCCTTCTTTGCTCCTCCTCTCTGTTAGGACCAGCATTCAGGAGAAGATTAGAAGCTGGAAGAGTTGGAATCCTTCCAAAATAACGATGAGAATATCCAGCTCAGGAACAGATGCTTTTGGAAGCAAGTTATCTAAGGGAGAACCAAGGTGTGATATTGTGGCATAAAACCATCTTGGTAAACTACAGATAATTCTGTCATTTTTACGGGGCAAAATGCTACTGTTATTATACGGTATTTTCTGGAAGGAGGTGAAATTTGAAGGAAACGTGGTTCAGGAAGAATCCACATATTAATGGGGGGGGGGGGAGAGGCATTTCAGCTCTTCTCCGCTTCCACTCGCCTCGCTTATTAAAGCCAATTTAATTAATTTTAACACATTAACATAATTCTATTAAAGGAGGTCAGGAAAGGGCTTCAACTGAGGCGGTTTCGCGTGTTCTGTCATTTCGTGGGAGACAGTCATGATTAAGAAGTGTGGGAAAAAGAGGATTTTTTAAAGGATGCCGCAATGCTTTTGAAACATAAGCTGGCTGTACGCTAAACCTGGTTTAAGAGAATTAAAACTATAGGCAACCAATGAGATTTCTGTTCCCCAGTTTTACTTCCGCATATAATACTGCTAAGATCTAATAAATGAGAGTCCGTCCCCCCCAACTTCAAATCAGTGTTTCCCAACCTTAACAATTTGAAGATATGTAGACTTCAACTCCCAGGATTCCACAGCCAGCCATGCTGGGAATCCTGGGAGTTGAAGTCCACATATCTTCAAGTTGCAAAGTTGAGAAACATAACTCAAACTTTCTGGACTTCCAAGCTTCACACTGGCCAAGATGGCGTTGTTTGTTGACTTGTCCTGAATCCTGAGGCATTCTGGGAGACGGGTTCTTCTTTAACCAGACTCCCAAACCAGCAACTGGTTCCTGGTTTCCAATCTCACAATTCTTAAGACCTATCAGGTAATGCCTATCAAAATAAAAATGAGTGGTGGCCAAAACTGATCTTCTCGTGAACTTAGGGACCTTCAACGTTCGTCATCAAAAGTCTTTCCCACTGGTCTAAATTAATATCAAAATCATGTGAAGCGTTAGCACCACTTTATAAGGCCTTGGTGAGGCCACAACTTGGAATACTGCATTCAGTTTTGGTCATCACGATGTAAAAAAAGAGGTGGAACTCTCTAGAAAGAGTGCAGAGAAGAGCAACAAAGAGGATTAGGGGGACTGGAGGCGAAAACATAGGAAGAAGGGTTGCAGGAACTGGGCTTGGCTAGTCTAATGAACAGAAGGACATGGGGAGACAGGATAGCAGTCTTCCAATATCTCAGGGGCTGCCCCAAAGAAGAGGAAGTCAAGCTATTCTCCAAAGCACCTGAAGGCAGGACAAGAAGCAATGGGTGGAAACTATTCAAGCAGAGAAGCAACTTAGAATTAAGGAGAAACTTCCTAATAGTGAGGAACAATCAACCAGTGGAATGAAGTTGTCTCCAGAAATTGTAAATACTCCAACACTGGAAGATTTTAAAAAGATGTTGGATAACCATTTGTCTGAAGTGGTGTAGGGTTTCCTGCCTAGGCAGAGGGTTGGACTAGAAGACCTTCAAGGTCTGTTCTATTCTGTTCTATTCTATTCTATTCTTCCATTCCATTCCATTCCATCTGCGTTAAATGCTGAAGCTTGAGAAGGGGTTGGACAAGAAGACCTCCAAGGTCCCTTCCCACTCTGTTATTCTATTCAATCCTATTTTTTATTCTATTCTATTCCATTCTTTTTTCTATTCTATTCCTGATTTTATTCCTGATTCTATTCCATTCCATTCTTAATTCCATTCTATTCTATCTGTGTTAAATGCTGAAGCTTGAGAAGGGGTTGGACTAGAAGACCTCCAAGGTCCCTTCCCACTCTGTTATTCTATTCTAATATGCACCGCCCCTCCGTGGGGACAAACAGAAGTGAGAGGATCCCTACCTTCTTCTCGCGCTCATGTCCACTGGTTCGTCGTTGATGTTCTCCTTGCCGGATCTCCCGGAGGGCCGCCCATCAGCATGGGGTCTCAGGTTCCCATTCAGCTTTTCCTCATAGACTTTCAGTCCATCCTGCTTGACGGGCAGCTCATGGGGTACCTCGATGCCTGCCAGGTCTTTCCTCTTGAGCAACGCCAACATCTTGAGGCGCTCCATGGCCTCGTGGCCCTCCATCTTCAGCCTCTTGGCCAAGACATCGTCCCGCTCTTCGGCTTGGTCCAAGGTCCGCTTCAAGCGGTTGAGGCGTAGAGTATCCTCGCTCATGCGGTCCATCCTGCCCAGGGGGGTGAAAGGAGAAGGTGAAGAATGAGAAACTGCCATCTAATGAGGTGACCGAGTTGGGTAATCAAACATCTCAAGAAGAAGAGCCAGCCAGAAGAAGGAAACACCAAAAATCCCCTACGTTCAGCCCCAAATTTTTATCATCCATCATTCAAAGCCATCCATCTCTTGGTGTTTGACCCATATTGACCAATATCTACTGTCCCAGCATCCAAGCTAGCTTGGCCTAGCAAACGGTCCACCGATTGGACAAATGCTCCATCATTCTTCTTATAAGTACATTTCAGGTTGACCAATCAAAACTATTCATCATCTGTTTTCTTCTCGACTTACAAAACAAAACTGGAAATATTTAACCCCCAAAGGATAAAGGCTACCAAATTTCAAGTGGATTCTTGAAGGATCTTTCTTGATTGGAGAAGTCTACCTAAATAGAGAAGGGTCAAAATAGAGAAGGGGTCAGTTCCCTAGAGCAAGGGTTTTCAACCTTGGCAAGTTTAAGGCTTGTGGACTTCAACTCCCAGAATTCCTGAGCTAACATGACTGGAGGAGGAGGAATTCTGGGAGTTGAAGTCCACAAGTCTTAAAGCTGTCAAGTTTGAAGGCCTCTGGAATAGAGAAAAAGAGGTAGAAGAGATAGAAAGGGACAGATAGAATAAAGAGAGAAATAATAGAATAGACAGATAGAATAGATAAAGGGTCTTCAAACTTTGCAAATTTAAGACTCCTGGACTTCAAAGCTGTCAAGATTGAAGACCCCTGATCTATCACCTATCACTTATTTATCATCTCTCTCTCTGTACCTACCTATCATCTCTTTCTCCATACCTATCTACCTATTTACCAATCAATCAATCAATCAATCAGTCAATCAATCTATCTATCATCCATCACAAGGGTCTTCAAACTTGACAGCTTTAAGACTTGTGGACTTCAACTCTCAGAATTCCTGAACTAACATGATTGGAGGAGGAATTCTGGGAGTTGAAGTCCAAAAGTCTTAAAGCTGTCAAGTTTGAAGACCCCTGCCCTAGAGTGATACTGCCATTCAACTTGGGGTAGGGGTTAGGGAAAGGGTATTTTACAATAACATCTTCACACCTGTGGATCGGCCGGAACCGCATTGGCAGGGTTAGCATAATACGTGTATTATTGCCTGGAAGGGGGGGGGGAATCTACTGGGTTCTTGAATGCAACTTCTGCAAAAGGTCAGTCCAGGTATCTTTTTGGAGGGCTTAAGCTCCTCTATGCCTTATTTCTAAGTGTATTATTGCTTGGGGTGGGGGGGATTTAGAGTCTGCTTTGCTTTTGTCCTGCTATCAAGAAAAGGTTCCTTTTGAAATACCAAGTTTCAAGAGTTTTTACTTATCTGGGCCTTAAAGGAGGGCTCCACTGCAGTCATAACTTGTGGGCTACCTGTATGAAAGGTATTTCTGGTGGATAGCAGGGATCGGCAACCTTAAACACTCAAAGAGCCATTTGGACCTGTTTCCCACAGAAAAGAAAACACCGGGAGCCACGAAACTGATTATTTCCTGAGCAGCCACAAAACTAGCATATAAAGTTGAATTAAAGATTCTTGTTTTCTTCTGAAATTTTTTTTTTTCTTGGATTTATCCATGGTTAGCCTTCCAGGGGTCGAAAAGCTCAATAAATCGCATGCCGGAGGGTGTCGCACACTGGCAGTTGTGATGCATATTTTTGAGAGACAAGAAGCCGTAGCAGAGGGAGGAAAGAGCCACGAGTGGCTCCAGAGCCACGGGTTGCTGACTTCTGGTCTGGGGGAGAAAGGTCAGCCCTTGGACCAGGTCTGATGTTTCAGCAACCAGGATTTGGAAAAAAACCTGAGGGCTTCAGGGAGGGATGTTGCCGAGACCCAGCCAGCATCAAGCCACAGCTTGTTTTGCTTCCTCTAAGGGCTGTGAGAAAAAAGCAGGATTTCAAATATTCCTTGTTCTACGAAGGGAGTCGGATCAGCCCCTCAAGCCAGCTTTCCTATAGGATCCTGGAAGTGAACCTTCCCCCCCCCACCCCCCGAATCTGGAAAAGACTGGGGGTGGGGGGTGGGGGTGAGAAAGCCTTTTGGAATTAAGCAAGTTAAGACATGCTCAGGAGGAGATATGCAAAATTATATGCATGCCTTTTCTTTCTTTCTTTCTTTCTTTCTTTCTTTCTTTCTTTCTTTCTTTCTTTCTTTCTTTCTTTCTTTCTTTCTTTCTTTCTTCCACCCTCCTTTCTCTTCCTTCCTTCCTTCCTTCCTCTCTTTTCTTTCTTTTTTTCCTCCCTCCTTCTTTTCTTTTCTTCTTTCCTCTTTCTCTTCCTTACTTCTTTCTTTCTCTTTTCTTTTTTTTTTCCTCGCTCCCTTCTCTCTTCTTTCTTTTTCCTCTCTCCTTCCTTCCTTCCATCCTCTTTCTCTTCCTTCCTTCTTTCTTTCTCTTTTCTTTCTTTTCTTTTCCTCCCTCCTTCTTTCCTTCCTTCCTTCCTCTTACTCTTCCTTCTTTCTTTCTATCTCTCTTTTCTTTCTTTTCTTTTTTCCTCCCTCCCTCCCTCTCTTCTTCCTTCCCTCCCTCCCTCTCTCTCCTCCGCCTCTCTCCCTTCCTTCCTCCCTCTCTTTCCTTCTGGAGGTTTTTAAGAAGAAACTAAACAGCCACTTATCTGAAATAGTATAGGTTCTCTTGCTTGAGCAGAGGGCTGGACCACCCAAAATGGGGTGTCTCCCCCCTCACCCCTGAGATGGCAAGGAGCGAATTGCACATTCTTTGGGGGTGGGGTGGGGAGGTGGCAAAGCGACAGGCTGGTTGGGGATCGGAGCTGAAGAAGCTTCTTGGATGAAAAAGTGAAACGTCTTCAAAGAAAACGCAGACGGCCAGTGGACTCTTGGGGGTGGGGGGGGAGAAATAAAGTACTTTTGGGACAACCAGGACTTGGATGATGGAGGGAGACGTTTAATTATCAGGTGTTTTTTCCTCCCACCTTCCTTTCCAGCTTGTCCTGCAGACCCTTCCTTTGGGGGTACTGGGGAAGGGGCTGCCTCTTTCTCTCTCTCTTTCTTTCTCCTTTTCTCTGTCCCTCTTTCCCTTTCTCCTTTCTTCTCTCTCTAGCCCCCTGCCCACTTGGATCTCTCTCTCACACACACTCTCCCTTTCTTTCTCTCTTTCACTGTCTCCCTTCCTCTCTTCTCTAGCTCCCAGCCATCCTGGACTTCTCTCTGTCTCTCCCTTTTTCTCTCTCCCTTTCTCCCTCTCCCTCTCTTTATTTCTCTCCCTCCCTCTCTCCACCCCTTTTTCTCTCCCTTTCTCTATTTCTCTCTTCACTCCTCTCTCCCCCTTTCTCCCTCTACTCCTCTCTTTCTCTCTCCCGTCCCCTTTCTCTCTAGCCCCCTGCTCGCTTGGATCTCTCTCTCTCTCCCTCTCTCTCTCCTTCTCTCTCTCTCTCCAACTTCTTGGCGCGTGGCTAAAAGCGGAAAAGCCGCGTGTGTGCCGGGAAAAAGATGCATTTCGAGACACAACGCACAAAATGGCTGTCTCCCAAGGCGCACAGCCGTTTCCATACAATGCTATAAAAAGGACAATTTCCTAAAAAGGAAAACCGGGAACTGACAACCAGCAGGTTATGGAGGGCAGGCAGGGGGTCTAGAGAGAGAAACAGAGAGAGAGAGAGAGAGAGAGAAACAGAGAGAGAGAGAGAGAGAGAGAGAGAGAGAGAGAGAGAGAGAGAGAGGAGAAGAGGAGGGAAATGCCAGCAGATTAAATCAATCAGCTCCCTGGATCCAGTCCAGATTCCCTGGTTTGTCTTTCTGGATGGACTCTCTCTCTCTCTCTCTCTCTCTCTCTCTCTCTCTCTCACACACACACACACACACACACACACACACACCAGCGATGGATCCTTAAGGCTGGGGGGGGGAGGGGAAGGCAGGGAGAACCTGTCTGCTTTGCAGCCAAAGATGGAAACCCCCTTCCCAAAAGGCAGCTCGCCCGCTTTCGGAGGGTCTGTGATCCCCCACCCACCCTCCATAGCCAGGAAAAAAATAAAAAAAGCCAAGCCAAGCCCTGGATTTGAGATCGGGGGATCTCCCCAGAGGGTTGTGGGTGGGTTTTTTTTTTTCTTCAAAAGCTTGCCAAGATTGAGGAGGGGGGGGCACGCCCCCCTCCCCAAAGAAATGGAAACTTGTTGAGTGCGAAATCAGCTGCCTTCCTCCTCTCCCTCCCTCGAGTTTTGGGAAGGGGAGAATTTGGGATTTTAAGGGAAGGTCTCGAAGGAGGCAGGAGGGATGGGGATCTACCCCATAAAGAGATCCCGAAGGCCGAGGGAAGGGATCTCGGATGCTTTTAAGAGGCACCCCGGCTGGTTCTTCGAAAGCAGAGATCCCCAAACTTGCCCAACTTTTAAGACTCGGGAACTTCAACTCCCAGAATCCTCCAGCCAGCATCGCTTGCTCTCTTGCAATCCCTTCCTCTGCAATCTCTCTCCACTTTAGGAGGTTAAGAGAAAAAAAAGAAACAGACACGGCTGGCTGGGGAATTCTGGGAGTTGAAGTCCCCAAGTCTTAAAAGTTGCCATGTTTGGCGAGCCCTGTTCTAAAGGGCCTGAAATTATTACGGCTGGTCTGAAATTATCACCATTTCCAGAAGCATCTGAAGCCCAAAATGTAAAGTGAAAGTCCTGTTTGTTTCTACAGTCGGTCCTTGACTTATAACGGTTCACTTTAATGGTCATCCAGGGTTACGACGGCACTGGGGAAGGGGGAAAGCAACTGACGACTGGTTTTCCCTTCCACATCTTATGATCTTTCCAGCATCCCCATGGCAACTGGCTCGTATTTATGATGGTCGCAGTGTTCTAACTTCACAAATGCAAGGATTCGCTGAACAAGTGGCGAGAAACACCATAAAATCGGGACAAACTCACTGGACGCGTTTCACTTAGCAACACCAATCTGGGCTCTGTTATATCTATATCTCTATATATATTGCATATTATTTATTATGCATATTATTATATGCATGCAATTCAGGAGCCTGAACCCCAAACCACTCAATTTATAATTTTAGAGAACCCCGCAAAGCAAAAGCTGCAAAACCATAAAGAAAATCTGCCAGCGGAGTGAATATAAACTCCCGGAGTTCTTTGCGCGACTTTTGATCCATGTTTCTCTGACCCAAATCTCCAGATCCGAGAGAGAGAGAGAAAAGACTTTTTCTTGGGGGTGGGGTGGGGTGCACATTCTGCTCAATTTTCTCTCAACAAAAATTTCTCTAAACGAAAAAATACATTCCACGAACGAGCAGGGAAATTTTTTTACAGAGCTTCTCACAAAGACCGCTGTTGAAATTACAAATTATGACATGAAGGGCTAAGACGACGAAAGTTTTCCAGGTTTCGTAGCCTGAATTAAATTTGGAGCAATTACAGGCAAGTTCTCAAAGTACGACCACAACGGATGTTGTTAAACGAGATGTTTGCGGAGTGAGGTTCATCCCATTTTATGGCGTTTTGCGGCTACGTTTGAACAAATCAGCAAAATCGCCGCAGCTGCAAAATGAGTAACATGGTCGTTAAATGAAATCCTTCCCCCGGGATGCCGCCACCATCATAAATGTGAGTCAGTGGCCAAACCTGGATCATGTGACCATGGGGAAGTCTGCGATGGTTGTGTGAATAATGTTCATCCATCTTTTTCTTTTTCCCCAGCAACATCATAACTTCGAACCATCACTAAGAGAAGCACTGTAAGTCAAGGAGGACCTGTGTAATCAGTTCTGGGAGTCGATGTCCAAACCTTTTAATGCTGCTGGGATTGAGAAGGACAGGACCATCGTCCATTCTGATGTTCGCCCAACATGTGACACCCGTCTGAAATCTAGCCGTGGCGACAACATTCACGCAGGAACAGATGGACACTGTGCATGTGCAGAGTGCCCCTTAAAGCTCCTGCCTGCAGGGGGAGGGGGTACAGAAACTCCATGGCCAAAAAGGGCAACTGGGTTGTCACCGGGCTCTTCCATAGTCGCCTAAAAAACCCAACTTCTCTGTTAAGTAAGTAGTCTCGACTTATGATGGCAAAGCGAGCCCCAAAATTTCCACTGCTAAGCGAGACCACGACTGGTTGGAGCTTTGCCCTGGTGAAGGGAATCCCTGCAACTTGTTAAGTGAGCCGCCTGGCCATTCAGTGAATCGGGGCTTCCCTCCACCCATTGTCTTTGGCTCGTTGAGATGGTCGCAAAACTCCACGGCCGTCATTAATACGAGACAGTTGCCCAGGCAGCTGAACGATCACGTGACCGGGGGTGGGGATGCCACGAGGGTGGGAAACAGCCCGTAAGTCGCATGTTTTTCCCCCCAGGGCCATTGCCACTTTGGTCCCTAAACGAACCGTCGTAAGTTGGAGGCCTACCTCTCCTCAAATCCCAAATGCCCCCCCCCAAAAAAAAACCCAAAGGGAAAAAAACGCCCAGAATTTTTTTGCAATCAAACTGAGATCTTTTCGATTCCTGAGCCGAGAAAGAGGGGAGAAGTTGGGAAAGGGGGGGGGGAGGTTACATGAGGAGGGGGGGGGGTTGACACCCCCTCCCCATGAAAAATGGGAGGGAAGGGCAAAGGGGGAAAAGAAAAACCAGCTTGGGACTGGCTTCCTCCTCTTTCCAGAGGCAAATGTAAAGCCTTGCAGATGGACCGATAACGGACGGACGGACGGAGGGGTAGGTGGGTTTCCAGCCCTCTCCCCTCCTTCCTTCCTCCCCCCTCTCGTGACGCAGCCCGCCTTATATAAGAAGGCTGCTGGGCTGCAAGGGAAGGCCTTTCCTTCTCGCCTCTCTTTACACACACACACACACACACACACACACACACACACACACACACGTTGCTTTTGTATATGTGTGTGTCTGTGTGTGCGCGCACACATCCAGAGTTCCAGCCCCTGGCAGCCAGCCAGCCCCCCTCCCACCACCAAGCCCTCCCTGTGCCTCCCATTCACAGAGCTGGGTTGTAGCTGACATGAAGGAGAGAGGAAGGGGAGGGGGGAAAGGAGGAGGAAGAGGAGGAGGAGGAGGAAGAGGGGGCGCGCGCAAGGGAGGGATAAGGAGAAGGCTTGGGGGGATTCGATCCAACTATCAGCACGCCAGACAGACAATAGAAGGCATTCGCCCAGCACGGGGGGGGGGGGAGGAAGAGGGGAGAGCTTCCTTAACCCCCTCCTCTTCCCCACCTTTTTGACCTGGGGGGGGTGGGTAGAGGGTGATGGGAGTGGGAAACCCCCCCCTTCCGCTGCTCTCCAGAACTGGGGAGCAGAGGGATGCGCAAATATACGACGCCTCGAATTTAGGATTGGAAGGAGGGAGAGGAAGGGGAGAAGAAAAAAAAAACTGTTAAGAGAGGGAAGGATTCAAGAGAGAGAGAGAGAGAGAGAAGATGGAGGAGAGCTGAATTTGGGGAAAGTCTCAGCTGATTTCTGCGCCGCCACCCCCCCCCCTTTTTTCCTTTGAGGGGTACACTGTTTTGGTTTGGGCTTCCCCAAAAGAAAGAAAGAAAGAAAGAAAGAAAGGATGGAAAGAAGAGAGGGAGGTAGGGAGGGATAGAGAGGGAGACCAAGCGGGCAGAAAAAGGACTGCCCCAAAGGGTACTTACAGGTAGTGGATTCTATAACCCTCCTTGACTTGTCTAGAGGGGGGGCCAGGCAGACAGATGGAAGGGGAGCCGAACAAGCACGCCAAGAGGGCAGAGGGCGGGTGAGACGGGGGGCCCTTTCACCACCAGAAGCCCCTGCGGTGCAAGAGGGGTGGCCGCGCCGTGCCATCCCCCTCCAGGGACCAGCCCGAGCCCAGCCGCCACCAAATGGGCACGTCGCTGCCAATCATCTGTGGTGCCGTTATATTAAACAAAAGAAAGAGGGGGGGAAGTGGGTGAGAGAGAGAGAGAGAGAGTGAGAGAGAGAGAGAAAGAGAGAGAGAAAGAGAGAGAGAGAGAGAGAGAGAGAGAGAAAGAAGGCTCTACTTTTACCCATGATGCCTAGCGGAGGCAGGGAAGAGGAAGGGGGGAAAATAAAAAAAATAAAATAAAATAAAGCCAGTTGTAACCGGTTTTTAACCTCAGGACATGGAATTATTGCTTTTAAAAAAAATAAAGAAATAAGTTGCTTGGTGGCACTTGGAGGCCCCCCTCCTGATCCTTGCCTGGCACTGGTGGGGGCCGTTGGCTGGACTTGCCCCCCCCCCCCAGTGGAAAGGAGAGGCTGGCACCCCGCCAAACTTGGCCTCCCATTCGTAAGTGTGAACTTTTCCTGGCAGGGTCGTCTTTGGAGAAGAGGAGGAAGAGGAGAAAAGGGAAAAAGGGAGGAAGAGGGGTTGAAGGAGCAGTTGGGCCTGTGGAAAGGCAAAGCATTTCTGCCTGGCATAGCCATTGGCAAGGCGACGGTGCCAACGGCTGAATTGGTCCACCGGGCCTTTTGCCAACTTGTGGGCCATTCCATTTTTTTTTTTTTAAATAAAATTGAAAAAGTTGCCGTGCGACAGGAGGCCGAGCCTTGAGCTGGGCCTGCCAGGAGATGAAATGTCTCCCTTCCGTTCCAGATGTGCTGGGGTGCCACCTTCCCATCCCTGATAGTAATGATCGGTGTTGACAAATATCTCGCAAAAGGCAGCTTGGGCTTGGAAGAGCTGACATCCGTCAAGAATATCTTTCATACGACGAAACCACCACATCTACCTCTCCGGTAGGTCCCCGGGAAGGACTCGAGGGGTGGACAAAGAGACCCAATCCAGGCTGAACATCTGGAGGAGTGTGCCACCCACCTTAATGAGACATGCAGCCTAGCTCCAGCCATTGCCACCCAGAGCAGAGTTTCGCAAACGTGGCAACTTTTAAGACCCGTCAACGTCGATGCCTAGAATTCTGGGAGTGGACGTCCATGGGGCTTAAAAGTTGCCGAGGTTAAGTAACCCTGATTAAACTTCTCGGCTAGTTGGAAAGACCTGACTCCAATTAGAATTTGTCTGATCAGCTGAGGGATCCGTGGAGATGGACACCTATCTGGAAGAACAGCTGGCTGGCAAGACCAAGGCTGCCCCATGGATTCACTCTGCCCTAGTGGGAATAATGGATGAATGGATGAGTGAATGAAGGTCAGCTTTGGGATGAGAAGGAGGACAGCATCTGGGAATGGAAGCTAACATGGACCTGGAGAACTCGAGAATCCCAGGGGTTGCCCCAAAGAAGAGGGGGCTTATCTCTTCTCCAAAGTACCTGAAGGCAGGACAAGAAGCAACAGATGGAAACTAACCAAGGAACCAGGAATTAAGGATAAAATTCCTGACAGGGAGGATAATTAACCAGTGGAACAACTTGCCTCCAGAAGTTGTGAATGTTCCCACACTGGAAGTTTTTAAGAAGATGTTGGGTAACCCTTTGTCTGAAGTGGTGTAGGGTTTTCTGCCTAGGCAAGGGGTTGGACTAGAAGACCTTCAAGGTCCCTTCCAACTCTGTTATTCGGTTAATAAACCCCAATTAGATGGAGCAGGTCCTTCAAACAAATCAAGGAACAAGCATAAGAACCTAAATTTAAAGTAAAATAAACTTATTCTTTGCTTGGTTTGCAAGCAGCTCCGAGACTTTTTTTGAGGGGGGACTTGGAAAGCAGAACAGCCCTGCTTTGAAATGACCGCTCTGCTCAATTTCCAGGAGGAGAACTGATGAAGGTATTAAAAGAGTCCCCGGGATGATAGCGGTGTGGGAAATGGCTGAGTCACCTTCTTCCTATCTCCCTGCAAGAAGAAAGCTAGCCAAACAGGGAAGAAATGGCGGAGCTGAACTTCCTTCAACTATCACTTTGCAAGAAATGTTTGTGACGGGGAGACCGAGTCATGCAGAAAATAGAGCCTGAAAGCTTCCTGTGTCCTTCTCCTGCGCCCCAACTGCTGATGTCCTGCAGGAGAAGGCAGATGGGCAGCGTATAAATTTAATAAAATAAATATCGCATCTCTCTCTAACGATGGGGGTCATCCAAGCCCCTACAAGTATCTTAGGACCTTTCCAGAGTTAGTTTTGGGCAGATCAGATTCAAGAAACCACAAACCAATGGAAGCTTCTACATTTTAGCAGGCCAAGGAGACAAAATTTGCTAATTTGGGAATCCATCCATTTCAATTTTCCTTTAAAAAAAAAAAAAGGGTACCAGAGAAAGAGGCATCTCTATTTGCAATAGGTTAAAGAAAAACTATTTTAACAGGACAAGAAATAATGTTTCTTTTTTAAAAAAGATTTAGGAAGTGGAAGGAAAAGTAAACTGATTTTTCCTAAGATGTTTCGACTTTCTGTCTACTTGAAAGTAACTAAAATGGGATGAAAACACACGCCCTGTGGTTGGCTTTAATTAGAGGTAGGGTGCTTTTTTTTTTTTTTTTAGCTGATCACAAGTTTGCTTTTAATCGATTTAACTTTAGCTGTTTAAACCTTCCAAAGGGTGAAAATGCTCTGCAAATAACAGTACTTCCCCAAACCGGTTAATTTCCTACTAACTTTAACATTATTGTTTTATTCTTTTAAAGTTTTGTACTGTTGCTTTGATCAAGCAGCCCAGAATCACGTGAGTGATAGCGAGATAGGTGGCCCTATAAATTTAATATATGCATAAATAAATATTGTGGGTTAGGCCCCGTTCATATAGAGTCTGTTTGGCTTAACCTGGTCTGGAATGGGAAGTGAGAAAAGTAATTTAATAATTATGGCTGCAGCAACTGTATTTTCTCTCTGCTTCTAAACAGGGACAGAATCATCCAAATTCTGCACTCACAATTATGCAAATTCACATCTGAAGATCACGGGTTGCTCTGTTCTAGCTGATAAAAATACTGTATTAATAAATGGGAAATCACCCATAGTTTTGCTACTTTGAAGAAGGACGAGGGGTGACACGACAGCAATATTCCAATATTTGAAGGGCTGCCCCAAAAAAGAGAGGGATCAACCTACCCTTCAAAGCACCTGAAGGCAGGACAAGAAGCAATAAATGGAAACTCGCCCAGGAGAGAAGCAACCTGGAATTAAGGAGAAACTTCCTAATAGTGAGGACAATTCACCAGTGGAACTGCTTGCCACCAGAAGCTGTGGGTGTTCAATCACTGGAGGTTTGTCAGAAGTTTCTCTGAAATGGGGGGGCTGGACTAGATGACCTCCAAGGTTCCTTCCCACTTTGTAGTCTTACTTTTTTAGGAATCTCTCAGGAATACCGTCCCATTAGAGAAATTATACTGCATCAGCTGCGCTTGGTGGAATGCCAACCGTTCAATGAATCAAAGCAAGCACAACTTTAAAAAGCAAATGAACCAGGCTTAAAACAGTGCAAATCAGTAGGTTACCTGAACCCAACCCAGTGAGTTCCATGCAAGCTCAGGATACCAAAGCGTTCAGCGAAACAACTGTGCAAAGAGATTGTGGAACTGCATATCAAATCACAAGCCAGCAAATCAATATCCTAACGCAAGACAATCCAAATTCTGAATTAATTTAACCCAGCGGCCCATTCAATGTCATTTTTGTAAGGAGCACAAATCCACCTAGAACCTCTATAAAAGATTTTTCAGGGTTGTTGTTTTTTTCCAGAAGTAGTGAGAAAGAGGGATCTCTTGTTTCCAAAACAGGAAGGAAAAAAAAAAGTCAAGCTTAAGATAACTTTCACAGACACCCCACCACTCCAGTAAAATAGCATCACCCAAGTGGTTCTACTTAGCAGGTCAAGAATGAAATCTACATGCTACCAAATTGGTTTGTCTCAATAGCAAAGAGAGGGAATTCCCATGTAGTGTAAGGGTTTTGAGTGGCTGCAACTGGAAGGTGGGTTTTCTTTTCCACAGCAAGGAAAAAAAAAAAAAGAAGACCAATAAATATATAAAAACATCCTTGTTCTGTTCTCACAACCCAGGCAGAATTTGGTTGCATTAAAATATTTCTCACTTTTATTTAGTAAAGGGAAACCGCTGCCATCTTTATGCAATCGAAGAAAATTCAGAGTGGCTGAAAAGCACCAGCGTCTCCATACTGGCTCAAATGACAGCTGAGACATAATAAAGATTTTAGGTTTTTGAAAGTTGTAGAGGTGTATGTAACTTGCCTACCCCCCACCCCGACTTAGAGGTCTGGGACTGCCCCATGGAGTTCACACACGACTTTGGGTCCACTTTTACACTTCAATCCCGATTTGCTTTGCAACACACTTGAATTGGCTCAAACCACCTGCAGGAAACTGGAGGCAACAGGCTTTAAAAAGGCAAATGTCCTGGTTTTCTGTCAGTTAAACAAACTAGGCCTGACACTACACCTGCCCACCACCAGGTCTCTGAGTGGGGTACACCTTGTTTTGCCTGGTATCCATTGCCAGCCAGTTGGAGCCGGTTCTTGCAACCTGGGGTCTCCGCTCTCTAAAAAGTAGGGTCCAGTTCTTACAAGAGGATTCAGGACAGGGGAGGTGAAGCAGAACCTGGTCCCTAGTTTAGCTGAAAGGAAAGGAATTGCAGAAAATGGGTCTGGCTAGTCTGGGGAAAAGAAGGACTAGGGGTGACAAGGTATCAGTTTCCTAATATTTGAGGGGCTGCCCCAAAGAAGAGAGAGGGGTCAATCTATTCTCCAAAGTAGGATAAGGAGAAATGGATGGAAACTAACTCACCAAGGAGAGAAGTTGCCTAGAAGCAAGGAGAAACTTCCGAATCGTGAGGACAATGAACCAGTGGAACGGCTGGCCTCCAGAAATTGTATGGTGCTCTATCACAGGAGGTTTTGAAGAAGAGACTGGAGGGCCATTTGTCTGGAGTGGTGCAAGGTCTCCTGCCTGAACAGGGGGTTGGACTAGAAGACCTCCAGGGTCCCTTCCAGCTTGGTTATTGTTATTGTTATTCTTTTTTTTTCCTTCCTTCCTTCCTTCCTTTCCTTCCATCATCTCCTTCCTTTCCTTCCTTCCTTCCTTCCATCCATCCATCATCTCCTTCCTTCCTTCTCCATCACTGGAGGTTTTGAAGAAGAGACTGGACAGCCATTGGTCTGGAATCTCCTGCTTGCCAAAAATCAAAAGTGATATTCTCTCCTGTTCATTGGCGAGGGAGGAGGGGGAAATCTCTCCGCTTCCAGATGTGTCTAATTGGCCCTCCTCGTGGCTAGTTGGGAACATCTGGAAGCACTAGTGCCTTTTGCCTTGTTGGATGGGAAGCGGACAGGAAGCGCAGCAGACAATGGGGGTCAGCCTGTCCGTGGCCTGATCTCCAGGGATGCCTGGGGGGGGGGGGGGGACACAGAAGCTCTGCCCCATTGCTAAGGGGGTGGGGGAATGGCTCGTTTAGGATAATGCTGGTCTCACCTCGCTTGCCATAAAGGCACAAGGGATCCAGGTAGGTGAAAGAAGCGATAAAAGCAAGGATTAGAAAACCTGCAACGAATGGCAGGGTCGCTCTACTGCAGGTAAAGGAGCTGCAGAAGATTACAGGTAGTGCCCAACTTATGATGGTTTAGCGGCTGTTTGAGTTACAATGGCACTGGAAAAAGAGACTTGAGACCGTTTCTCACACTTATGACTGTGGCAGCATCCCTATGGCCACCTGAGTCACACCTGTATGCTTGGCAGCTGGTTCAAATTTAGGACGGTTGCAAGCTCTTTTCCTCTCCCCCCCCCACCCGGCAGGGGCTCCTGTGACCTTCTGACAAGTAAAACCAAGCCGGATTCGCTTAACAACCGTGTTCCCAGCTTAAGATTCACTTAACAACCATGGCAAGGAAAGTGGCAAAATGGAGCAAGACTCACTTTAACACAATGTCTCACTGAGCAAGATAAATTTTGGGCTCCGTGGTGGCCCTAAGTTGAGGACTACCTGGATAGGCTGCGTTTTTTTCTCTCTCTCTTCTGTCAAATTAGGGGAGCCCTTAATTCCAATTTAATTTTAGTGGGGCTGCTGAACCCCCAACAGCTTCATTGTCCTAGTCTGGCCTAAGTTGGCACGGAGACAGTCACTTATGCCGGCATAAGAGGTTTATTTTTTTAAAGGAGCCGGTGAAACTCTGGCAAAAGTTGAGTTGAGTATTTTGAAGAAAGCCAAGATTGCTTTCAAAACCCTTCTTGTTTTAGGAAGCTTCCCAGTCTTGGAGCAAGCGAGATGTGGGGAGATCAGTCTGTGCTGACCGACTGCTAATCTGGGGGTCAACCTGTCCCCCCCAAATTGGGGGGGGGGAAGATGCCAATTAGATAGCAGGGAGGAAAATTAGCAACTCAACCAACGGTCGATTGCAGTGGGTGGCCCTCTTTCTACAATGGATGTGACTTATGACCGTAAAGGCACTGAACGAGGCAAGGAAGGTCGTAAAAGGGGACAAAGCTCACTTCACGCACGTCTCACGCTTAAGTCCATGGAAATGGTGCGGTCAAGGACCGCTGGCATGACTAGTAAATTAAGCAGAAGAGAAGATGGGAGCATTAGAAAAAGAGACCCCAAATGTTCGGCTTTGATGCTGCACAACAGCTGGGGGGCGGACACATAGGCAGCTGCGCCTCCAGAAAATAGATCAAAATAAAACTTTTCTTGGCTTCCCCCATTTCTATAAGCCAAGTTTATTTCCCCCGCCGCTGCTGCTGCTGCTGTGAGGTTTGCATGGAACCTCTGGAAACAGCTGGAGGCCAAGGAGCGTCCTGGCCAAAAAAACCAAAAACCACTTCTAGCACCCACCTCTGCAATTTGCTATGTGTGCAAACACACACACGCACACCACTCTACCACATTCAGCCCATGGGCTAGGGTGGGGTACACACATTCCAGCAATAATAATAATAATGATGATGATAATGATGATAATAATAATGCCAATTTCTACGAGAGGCATTTTCTCCTGTCCATCTACTTGCTAGAGGGTCCAAAATGGATTCATTTGGATAAAGGGTATCCCTGGGGTAGAAGTGTGGGGGGGGGGGGGTAGGGAGAGAGATAGAAAGATCCCACTCCCCCCTCCCAAAAAATCCTGGCCTGTTGCGCAAATGATGCTGGGATCCTTTCTGGAAATAGATCTTTTTTTTTCCTCCAATGAGCGGTTGGGGATGCTGAAGGAGCAAGGGTCTCCGTTAAGGGTTTGCTCATAATTTACGGGGTCTTTTAGCTCACTGGGGGCTGCGAGGGGGCTGGATGAACCCTCTGCCCGCCCTCCCCAAGGGGGGGCATGGAGAAGGGCTGCCAAGCAGGTGGGGACAATCCCCAATTTCCCCGTGTTCCTCTCCTCCCTCCTGCCAATTCCACCATCTCCGGTCAAAGAAGAAAAATTAACCCTTCAACTTCGGGGAGCAATGTTTTTCCCCCGAATAAAATGTCCTCTCAGGAAGAGGAGGGGGAGACGAGGAGACAAGGCGAGCTTTTGGGGTTCACCCCGAAGGGCGGGGAGGATCTCTCAGGCGCCAGGTGGGCCCGGGAAGAAAACACATGCACACATACACACAAATCCCCCCTTCCTGTTTTTTTCTTCTTTTCCCAAGGCAATCAGCTTTCTCATCTTGCCACCCACAAGAGGCGGTTTCTTGGGGGGGGGAGGAAATGAGTGGGTTAAGGCATTGAGGCGGGCTGGGTGTAAAAGAGGCGCGGGGGTGGGTGGGTGGGTGCCAAGACTTTCCCCACCCCACCTCTCCCACCCCCATGGAAGAAATGCCAAAATCAACAAGAGCGGAGAGGATTCAGGGAACAAAAAAGACCTTCCACCAGCAGCCACTCTCTTAAAACTCAAAATATTCAGAGTTTTCCATGGGGCTCAGCACGGCAGAGGGAAAAAAATTGGGGGTGGGTGGGAGAGGGATGCCCCACGGCCCTCTGAGTGTCCAGGGAAGAGAAGCTGGCTTGGCAAAGCCAAAGGGAACCAGATACCCCTTTCTTCTCTGCTTTAGGGGTTCTGTCCCCCCGCAACCCAAATAAGAAGAGGTGAGGGATAAAGGCAACATTTCATGCTGAGAGGATGGGCATCCTTGAGACCATGAAGTCTCTTCCCATCTGCTCTTCTCCAGGGTTCCCTTCACTTCTGGGGGGAACTTCCTGAAGCCCCATCTCTCTCCTGACTGTTGAGAGACTGTTCATCTCTCTGCCAAGGCAGCCCCTTGTGACCCCTTTGGGGAGGGACTTTCTGCTCTGCGAGGCCTAGTTTTCTTCTCCGTCTCAGGCAGGTCTCCCCCCCCCCCCACTTGATCTAACAGACACCCCCAAATAAAGGTCCTCCATAAAAATCCACTGCCTCTCAGCTCCACAGAATTGGTTTTGGACCCCTTGGCACTCAAGACTTCTTTCCAAACTGAGTCCCCACCTGGTTCGGGGGAAAAAAAATCACAGCCCCTTCCCCCTTTTCTAGACAGCAAGAAAATAATAAACCAATAAAAATAATAAAATATCAAGCATTGTTTTGATAACCCTCCCCCACCCAAAGGGGGAAAGAGACCGCTTGCTCACCAATGGAACTGACAATTGTAAGGGGGGGGGTCTGTTAAATCTTTTACAGGGATGCCAAAGGTTGAGCCTTTCCCCCCCCCCCCCCATTCCCCCGCCTAAAACGATCACCCCACCATTTAAGAGGGCCTGGCAAGGATGCCGCCTCCACCCTGGGCAAGGTGCCCAGGAAAACCTTTTGATTTCGGACATTATCAACCAGAGCTTCGTCTATGAGTTCCTCGGCATCCCAAGAGGCTTTATGGACACCCCTGAAACTCCAGCCAAGGTGCCTCCCGAAGACCCCCTCCCCCAAACCCAGGTTGCATTGGCCCCACATCCCCCACGGCTGACACCTGCCCCCACCCTAAATCCAGAGACTTTGCAAGGCGCCCCAAGCAGGAAGACAGAAATGGCATGAATGAACCAAGCAAGGAATGAATGAATGGGCAGCCCTTGTCATTGCATCCTCTTCCTTGACCCGCAAAGAAAAAAAAAAAGACCCATATGCCTGACCCACAGAGGTCCCCACCCCAAAATCCAGAATCCCCATCCCTTACACAATCCAAGTTCAACAGCCCCCCAAGGCTTCTCCTCCCCCACATCTGGCAAGAAAGACCCCCTGGATCAAAAGCAAGGAGGGGGAAGAGACCCCCCACTCATTTCCCCAGCCCCCAAATCCAGAGGCTGACCCCCTTTTTTTCTCTTTAACCCCAATATCCAAGATCTCTAGGCAATTCAATAGCCCCCCAAGACTTCTCCTCCCCCACAT
This sequence comes from Laticauda colubrina, assembly GCA_015471245.1. Taxonomy (NCBI): domain Eukaryota; kingdom Metazoa; phylum Chordata; class Lepidosauria; order Squamata; family Elapidae; genus Laticauda; species Laticauda colubrina. Next base: position 9,542,874 of record BLBF01000081.1, read on the forward strand.
CTGGCAACAAAGACACCCCCAATCAAAAGTGGGGGGAGAGAGAGACCCCCATTCATCCCCTCCCCCGCCCCCAAAGCCAAAGGGGGCTTTCTTAAAGGTGGTGAGGGGGCGCAGACAAGCGAGGTGAACCAAAGATGTCGAATGGCCATAGGAAAACCCCCTGCCAGTCTCTATGGGGGGAAGGATGCTCCCCCCCCCACAAGGGGACCCCCGCCCCACGTGCCCCTCTAAGAGTGGGGTCTCCCTGGAGGGGGGTCAGGATGGAAATGCACCCTTTAATTTAGACCCCCCCAAGTTTTGATTGACACCCCCCCTCCAAGGTCTGGAGACGCCCCCCCTTCGAGGCTAGCGGGGATCCCCATAGGCCGCCGAGCTGTCAATCAAGCGTCAGCCCCGCCCCCTCCGGGTTCCACTCACCTGGCGGGGTCGGCGGCTCCCTCAGGCCGAGCGGGAGGGCGGTGGCGGCCGAGGCGGCGGCGGCGGCGGCGGGAGGGCGCGGGAGGGGGGCCGGGCGGCGGACAGCAGACGCGGCGCCACCAGCAGCGACACCGACACCTCCGCCGCCGCCGCCGGAGCCGGCACCCACCACAAACAATGCGTTTGATTGGGCGGCGGGCCCCGCCGGCCGCGACCCGCCTTCCGGGACGCCAGCGACGACGGCCGTTGGACACCGTGTGAGAGTGACGTGCCGTGTGGCCAATGGGACGGCGAGACAGACTCGCGGGGGGCCAGGGGAGGGCAGCCATTGGCTCAAGCCAGCTGGTGACTGGCGTCGGGCGAGGCCAACCAGTGGCGCCGGAGCTTCCCTCCGCGGAGCAACCCCCCCTACTTTAAAAAAAAAAAAATTAAGCCGCCACATCCGGGTACTCGGCCTCATGGAAGATGTGTCGGCGGGAGGGGGAGAGGCGTCTGGAGGCGCCCCGGGGCGTTTTTTTTTTTTTTTTAAATTCCGTCCCTCGGCGGCCACCGTAGGCCGCCTTGCCTTGCTTTTAATAGGGGAAAAATAATCCTCCTTAATTAAAATGTGTAACAATTGTTATCTCTCAAATACATCGTGGTTGTGTTGCTTCCTGGCTTGGACGACTCCTAAGCTGCCTTTGCATGGCTCAGGTTGGCAATAGGCAGACCATGGCTTGCTTTAAACGAGACCCAAACCTGGCTTGCATCTATGACCCCTTGGGGCCATCCCAGGAGAAACCAGTTTACTCCATCCTGGTTAATTGACTAAACCACCATTTGGCTGGGACTGTGCAAATCTGGAAACCTCCCATTGCTTAGGAACAAAGTTGGCTTGCATAAACCATGGTTTGTTGCCAAAGAAGCTGCCATTGATGGGTTTCCGTCTCTGCATTACAGGATTTAATGACCGCTTGAAGTTAAAATGGCACTGAAACAAGCAAGTTGTGGGCACTCCTCACACTTATGACGGTTTCAACATCTCCATGGTTGCGTGATCTAAAATTGGGCTCTTGGAAACCAGCATGCATTCACGAATGGCTGCATCCTCAGGTGACCTTCCCAGCTGGCTTCCTGCAAGCAATGGGGGGGGGGAGCCAATTCATTTAACACACTGATTCACTCAACAACCTTGAGGAACAAAGGGGATGTAGATTGGAGAGCCACTCACTTAACAACTGTCTTGCTTAGCGGGGGACACGGTGCGCAAATATTTGGACGTTGGAAGCCCAATTCCCCTCTTTGCACCAAGCCGCAAAGGATGGTGACTGTTAGACTAGATGATCTCCAAGGCCCTTTCAGAGCCTTCCAGCATTGTCCAATTCTATTGATTAAATCTGGTGTGAATCCAGCATAAAACTGGAAACTGAGTGGCGCAATGGCCTGATCCTAGATACAGCCAAGTATTTCTCTGGCCACAATGAGAATATCATCTGCTGAACAAAACTTCACCCTGGTGACAGGAAGAGCATCCGGCCTGTAAAAACACACACCTCCATTCAGTTGCCCAGACATCACCCCGCAAGGGATTACGGCATCGTTAAAAGATGATGATGATGATGATGATAAAGCTGGGAACTGAAACCCGCCCCCACCCCCATAGCTTCAGCCCAGATAGGGAAGGCCCTCCGCACATTCTCAGAAACCCTCATGAAACGGAGACAAGACGCCGGAAGGAAAATACAGAGGCCTTTTTTTTAATTTACAGGACGAGAAGAACGTTGGAAAAAACAAAAACAAAAAACCCAACTCAAACAGTTAACAGAAACACGGCAAACGAGGGGCTGGCTGGGGTGGGGGTCCATATTGCTGGGACTGAGCCCTGAGGTGAGGGAGGAGAAAGAAACCCCTTGCCGGGGGGGGGGGGTGTCCCAACACCCTTTCTATGAACAGAAAGACGGCGCCCCCCCAACTTCCCACAACGGGGCACCATTACAGTTAAAGCACGTGCCACAAATGGGGGGGGGGGAGGACAGGGAAAACAGAGGTGGGGGGGGCTCTGTAATAAATAAGTTTACAAAATAGCTTCTTTTCCATTTTATGTTCCTTTCCCCCCCTCCTTTTCGTATAACACTGACAGTAAAAATAATACTAAAAACAAAATCACAAAGCGAGAGAGGGAGAGGGAGGGGAGGAACAACCCCCTCCCCAATTAACTCACCCCCCCCCATAAATTGGGAAGGGTGGAAGAGAAAGGGGTGGGCGGGGCGACCTGAGGGGGCGTTATTCTTCATGGGGTGGGTGGGGCATAACTGTGTCCCACCCCACTCTACTCCACCCCAATTCTGCAACTGACACTGTGCACAAAAAAAAGACCAAGATCCAGATTTTTTTGGGGGGGGGAGAAGAAGGCAGAAGAGATTTGGGGTGCCTATGTGTCTGTGGGGAGCCTGAGCCCCTAGGCATGTGCAAAGTGCAGAGGTGAGCCAGGAAATCCCCCCTCCCCCAATCCCTCTCCAATTTCTTGGGAGGAAGAGGGCAACACAGCAGCTCCAAGGGGCGAAAGGAAGGGTCCCTCATCTCCATTTTGGGACCCCCCTGCACACACACTCCCCCACCCCAAAGGGCCCAGGGGTGCTGGGAACAGCCTAGGGACCTCGGCGATGCCCCCTCCCCGAATTTGGTATCAGCTCCAGTTCATCCTTGGCTTTTTGTCTTTTGTGCCAGGCAGCAGCGGCAGCAGCAGGAGAGGGAGAGACGCATGGGTTTGGGGGGGGGGGGGGGGGCAGCCGGATGCCCCCTCCCGCTAGCACTCCAGGTTGGCTCCAAAACTCTTCCGGCAATCGATGGCCTTGGTGGTGGGGGGCTGGGCCCTCTGCTGCCTGAGGGGCTCCTTCCCCATGCTGCTGGCCAGCTTCGAAAAAGCCGATTTGTACTTCTTGTCAAATTCGGCTGCGGGGGGGGGGGGGGGAAGAGAGAGAGAGAAAGGGGGTGTTTCGTTTTGCGACCGTTCAGAGTTACCACGGCCATTTTTCAGGCGCTTGACAAACGTGTTTGCCAAGGGGGTTGATGCGATCCCTTCCTTTTTGCGGACCTCCTGACCAGTGAAGTCAATGGGTGGGGGGAAAGAATGGGTTCACTTTACAACCTCAATGGTGAGGATTCGCTTAGTGACAGGGCCGGGAAGATTGTAAAAAGGTTGCAAAAATAAATGGGTTTCCCCCCCCCTTTTTTTTTTTGTGTGTGTGTTAAAACGCCCTCGGGTTGCTAGTCCTCAAAGTTGGAGATCCTGGTAGCATTTTTTTTCCCTTCGCCCTTTGTATGATACACAATGGGCATGGCAAGGGGCTAGTCCTCATGGTGGGAGATCCTAATGGCATTTCCCCGTCTCCCTTTTGATAATACAAACTGTTCGTGGGTAAGATAATAGTCCTCAATAGTGGGAGAGCCTGATGGTATTTTTTCTCCTTTTATAATACATACTGGGCATGGGCAAGGTTCTAGTCCTCATAGTGAGAGGTCTTGGTAGCATTTCCCCCTCTCTTTTATAAAGCACACCAAGACATTAGTCCTCAAGGTGGAAAACTGTCCCATCCCCCCTTGATAAAACATGCTGTGTACTAGCAAGGGTCTAATGCTTACGATGAGAGATTCCAGTGGCCTTTTTTCCCCTTTATGAATCACATTCGGCACAGCCAAGGTGCTAGTCCTCAAGGAGGCAGCCCGACCAAAAAGTCCCAAAGGGCCGGACGGATCCCCAAAATGCTACAGCAAGGCCACCCTTCTCTTCCCAGCCCTCCAAATTATAGGGATGTGTCTGTCCACCCCCCTTCCCTTCTACCCCCATTGTCCATCTCCCTCCAACTTCTTACCGATATCCACGCGCTCCCTGCCCAGCGCCGCTATTTTCAGGAACAAAAATTCGCGATAAACACTCCTGAAACAAAGAGGGAGCCATTTGTTCACACTGGCGGAGATGCTCTTGAGAAAATGGCTTTATTTTCCCCCCTCCCTTCCCCCTGTCTAAAAAAAAAGTCAACATTTGGGAAATTTAAAGACCAGTGAAGAGGACCCCACAACGGTGGGGGCCAGCTGGTCCCTTGAGAGCCCCCCTCCCTCCTAACCCACCTGTAATAACCCAATATTAAATGTCCATCTTAAGATTTTTCCCTTTTGACATTTAATTCGACATTGTCAGGATTCCAGCGATCGCCCTAATTAAATCACGAGCCTTGAGCCAAACTTCAAAAAGCTTCAAAGAATTCATTAGGAGCGACATATTGGCATGACCTGGGTGTAGCTGGTTCTGAGACACGTAATTCACTGTCACCCTTGACCCTGTTTTCCAACCCACCCCTCTAGGTGTATCAGAATTCATTGTCCACAACCAAACACGCCCATAGCCAAGCGTCATCAATCATGATCTCCAACTGGAGTTTTATGTCCAGTCGCTTAGTTATAATCTTTGCAAGGTATGCATGGAATGTACTTTCACTTCCAAACTGCTGCACTCCTCTTTCAAACTCCTTTCCATCCCACCTTTCTGTTGCCAACAGGCATAGAAAATGTTTTATGAGTTGACAAGACATTCTATCATTTTGAAACGTTTAACCCTAACCTAATTTTATCATTAATTTTTAATAGGGAGATGGATGGATTTAAAAAAAAATAGGACCTGCAAACAAATGCATATAAATGCATTTGTTAAAGGAAGCTGAACATTCTGCCTCTGATTTGATGCCTGCATTTTGCTATTGACTTTTTTTGGAAGGAAGAGACAGGAGAAGAAAGCCTACCTCTGCAGCAACCCAGGGTTGGCATAGCCTGCCACCTTTTCTATGAAAAGGACGATGGCTTTGTGGACCTCGCCCAGGCCAAGATAATTAATGACCGCTTCCAGGAAGGACAGCGAGAACGGGTGGTTATGCTTGCGCCAATTCTGCAGCCGTGTGGGAATCTGGCCTGGGAAAGGAAGAAGATTGGCATAAGAACCCAGAATGCTCTCTCTGCTCGCACATGTGGCTGCCCGAGGACTGGATGGCACCGATGCCCATCTTTGTCTATTACGGTTAGGGATTTTCACAGATCAATCACACCGTTTAGCGACCACTGAGGGACGTTTTCCATCCTGGGAGGGACCAGGGAAGTGGACCAGAGAAGAGTCCAATAAAGCTGCCATTAACCAAAAGGACCGTGAGTTCAAAGGAAACCCTGACTATTCTCGCACGTACGGTGCAACCTCCAGAGAATGTAGAGAGGAGGAAAGCTGTCAGGATCAGAACTCAGCACGTCCCAGACCAAGCGTACGTTGACAAAAGGGCCCTCTGGAGTCGTTGCCTGGAAGAAAAAAAAGGAAGCAGAACGGATGAGTTTCTCAACCTCGGGAGCTTTTAAGGCAAGTAGACTTCAATTCTCAGAATTCCTCAGCCAAACCACCAGGGGAATTCTGGGAGCCGGAGTCCACCTGCCTTAAAAGTTCCCAAGATGGAGAAATGCTGATTGAAGGTCCGAGATCCACTGGATTCTGCTTAAGAATTTCTCCCTGGGGTGCTGGTTGTTTTGGTGTGGGAAGGGACCCCCTCATCAAGGTCACATCCAGTCCGACCCCATGCCTCCCACAAAAAAAGCCGTTCTCAAGAGTTGGCTTTTCTTCAAAAATCTCCTGAGAAGGACCTCCGTCCCTGTTTCCTTTTCCTCTGGGATGTTCTCAAGATTCCCTTTCCACCTCGCCTCCCTCGCAGGCTTGTTGTGCGGAGGAGCGATGTGTTACCTGAGAGGCCATCTGGACATGCTTGGAAGCCAGGAGCAGCTGGGGCAGGCCGCTGCCAAGGCCCAACCGTTGGAAATACCAGACCAGGTTCCAGTAAATGATGGGATGGTTGTCCACCAACTCAGGCTGAGATAAGAAGACGGCTCCCTCGTTCTCTAGCAGGGTCTCCAACTCCTTACGCAGGACCAGGGGGCTGAGGTAGGCGAAAGCCAGCTGCTCCACGTGGGCAGCAGGACCCTGAGGCAGCTGGGAGAAAAAGGAGGAGTTCTAGTTCCCCATCAGCCCCTGCCAAATTCCCAGGAATATGGGAGTTGTAATCTCGGACTCTGGAAAGAAGGATCCAATTATGTTGCATTTTAATTCTAATTAATTCAATTCCTTTCTCATAATCCTCATGACGCTACTTGTGGGCCAGAAGCTCCCACTGTTAAGCCACATGATCACAGATCCATAAAACAATGGCGTGTTGTTTAGCAATGGCAGTTCAGGAAGCCCCAGTTGTCTTTAAACAAGGATGGCGGAGTCGTCATTTAAGTGAGGACCTCCTGTGACTGCAATCTTCAACTTCCTACACGTTTCCCCATTGACTTGGCCTGTGGGAAGCCGGCTCAAAAAGGACACACCCAGGCTACAATCTCATTGCATGCACTGGGGAAGACAAACCTCCCGCCCTCTACGAGGACTAGAAACTTAAGGCTCAAAAGGAAGGTCAGGAGAGGCACCTATTTGTAGAAACTGAGCTGTTTTACAACAAATTTGCTACCTTTCCTTCAGAAATGAGTCCCCGAAACAGAAACGCCATTTGCATTTGCCTATCCCAACACGGTTGTGTCTGAGCGAGGAAGGACTTAAGTATCTGTACCAGGGATTCGCTGAAGCCGTTGCACAGGGACCCATTCCTGGATTTCCGCTGCGGATCCAGTTCTGCCTCGTCCAGCAGGAGACACTGGGACCGATCACTGAGTACCGGTCCCTGGCCGCCTGGCATGGGGGCTTCGCTGTCCCGGGGCCAATCCGAGGACACTGAACTCGTGTCCGAAACATCGGCATTGCTGAAAGGGAATGAACAGCTTTGAACACAGTGCAGATGGCTCAAGTGAGTGAGCCAAGTTACAGGGAGGGTGGGAAAAAGAAAACATATCCCATGCACATATGTCTTCCTTCTCATGACACATTTAACTTGGTTAATGCATTAAACTGTTTTCTGGGTTCACATACTTCATACGCACACTTGTATGTTAGCCACACACACATACACAAAACCTAACAACCCATCACAACTCTAAGTGAGATGATGAGGTCAAGGATGGTCCACTGGCGCTCAGGCAGTCGGGAAAGAGTCAGGAGTAAGATCAAGATGCCAGAGGTTAAGAAAAGTAAGCATAATCAGCACTCGGACCTGAGGGAAACCATCTGGAAATCTTGGATATCAATGCTGAGGAAGGGCACAAAGAGACGTCCACAAAACGGGCAGGTGGTGTTCAGGTTAGAGTCATCCGAACTCCACCCAGCCATCACCTCTTCATCGTACACCAGCGAGTTGCAAGCCTGGCATCGTGAGCAGCTGGAAAGCAGCACCTGAAAGGACAGGATAATCTTTCTGTGAGAGAAAACAGTGCGGGTGAAACAAGGACTCCCGGATAGGGATGGGGTGGATTGAGCGGGAAACATACCTCAACTGCCGGAGGCTCCGACAACCGATCACTGGATTTCCGGAGGTTGAAACTGTAGATGGACGTATCTGAGAGATCATACTCGCTACCCAGAGAGGCCGAACTCTGTTGTAGAAAAGAGCAGGTTAAGTCGAGAAAAAGGACCTGTGAGAAAAGATTGCGATGACATGTTCCATGCAAGATTCTGTATGGGGATACCGACCTCCGAGGCTGTGGATCTTGGACGCTCCGGGGGAAGTAGCAAGTTTCCCTCCCGCAAACTCTGGCGAGAGGGATGTTCTCGGTGCTCAGATCCGCTGCGCCCATGGGAGATCTCTCCGCTGGAACCGTGTTTCAGGGAAGGTCGCTTGATGGGGGACAAAAACTGCTGAAGTTTGGCAGTCAGACTCCGGCGAGGGGTGCTCCCCAGGCGACGGTTTTCAGCAGCCTGGCCTGAACCCGGAGTAGCCCCCTCTTGTTCTCCGGTCTCCGCACTGCTCAGCGTTAACCTGTCACTCTCGTCCATCAAGAAACTGCTGATGTCTGAAAGACTGCTGCCCTCTGAGCTTCCGGGCCCATCCCGCGCCCCACGCAGCAAGGGAGGGAGTGTTGATAGTGTATTATTGCTTTCAGCTTTGGGGCTGTCCAATATTTTCCCTGCTGTAAGATTTTAAAATTGAAATCTGATTTTCCACACCTCTTGGATAAACAAAATCCCCTCCTCTTGAATTCAGACTCACTCCGGATTGTGCGCACTGGCATGTCCTGCTTGGGAAAATTCAGGCTGTCACTCTTCGGGAGTGTGGGTTGTAGACTCTCTCTTAAGCTGCTCCCAGACCAGGTCGTCTGCCTCTGGAGGCCGATGCGGGGCTGATATTTGGGAGGTTTAGCCTCTTTGCTGTCTGCCAGTAAAAAAAAAAAGGAAGCCCACCCTCCATTTGTGAGACGCACTGTGTTTATCTGCGCTGCTGTTAGTTATTGTAATTAGATAAGAGCACAGCCCTGAGCTGCATAATGGGAAGAAAAGGAATTTCTCAGCTGTAAAACAGATGGTGGGAGATTTGTATTTTTAGACCTGCAATCTTCTGGTAAAGTAGCCTTAGAGTGAAGCAGAATTATCTATGTAATAAACAGCCTTGGAAGATGGTGTAAAGATACTACCTAGGGAACAGTCAAAGACTGCTGAGCCCCAGCTGTAGAACAGATAGAGAAAGAATCACAGAACAAACTGCCCTCTAGTTTCTCGGGGTATAAAAGAGAGAGCAGGAGATTTGTACTGTCCAACTTGCAAAATTCTGTTAATGTAGCCTTACAATAAAAATAGAATTAGCTCATGTGACCAGGATGCTAGCTGGGAGACTCTGGGAGTTGTAGTCCGCCCATTTTAAAGCATGCTAGCTGGGGGATTCTGAGAAATATAATCCGTCCATCTTAAAGCACGCTAGTTGGGGAATTCTGGGAAATGTAGTCCATCCATCTTAAAGCCTGCTGGATGGGGGATTCTGGGAGTTGTAGCCCAACCATACTAAGACATGCTGGCTGGGGAATTCTGGGAATTGTAGTTCCCCCATCTTAAAGTCTTTTGGCTACGGAGGTTATGTGCCGGGTGGGGGATGAATTGAGCCTTGTCTGTCTTCAGAACTGTACCTGCAGAACGGCTGAGACTCTGAGATTTGGCCTCCTGCTGGCGTTGGCGCAGGGGTTGCCGGAACTGGGCAGCCCCTAGGACGACGTTCCGAAGTTTGGCCCAGCGAAGACGGCCACCTTGGCTACTGGACGGCCACTTGCACTCCAAAATGGCCTACGGCAAAAGAGGAAGTCGGGACAGGAAACCCGGGTTTAGTTCACACCATGGTGCTGATGCTCCCCATTGCCAAGAATTCATGGCTATTTATAAAAACCATGCTAAACTCAGAAGAAGGTGACCACAATGGAGAAACGAGGTGGGAGCAGAAATACCTTGTTGTAGTAGCCATAGGTAATGGTGTTGGGGACGATCCCGGCCCGTTTCATTTCCAGCATGACTTGGACAGAGAGTATCGGTTCCCCGTATTGGCCGCACAGCTGCATCAGGATACGGTAGCACACCTTGGAATGAGAAAAGGGAAGAGGGCATGGATGCCAATTTCCCCGTTCAAGTTCAACCCAGTGTAGGTTAAACCCAGAGGGAATCCCTAAGGCCCAGGTGTGACATCACCTGGGGGAACCACATGTTTTGGGTATCCCAGTGCTTCCCAATGCTTTCCTTCTTCGCTCGAAATCACTTATGAGAAAGCAAAAGTAAAAGCGAAAGTGAAAGCGAAACTGAAACTCCCAGGACTGTTTATGGAGCCCTGTCTTCAGTCACGCCATAACTTGGAATGGTAGCCGAACAAATGGTCATCGGTTTTGGGGATGCCACTTTAAACGTCCGCAATGTGTTGGGAAATGGATCTGTGTATGTTTACACTAAGAAAAACCACTTCAACCCAATTTGGGGTAATCTGTCCAGATTTGGGAAGCGCTAGGTGAGCAGGATGAATAGGATAACCCCATAGGCTGGTAGGGAAGATGCCCAATTAGAAAACATGGGTTGCTGGGAACTGTAGTTCCTCAAAATCTGGAGGGCTACATATCCTCACCCCATCCCAACACTACGAACTGGAGTCTGTCCATCCTGACATCAGAAGATCAAGGATTGATCATCATCATTATCATTTGGGCAACTGAATGGAGATAACAGAGTGTTTTAATGGCCGGATGCCCTTTCTGTTGCCAATATGGAGTTTTGTTCAGCAGATAATATTCTCATTGTGGCCGGAGAATTATCTGCCTCTACCGAGGATCGAACTCACAGTCTCCTGATTGTGAGGCGAGACACCTCTAGGCCCATCGCACCACTCTAAGATCAACGATTGATCCCTGTGAGATAATTTACCATAAACAAACCATACTCAAACACTCTCTATGCTGGACCAATCCTGGTTTACCAGGTGGGGGGATTTCATAACCCCCTCCCCAAGTTACTAGTCCTCAAGATTGAGAAAAGCTTGGAAACCTTAGAAATTGCAGGCATTGAAGCCTGTCTTGCCCTCACAACATTGGTTCCATTGGGAACCGTTCCGCAGAAGAACGGGGCTCCTACCTCATCCGGCAAGACAACCTCTTTAGTCTCCATCTGTTTCAGCACCTCATATGCGACATGCAGAGCCTGTACCTTTGAGGTCGCCATTCGGACATAAGCGGGCAGTGTGATAAACCAGAGAGCGTAGCAGTGACCAAGCAGGCACTTAGCCCACATATCCGGCATGGAAGAATATTTCTGCGCGACTTTCTGGGCCACCTTAATTTCCTACAAAGGAAGGTGGTTTAATGTCAGTTTGTTTGTTTTTAAAAAACAGAGATAAAAATCACTGTTTAAAAAAAAGGGGAATAAAAATAGATGGGGATAAAAATTGTTTGGGATCGGAGTTGCTCAGGAGAGCTTGAGCTGATTCAGACGTGGACGGGAGACCATCAAGAAATCCCAAGGCAGAAAATCAGATCTCAAAATTTAAGAGAGACCCGGCAATATTTACCTGCTGGGTGCGGCGAGGAGCAGGGCTGCTGGGGGCGCTGGTTCGGGCTTGGCACAGGGAGGGCATGAGTTGGTCCTGAGGCCGTTGAAACAGCTTGGTTTGGAGCATCGGAAAGCCGTCGTATCTAAAAAAATAAAATAAGATGGAGGGCTCCCCCAAACTGAATGTGTCTAGTTAGCAGGGGCAGTACAAGGAGATTTATTTCAAGCCTAACGGCCTTGAAGAGTAATGAGAGATTTTGCCTTTATGGACTTAAAAAGATTCACAGGGACACCCAACTCAAATGTCAGGGAAGAAGGGGAAAAAAAACAAACCAGAAAGACAACCCCCTTGATTTTTATTCAAAACATTCACAGAGATTCATTGGGTCTTTGGAGTTCGCTCAGTGGCAGCAACAGCCACTAAACGGACTGTTGGGACTACCTGGATATTCATAGCTGAAGGCCATCAGTCCAGTGGTGTGTTTCAAATATTCTTATCACCAGTTCGTTGGGCATGGCTTGGTGGGCGCGCTTTGCACATGTGTGTGACCAAACACGCACTTTGCACAAGCGCAGAGACTTTTTGCCTCACCTCCTACAAGCCTGCACTCTCTCTGTCATTTCAAGCAGCTGCCGTGCGGCAATCTGTGTCAGGGCTCCGATAATCTACTCTCAATTCAAATCATAAGTCTCTAGCCGCATCTCTCAGAGTTTAAAAAAAACTGATTTATTAGGAGTGATCATGTCAGTGTTACCTAGGTGCAGCCGACTCGTAAAAAGACACATCGTTCATTTCCCCCTTGACCCTGGTCTTTCCCTCACTCCCTGGATGTATATTCTCCAATGGGACATAACCATAGCCAAGAGTCACCAATCATGCTCTCCAGTAATAATGCGCGCCAACAGCTTTGGCTGCCTAGCAATTATCTGAAGCATTTAAGGAATGCACTGCTTTCCCACACTCTCTTTCTGCTGGCAACTAAAAAGACCAAAGGAGTATTTTTTAGTTGACAGTCTGCTTGCAGCTGCACTTCAAACAGGACATAAAGGTTAGGATGGGAGGCCGGGCGGGTTGGTGGGCCCAACAGCAGAGGGTCAGATAGAACCGGTTTGGTCTCCGCTGCTCATCAGCACTACCGGCTTGGCCGAACCGGTAGAATACCACCACTGCATCAGTCACTCTTATAATACGGACACTCACTTGTAACACGGGGGCAGCTCCAACCCGTTGGGCCCAGTGGGTTCTTCGGGGGGCATGATAAACACAGTGTGTTCGCTGCCCTGGGTGTCGTCCAGTTCAATCAAAGGAGCTTCCTCTCCTTTCTCTAAATCCACCTGCACCTGACATCAACAAAAAAAGAAGAAAGAAATTGAAATTGAGGCAAACCGTCCTGTGAAGGAAACATCTCAAGATCTTCACCTGCTCATATAGGACAGAGTAGTGATCCTTGCAGGTAAGAAAACTCGGCTCTCAGTGTAGAAAACCCTTCCAAAGCTTCTTCCTTCAAAGCAGGAAACACTGAAAATTTAACTTCTACGAAAAATTTAGCTTCTACTTCTCATTTAGCAACTGTTCCAAGTTACGACAGCACTGAAAAACAGTCACTCTTGCGACTAGGGCAGTTCCCCTGCGGTCGAGTGATCAAAATTTGGATGCTCGGCAACTGGTTCGTATTTATGACAGTCACAATGTTCGGGGGGGGGGGGACACGCGATCCCCTTTTGTGACTTTCTGACAGGCCAAATCAACCAGGAAGCTAGATTCACTTAACAGCTTTGTTATTAATTTAATAATTTTAATCATCTTCTTTTTAAGGAGCCCATAATCCCTTGTAGGGTGGAGTCTGGGCAACTGAATGGAGCTAGCAGAGTGTTTTACTGCCCAGATGCCCTTCCTGTTGCCAATGAGAAGTTTTGTTCAGCAGATATATTTTCATCATGCCCGGAGAGAGAAAAATATCTGCCCTACCTAGGCTCGAACTCACAGCAGCCTGATTGTGAGGCGAGATCTCCATCTCTTGGCCACCGTACCACTCCCAATTTAACAACTGTAATGATTCCCTTAAAATTGTGGCGAAGAAAGGCCATAAAATGGGGCAAAATGCACTTAAGAAATGTCTTGCTTAGTAACAGAAATTTGCGGCTCCATTGACAAGAACTAGCTATGATTGCTTTTCCTTTCTTTTTAGCAGCAACCAATGGGTTATTTACTAGCCCTTGCAACTGAGGTTCAAGTTTTTAGGACATTGAGGGAATAATTTTGTGCTTAAGTGTCATCTCTCGTCTTTTTCTTCAGGGTGTCAGGACTCCACTTACTCCCATTTAAATTATGAGTCTCGAGACAAACTTCCAAGACTTCGAAAGGATTTATAGGGAGTTAAAATGTCCGCACTGCCTGGGTGTAGCCAACTCTGAGACACATAATTTATTGCCACCTTTGACCTTGGTTTCCCCCCCCCCCCGGGTGTATTCTAATTCATATTCTCCAATGGTACACATCCATAGCCCAGAGTCATCAATCATATTCTCCAATTAGAATTTTGCATGGCAAAAACTTCAGTCACTTAGTAACTATCTTTGAAAACATTGATGGAATGAGCTTTCAGTTTCCAAGCTGCCACACTGCTCCCCCCTCCCTTTCTGTTGGCAGCTCTAAAAAGACCAGAGATATATTTTATGAGTTGACACAGGGGGCATCCGAGTTCAAGCCCTGTAAAGACTCGATTAAGTTAGTCATCATTCAAAATAAAAACCCAACCAAATTGTTAATTCAGATCCCCTTCCGGCTACCTTGTCGACGCAAGAGTCGAAAAACTCCAAGCAAGCATGGCGGTCACTGACAAAGGAGCATTCTTCGATGAACTGCGTGAAGAGCTGCGTGCGCAAAAGCTGCCCGTAGAATTTGTGGTAGGCTCGATCGCGGGACTTCAGGAAGCCTGTTAGGGATGGAGCAAGCAAGAGGTTTATTTTCACCACGGTTCTCATAGTTATTCTCGCCTCGAGGAAAGGGAGCAGGAAAGAGATGAGGAAAACGTGTGCAAAAATTCCTCTCAACATCATAATTCTGGCAGTTACCCCCAATGAAATCATGAATCTCGAGCCAAACTTCCAAAACTTCAGAAGGATTTATCGGGAGTTAACATGCCGGCACTGCCTGAGTGCAGCTGATTCTGAGACACATCATTCACTGTCACTCTTGAGGCTGGTTTTCCCCCTGGGTGTATCATAATTCATATTCTCCAATGGGACACATCCATAGCCCAGAGTCATCCATTATATTCCATAATTAGATATTTGCGTGCAGAAACTTCAGTCACCTAGTTACTATCTTTGAAAACATTTATGGAATGCAGTTTTGATTTTGCAAGCTGCTGCACTACTCCCCCTTCCCTTTCTGTTGGCAACTCTAAAAAGACCAGAGAAATATTTTTGGAGTTGACAACAACGTGGAGTGGATTGCTAACTAACAGTTCTTCCTCTCCTTATCCCTTCCTCGTTTGGCATTTTTGTTCCCAGAGTCACCGTTTTACCAAAAGTCTCTTTATTGTGACTTTGTCTCCCCTGAGGAAGATGCTTGCTCTAAAAATCACCCCAAAATGTGTCAAGCCCTACCCTGCAGGAAAAACAGACTGCTGGAATCTCGGGTTTTCTCTGAAGGAGCCTGAGTGATGGGCCGGAGGTAGCCACGATAGCCTTTGAGCAAGCAAGCCATGAATCGCAGAAATGCCCCTCGGATGTCCAGTTCCAGCTGTTTCCGGCGTCCGTAGATGACATCGTAATCGGTCAGCAGGAATTCCAGGGAAGCCTCTTCTACTGGACGGTTGTACACTGCGAAAGGAAGGACCGAGTCGTGGGTTGCAGAAGACCACGCCAAAAACCTGCCAAATTTACACCCTCGGATCCAGAGGTGGCTCGCTTTTAATCCTGGCTTAATTATTTTGCAGCTTTCATCAAAGAGAAGGGAGTCAATCTAGAATTGTATTTGCTCAGGATAGAAAAAGGGATAAGATACCGATTGTCATGCCCCTGTCGGCATCTGATTTGGAGGGGAAGGCGGAGCAGCTGGCAGGGAGTGGGAGTGTGGGTTCCGTTGGCTATGGAAAAAACTGGGGAAGGGCAAAGTCTAGCTCGGCAGAGCAGGAGAGAGGTAGAACAAGGGAGAAGGAGTTCAGAGGAAGACATAGGCTCACTCCTTCTTCATCCTAGAGCATGCAGGGAGGAACTGAGAAGGGAGCAACATGGAGGAAAGGGCCCTGATTGCCTTCTTTAGCTGCAGCTGGGAACAGTGTTTAAAAAGGGAATCTGCACACAGCAAAGTTGTTGGGAGCAAATTGTGAATTATCTGTTATCATAGAGGCTTATCTGGATTCCTATCGTATTCCCAACTGTGCGTGTTTTGCTGGCCTTTCAAGTCTGGAATTCCTTATCCTGCCCTGTCACATTAATTACTGCAGCATGACTTGTTTGGATTTTTAGTTACAGTTTGTATGTACTTTGTTTTTGGACTGAATTTACTCCACTTAAAGTTTGTTCCTAAGAGAGTCGAAGGTAACCTGGACATTGGGGGCAAAGTTGGAGATAATAAAGGAACTCTTCTTGTTTAACTGTGTTGCCTTTGTGCCATGCCCTGGGTCATCACACCGATAAAGAGGGAAAAATAATTGAGAAAATATTTGAACGTGCAAAAATGAATAAATTTAACATTGGTAATGAAAGAAAAAAAAAAAGAAACTGAATATTATATGGGATGGGATTTATTTTACCAATGGTTAGAAAACAAAACAAATTAAATGGACTAGATGAATACCTAAAGCAAGAAGATAGTTAAAAAGAGATATATTCCATATTACTGATATGAAAATGTGATTATTGTCATATATTAACAAGGAAAAGCATTAATTGTAAATTGTAAGCAGACGAAATATGTGCCTAGTCAACGCAAGGTTGAAATGGAAAGGAATTATTGTATATAAAAAATAAAATCAAAAAGAGACAGAGGGGAATTGGGACACATAGGACCTCTGGCAGATACTACCGTGTGTAACAGTAACATCTACATTATTGCAAAGCCCCAAACTATGAATCATAGACCTTGTGCACTCCTTAAAACACCGCAAAATGTTGTTAGGTTGCAATTGGGTGTCTCCTGCTACCTTTTGCCTGATCACACCTGGAATCCTGCATCCAGTTTTGGTCACCCCCATTACAAAACAAAAAACAAAAAGCGGTTGAGACTTTGGAAAAAGTGCAGAGAAGAGCTAACTAGGAGGATTAAAGGCCTGGAGATTAAAACATAGGCAGAACGGTTGCAGGATTTGGGTATGGCCAGTTTAAAGAAAAGAAGAATAAGATTAGCAGTATTCCAGTCTTTGAAGGGTTAACTTATTTTCCAAAGTGCCAGAAGTTAAGATAAGAAACAACAGATGGAAACTAAACCAAGGAGAGAAGCAACTTGGAATTAAGAAGAAACTTCCTAACAGTGAGAACAATTAACCAATGGAACAGCTTGCCACTAGAAGTTGTGGGTGCTCCATCACTGGAGGTTTTTAAGAAGAGACTGGACGGCCACCTGTCTGAAATGATATAGGATCTCCTGCAGGAGCAGGGGGGGTTGGACTAGAAGACCTCCAAGGTCCTTTGTAGCTCTATTCTGATTGCTTGATTGATATGACCGCCTTACATGCCAAGATCTTTCCCCTGTGCCCATTTGACTTACTTTCATCCAGTTGTTGGTACTGGGAGTTTAACGAGGCCAGGAGCACTTTACACGGCTTCCGTGGCAGAGCGCGTGACGACAACAGCTTCCGTTCTTCACACCTGCGCACACAACAAAGCTGCCCCTACGATTAGTGCCTCCTGCTGGGGTCCCCGGGAACGCCAGTATCATTCCCCACCCCTTCTCCCTGATCGCTTATCCGGGGACTCCTCCTTGCCCGCTGGTTAGGGATTCAAAGGGAGACACATCAAGCAATGTGGAGCAATTTTGGGAAAAAAAAAATTGCATGTCGCGGGACGGAAGGAAGGGTGAGAAAGAAACTCAAGGCAGCCCCGTCTTGATTTTCCTTCGTACAAAATAGAACAGAAAAACAAACTCCTACGCTTTCAAAAATCTGTTGTTCTAGCCTGGCTGGTTGCTTCATACTTATGACCGGTTGCAGCATCCCGGAGTCGAAGGGATCCCCTTTTGCAACTTTCTCAGCCGGCTTTCCCAAAAAGCAAAAAAGTCAACGGGGGGGGGGGGGAAGCTGGATCGGCTTAGCGATTTGCTTCACCCCTGGGGTCTAGATGGTTGTTAAAACTGGACGGCCTCGCTGAACCCCGAGTCCGCAGGAGGCAGACACTCACTGGAAGATGGTGTTGGTGTCGAGGTCCACACACATGACGTCATGGGGCGGGTCGTAGATGTCGAAGTAACTGGAGTGGACTCCCACGATAAAGGGCACAGGGGCACACAGCACGTCGGCCAGGGTGAGTGGACAAAGGGGGATATACGGGCACTGCCAGCGCAAGGGGAAAATCATCTGGAGAAATAAACACAACGGGTTTGTGTATGTGTGTGTGTGTGTGTGTGTGTGTGTTGATGTTGAAGGTCTATCACGAATACCCACCCACATTTTGTGTTGACCAGATGTTCTCTTTTAAAAAGGCAGCACGAAAACCTAACAACCACTCGTATGTTAAATATGTGATATTTTACAGCAGAGGTGGCCCACAAAAGATTTAAGGCTTCAACTCCCAGGTAAGATTCCTTACCTGGCAGGGGTGGGCTTCAACTCCCAGCATCCCACAGCCAGCATGCTTTAAGAGGGCTGGATTCAACACTCAGCATCCCCCAGTTTGCATGTTTTAAGAGAAGTGGACTTCGACCCCCAGAATTCCCCAGCCAGCAGGCTTTAAAGTGGATGGACTTCAACTCCCATGCTGGCTGGGGAATTCTGGGAGTTGGAAGTCCACAAGTTACCCATTTTCGACGTAGAGACTGAAACTGGCTGCAATTGTCCGTCCATCTTTTAGGCCGATGACCAACGCATCAATCCAGGATTTTCAAATTGAGGTCCACAATTCAGGGAGATAATTTGTCTCATAGCCAAATGCCCAGGGACCCCCATTTTTTCCCCCAGCAATCTTGAGGTTCCCAGCCCTCCACCCCCATTTCCCCCCCTTCCCCTGCCTTCTGGCTTCAGGGCAATGGACACTAACCGAGACCAAAGCTTCTCCAATGCTGGTCAAGACGTCTGGCTGCAGCGAATGGATGAGAAGTTTCTGTTCAGTCAATACGGCCACCATCAGGGCCACAGCATGTTCAGGGCCCAGAGTCTGCAGGAGGGTGAGAAAACTGGCCCCACTGCAAAGAGAAGGGGCCATTTTGAATTTTTCTGCTGGCAGAATTTGGATGTGGTTACTTATGTGTGTCCTTACCTGAGAGGTAACGGGGACGAGACAGGTTGACACAGGAGCAAGTTGTCATAGGGCGACATCTACGGACCAAAAAAAAAGAGGGAGGGAGGATTTAAAATGGAGGAGCTGATCAACAACACAACACCTTGAGCAAACCCACAACTGCAAAATACGTTTCTTCCTGCGCCTGGGAAAAACGCACTCAAGGATTCACTGCTGAGGCGTAAACGGTTTCTTTGCAGCAAACGGAAATCATTTTTACAGAAATAAACACAGATGAAAATTGGGAAATACAGCATCACCATCAGTCAATTGCAGAAGGCAGCTTTATTTGGAATAGCTGACATCCTACGAGATCTTGAATAGTATTAAATTAAAAACATTTGCTGAAAGGTAAGGTCAGAATGTAAGATCCAGTCTAAACATTTGGCTGACTGCACAAGGAACCAGAATGATATTATCGTCGTTGACAAAAATCAACACCCGTCAATTGCAAAAAGGCAGCTCAACTTGGAACAGCTGACATCCTGCACCGAAATCTTTCATGTTATTTATTTAATGCTATTAAATAAAAATATTAGATAAAAACATCTGCCAGTCCTTGGGAAGGACTGGAGAGGTGGCTTAAAATCCAGGCTAAACATCTGGTTGACTGTGCAAACAATCAACAGTCGTAATAATTTGGACTCCACAAATTATCATCTTTTAACCACCCCATAACCCCTTGCGGGGCAAAGTCTGAGCAACTGAATGGAGCTAGCAGTGTTTTTACTGGCCAAATGCCCTTCCTGTCATCAATGTGGAGTTTTGTTCAGTAGATATATTATCAGAGTGCCCACCTACTCACCTGAACCAAGATCCGAGGTCTCTGTGGGGACGGGAAAGGGACGTTGTGCATGAAGTGAGAAATATGCCTAGGAAAACAACAACACAGGTGTCACCGGAAAGGGAAGAGAATGGTTCAAAATGGACAAGCCCGTTTTGTAAACACAGGCGATCTCAGCTTTGTGGTTGTAAACAGGACGATGGACACTACATGGGGGGGGGGGAATATCCCAGGGACGACGTTTGGGCCATTGCGTGAAGCTGGGGGCGGAGCCTATCCCACAGAAAGTCAGTTTCTGCCCAATGGCTTTGGAATGGAACCTCCACGGCCAGGAGCAGTCTACCGGAGAATGCCAACAGTTGCAGCACGAATGGGAAAAGCAAGGCCCATGTCATGCCCCTGTTGGAATCTGATTCTGAGGGAGAGGTCGAGCAGCTGACAGGGAATGGAAGTGTGGCTCTGGTGGCTGTGGAGGAAACTGGGGAAGGGCAAAGTCCAGCTGGGCAAAGCAGGGGAGAGGAGAACAAGGGAGAGGAGTTCAGAGGAAGACCCAGGCCCACCCCCTCTTCATCCTAGGGCACGCAGGGAGGAATGGAGAAGGGAGCAATGTGGATTACAGGGGAGAAAAGGGCCCTGATTCCCTTCATAAGCTGCAGCTGGGAAAACAGGATTTAAAGGGTTTGCACACAGCACCTTGCTGGAAGCAAACCGTGAATTATATTTGTTTGTCACGTCTTATCTGGATTCTGGCGTCCTCCCAACTGTGTGGGTTTCTTTATCTTTTGAAGTCTGCAATTCCTTATCCTGCCCTGTCCCATTAATTGCTGCAGCTTGTGGTTTATGTTGGTTTTTAATTGTAATTTATATGTACTTTGGGTTCGGACAGAATTTCTTTCCTTTAAAGACTGTTCTTGGGAGGGTTTTTTCTCCAGCTGATGATAACTGGACACTGGGAGCCAAGTTGGATGAATTAAAGGGACTTTACCTACTTTTGTGGCATTGTTGCTTTTGTGCCACACCCTGGGCCCTCACAGCCGGTGACTTCCTACTTCTCCCCTCTCCCCTCCTCCTGTTGGGCTTCCTCGGGAACCTCTTCTCCGGCCTCCCCCACTTACGCCTCGAGGGGCAAGATGTGGGGTCCCGAGATGCTGTAGCGGTAGAGGAAGGTGAGGAATTTCCGGAAGACATCAAAGAACGGCCAGTGAGACAAGACGCAGATGCTCTTCCGGGTCTGGACGGACTTGTTGGTGATGGGACGCCGGTCAACCACAGTGAGGAGGTTGAGGCACATGGACTGCCGGTCGGTGAGGCGGTCGCGGGGAAAAGACTCGTAAAATTGCATGGCAGCTCCGTAAACCTGGAGTATGGGGAGAGAGGGGAGAAGGGCCCTGTGTTACTCTGGACACAGCTCACCTCGAGTCGAGTCCCTTTTCTTCGGCACCCAGGTCACCTTGTCCCCTGAAGCGCCAGTCAACACGAAGGTGGAGAAGACGGGAAGCTGGTACTTGGTGTCAGCTGGCCAACTCTCGATGGTGGCCCCCATGGGCAAGCAGAAGACGGGCACCGATTCGGGGAGCGGGAACACCTCGTTGTCTTCCTCCGGGAAGCGGCTGAGGAGGCCTAGAGAGTGAGAAGAACCATCTTGGCTTAAAAGGAAGCAAGTTTATAGGAGGGAGAGTTCAGACGTCGGTGGTTTTTTTTTTTTTTTATCAAAGATGGTGACTTTAAGACGGATGGACTTCGACTCCCAGAATTCCCCAGCCAGAGTGCTTTAAAAGGGGTGGACTTCAACTTCCAGAATCCCTCATGAGTGGACTTCACTTCCAGAATCCCCCAGCCAGCCTGCTTTAAGAGGGGTGGACTTCCACTCCCAGAATTCCCCAGCCAACGTGTTGAGCAAATATCATGTCTCTTGATATTTATGTTTATTTTGAAGCTTAATAGCAATTTCCTGTCTCTTAAACCAACAGGATATATTCAGTTATTCATAAGGAAGTACTAACTTCAAGAAAATTATAATATGTGGGATGTTTCAAACTCTTTAATCCGATTTCATTTTGATGCTTGTTCAGATGTTTCTTTCAAATAATTAAAGGCAAAACAAGAAATAAGATACGGTGAAGAGGTGAAAGCTTAATTCTGTTTTTGCCTCTCTTTTGACTGCCCCTCCTTTGGCAAACTATGGGATGGACTACTTGCATCCCGAGCTTTGGTGGGCCTGCCCTTGAAGACTGTGCCCAGCAAACCTCCGAAAACCAAGGTTTGTGTGATGAAACGCCTCCATTTTTGCCGCGCGAGGCCTTACCCGCTTCGTACACCAGGGTGTTTCCTTTAGCGAGCGCCATCTTGTAACAGATATAGAGGGCTGGACCCCACTGTGGGGAGAGAAGAGAGTAAGATGGGGTGCCAGTCCAATGGAGAAGCAGGTGATACGTGACAGCTTGGCTGTCTGTCCATCTGCCTTGTCCAACCAGACACAAAACCAGGAACAGACTCTTCCTTCTTCAGAAAACAATCATGGCGTTGCTCCCCTCCTCCGGCCATGGGGGCCAAGAGTTTCCAACACTGGGGGTGTGGCACAAAGGCAACACAGTCAGATAATCAATAGGAGCCCCTTTATTATCTCCAACTTTGCCCCTAATGACCAGGTTACCTTCTGGCTGGAGAAAAACTCTGCCAGGAATAGCCTTTGGCAGCAGAAAATTCAGTCCAAAACATGGTCAACACAAACTGTAACTTAAAGTCCAAACAAGCCAAACTGAAGTAATTAGTTTGGCAGGGCAGGAGCAAGAATTTCAGGCTTGAAGGCACGGCAAAACTCACATGGTTGGGAAGACGCCAGGAACACAGATAACCCACGACAACACAGGATAAAGTCACGTTTGCTCCCAACAGCCTGACGCAAGCAGCCTGCCTTTCTTATCATCTGTCTTCCCAGCGGTCACAAATGAAGGGGATCAGGGCCCTTTCCTCCCCCATAAGCCATTCAACTCGTGTTGCTCCCTTCTCCGTTCCTCCCTGCATGCCGTAGGATGAAGAGGCAATGGGCCTGCATCTTCCTCTGAACTCCCTCTTCCTTGTTCTACCTCTCCCCTACTCTACCCAGCCGGACTTTGCCCTTCCTCATTTTCCTCCACAGTCAACAGAGCCACACTCCTGCTCCCTGTCAGTTGTTCGTCTTCCTCCTCGGATTCAGACTCTGACAGGAGGGCCTCTCTGAGGGTTCAGATGACCTCCTTCCAGCACCCATGACCCTTGCAAGGGACTCTCAGGAATGCCTGCCCGAAAGCGCCTCAATGCATCGTTTCTCACCCCAGTCTCCGACTCACCATCCCAGCATTCAGGTTCCTCTCCACCCGGCAGAAGGTGTGGGGCGTGCTCTCCCCTTTGCTGGGCATGATAAGGCAGATGTCCGTGATCCCCAAGATGCTGTATGCCTGACCCTCGCTGGCCCGCCGGAACGTCAGGAATGTGTGCTGATGTCCGGGTGCACCCGAAGCCAGGTTTGCCGAGTGGCTGTAGGGCGTGGTGTCGATCATTTTGTAGCCCGTTTTGGGCTGGTCCTTCCCCCCATAATGCACCCTATTAAACACAAAAAAGATGAAGTCACCTTCCCAAAGATCGGGTTAGGGCTGTGATGGCAAACCTATGGGATGCGTGCCAGAAGTGGCATGCAGAGCCATCGTCGCTGGCCTGCGAGCCGTTGACCCGGAGCAGATCCACGGCATATGCATGCCCGCCACCCGCCCGTTGGGTAGCTGCTACCATCTGTGGGGGGTGAACATGCAGTGGAGGGGTCATGGTGTGTGCCCGGGGGATCATGCATGCATGCGCAGGGAGCATGAGGGAGCCCTGAGTGCACTGCCTTATGGCTCTTGGTGTGCATGCGCATACTTTTGGCACACGAGGACCATAAGGTTAGCCATCCCTGGGATAGGGAGTCCTTCTCAAATCTTGGGAATTCTAGTATGGAATTGTCTCCGAAAACGACAGGAGAGCTGTTCTCGCTCACGCCACCGGATCCCTCCTACCCCAATTCCACAATGGGGGGCTTATCCCTCCCCCGTCGGTAGCAGATGAACATCTGGGGGTTATTCAGCAGGCTGGTGTTGAGCTCCACAGGGTGCCCCGAATTGGTCCGATCGATGCAGGTGAAGCCATGCGGCACCTCTTCGCCTTGTGAGCGGATGATGACGGCAACATCGACGATGGGCTCGCTCGGGCGAGCTGGACGGCACAGCTGGCTCTCATCTTCCAGAGGTTTGGACGTGTCCACCAAGCCGGCCACCACAAAGTAGTCCACCAGCTGGGGGGCCCACTCCTCCGCCATGGCGGGGTGGTGGCGGGAGGAGACCTCACGGCATCTGCGGCAAGGGGAAGGAAACGAGAGGGTGATGCCAGGAGTCGGAGGGTAGCCGGCTATCTGACTGTCCAGGCAACAGTGGAAGGTCCATGTGGAACGTTGGGGGAGTCCAGTTGCCATGGAGAGACCCTTCCTCTTGTCCTTCTCCCTTCCTCCCCATTTCTACTTCGATCCGCTTGGATTCGAAGGCCGATCGCGCAAATGGAGGGGCGGGGTACATTTCCAATTGTAAATGTATTAAAAAGACTTTGAGAATTATTAAAAAGGCTTTAAAAAGTAGTTTAAAGAGCACTTGGTTTTTTAAAAAGGAAGAAAAGGAAAAGGAAACAGTGGAAGGGAAAAAGAGAAAAAAACTGAAAAAGGGAAGAAGACAAGTTTTAACAGATGAGCAGAGTTGGAAGGGACCTTGTGGACCATCTAGTCCAACCCTGCCCCCCTGCCCCTACGCCCAAGCAGACATATTAAAAAGAGTTTAAAAAGAAGTTGGTAGTTGTTGTTTTTTTGTTGTTAAATTAAAGAAGGAGGGAAAAAGGAAACGGTGAAAAAAAAGTTTAGCTCTTCAAACAAGGAAAAAGAAAAGAAATGGAAGAAAAAAGAAATTATGGAGTATTTTTTAAAAACGATTAAAAAAAACCAGGGAGAAACATGGAAATCTTTTCTATCTAAACACATTGAAAAAGGAAGTTTATTTTAAAAGAAAAAGGAGAGAGAGAAAATAATTAAAAAACCAACCACCCATTCTCTCTTTGAATGATAAGTTGGTAAGCCTCGCTTTGGATTGGCACTGCCCTTGCCCCAAACGGAGCCCAGTTCCCATCGCTCCAACAAGCCGGCCTCAAGAACCATGGGATCTGAAGTCCCCCATCCACCTCCCCCCTGCCCAGTTGGGGCTGCTGGGCATTGTTGTTTCCTCCTCCGCACCAACGCCTCTTCTTCTTTAAGGTGTCACCCTGTGCCAACCGACTGGCGCTGGGTGCCACCTGTGCCCAGCTGCCAACTGCCCACCCAGCTGAACCGCCGATGCCAAAGCAAGGGAGGGCACGATACCCAGCTGTCCTGGATGAGCAAACGGGACCCTCCCAACGCCTCTGGAGCCCCCTGCCCCCAAACCGGTGGCTCTTCGGTGCAGAAAGGAGAAGCCTTGCGATGTGGGGCGGCAACGGCCTGGGTTGTGTGTGTGTGGATTTTGCAGTCAGTGCAAAACGTCAGGGAAAGGGCTGGGCGAGTTCAAAAGAGGAAATGCCCATTTCTCATTTCTTGACTTTGCGAAAAAAAAGAAGAAAATTTCCCTCCCCGAGATTGATTCAGAGTAAAAGTCACGTTCTCCAACCAGTTTTTCATGGCAGGTGCGAGACCGACAGTCGGCACGGGCTCTGTGTATGCTCAGAGGCATGGAAAACATGTGCACACACACACACACACACGCCTGGGTGAAAACAAAGAGCTGGAAAAACGGGAGGGAAAAAAGGAAATAAGGAAAAATATAAAAAAGGGGTCATTTAAGGAGAAGACAGAGAGGACAAGCATTCCCTGCTCATTGGAATTGTGGCCCTTTCCTTCTTGAAGGGCTACATTTCTGCTTGCAGGGAGCTGGTTTTTCAAAGTGGAGCCCTCTTTTTCAAATATATGGGGTCTCCCTTGCTGAAGGACAATAGTAAGGAGATGGGGAGGACAAAGATTCCTGGCTCATTGAAAGTTAGGCACTTTTCTCCTCGAAGGGCTACATTTCTGCTTGCAGGGAGCTGCTTTTTCTAATTTAAGCCATCCTTCTCTGAATTAACGGGACTCTCTTGCTGGGGAACACGAGACAATGCGCAGCAAACACTCATTTTTCCCCTCCTTCAAGGGCACAGCCGCCATTATCTGGCTGCCCCTCAGCCAGTGCTAAAGTGTCACAATGCTATTTCGGGTCTGGCACAACGACAATTCACACCTCCACCATCACCTGGCTGGGGGGGGGGGAACAGGAACACCTGCACAGGTTTCGCAACTGTCCCCAACTGACCTCCTCGCTCCGGCCTACAGCAAAAAAACCCACAGGTATTCCTCGACTTACGAACCCGCCACGGATCCTGCAATTTCTCGTGGCTGAGCAAGACGCCTGTTAAAGCGAGTTTTTAATGCCCTTTTCTTGCACCCTTGTTAAGTTCGTCAGTTGCTAATCTGGTCATTAAGCAGATCTGGCTTCCCCCCTCATCCACGTGGTCCGTCCAAAGGTTGCAAAAGGGGATCAGGTGACACCTCCCCCCAGGGACGACCGTCGTTAAGTATGAGCCTCTGAGTTTTGGACACCTGATAGTGTTGCAAAGGCCCCCTCCAAATGCTTTTTATAGGCCGTAAAGGCCACAAAATGGTCATAACCCCCCCTTTTTTTTTTGTAATATGGAACAGTCACTAAACGAACTACAACAACCCATTAAGTGCCAGTTCCATATTACAACGGTCCAGGACTGCCTATAATCCCTTCTGTATTTATTATTTTGTAATTTATTTCTTGATTTGGCAAAAAAACACCCAGTAGCCCAAATGAACAGACAGGAAGCAGGTACTTTGCGCAGGGTTTCCCGCCTAAGCAAGGGGTTGGACTAGAAGACCTCCAAAGGTCCCTTCCAACTCTTGTGATTCGAAGATTCTCATTACTTGAGCTGCCAGCTCTACCCTTTGAATGCCTGCCTGTAAACTGCATGGAGGAACCGCTCCCTTCAACTCTTCTTTCCTGACTCCTTTTGGACTTTTTTGCAAAAGTCTTTTTTGCGTCGTATTGGCGATCCAACTAAACAAAACGACACTCGCAACAACAAATGCTGTTGTGGGTCTCGGAAATTTGGGGGTCAAAATGTCTTTTTTAGCGACGAAACCATATTTCTCTGCAAAGCCTGCATATTCACAGGACCAACTGGGTGGAAAATCCCAGCAGGTTAAGATAGCTAGTAAGTGCAGGGAAATGGCTCATTTTCGGTCGCATTGACATCCACTTCCGTCGGAAACAACACAGCTAACCACAGATCTGAGGTGGCTTTTCAGGAAGGCAACCTGCATTAAACTACGACGTTTGGAATGATGGATGTCTCCCCAAACTTTTTGGGTGTCTAGGCTGCTCCTTAGTCCTTCCCCTCGAACCCCAAACCTGCGTGGAAATTTGCCCTGCTTGCAGTCGGCACCCATCTCTCTCTCCACCTGCATCCTGGTTTACATGCCTTTGGCTGAAGGTGGCATTAAACTACGATGCAACGTAGATTTTGCAAACAAAGGGTTTTTTTTTTTGTTTTGCTAGTAAAAAGAGATTTAATTTTAGCCAGAGGGTCATTTATGGTCCAGGCTGCGCCATCCAGAAACTGGACAAGAAACCAGGAAGTTTTATCCAGTAAAAGTGAAAGTAAGGAAGAACGTGTCACTATGACAGGTGTGAAGAGGGGGGTGCAAGACCGAGAGGCCGCCCCTCCCTAGCTCTCCAGCGTGTGCAAACCATGATTGCAGATAGTTCCTGACTTATGACCGTAATCGACCCCAAAATTTCTGTCAGTCAGCGAAACATTGAAGGGATTTATGAGAAGTTGTGAGAACGCCATCACTTGAGACTTTCAAGAAGAGATTAGACTCCCATCTGTCAGAAATGGTGTAGAGTCCCTGCTTGGGCAGGGGGATGGACTAGATGACCTACAAGGTCCCTTCCAATTCTGTTATTCTGCTATTCTTCCATCCTCCCTCCCTCCCTCTTTATCCTTTCTCTCCTTCCTTCCTTCCTCCCTCCCTTCTCCATCACTGGAAGCTTTTAAGAAGAGTCTGGACTCCCATCCATCAGAAATGCTGTAGGGTTGGACTAGATGACCTACAAGGTCCCTTCCAACTCTGATTATCTGTTATCTTGCCACCGTTGTTAAGTGAATCTTTGCGTAGTAGTAGGGTTGTTGAGTGAATCTGGGATAAAGGACAATTTAGACACGGGGAGGGAAAAGGAAAAACAACCCCAAGTTCGATTCTTAGACCCGTATTGTACAACCTGGTCAACACAAAGAAAGTGGCAAACAAGAGACCCGAAATGCTTCTATATTTGTATTATTGGGGGGATTCTGGGAGATTCTGGCGGGAGGGGCATTCTGGGAGTGGAAGCCCCCAGGTCTTAAAAGGGACCAAGATTGGAAAAACTGACTCTTGAAAACTTTTGAGCCAACTCCTTTTAATCTATCCTCCGCTGAAGTATGCGGGGTGTTTAAACTCTGCACATGCCCAGAGAGTCAATCTTGACACGATGCACAAGGCCTAGGATTGAATTTGGAAATTAAATCCCAATTTTTTTTCCCCCCAGCGGGAAGAACGGAGGAGCGACGGAGGGCCGGGAATCCTTGGAAACAGGTATCCTAACCTTCGACTTACAACCACAAACTTCCATCGCTAAGCGAGACACGGGCGACGTTTTGCCCCCCCTTTTGACAACCTTTCTCACCATGGTTGTTAAACAGACCGCTGCGGTTCTTAAGCGAGTCGCATGAATCTGGCTCCCGCGTCCGGAGGTTGCCGAAGGGGATTGCGACCATCGTAAAAACGAGTCAGCTGCCAAGCGTCTGAATTTTGTTTTGGGAGAGCGGAAAATTCTGCGATGGTCATTAAGCATGAAAGAGAGTCCCACTTTTCCCCTTGGCCCCGCTGTAACTTCAAACAGTCCCTAAACGAAACATTGGAAGGGCCAACTGTCCTTGTTTAGGGGGGAGTTGGAAAATTATTTTTTAGGACACCATCCCCCTAAACCAGGGGGAGAGGAATGAATGAATGCGAAGCTAGTTGGAGGGAGGGTCTTTCTCAATGGGGCAAGAGGGGAGGGGGGCAAGAAAGGGGCGGGGCTTAGCTGCTTGGCATAAGAGGCAGGTGCCCATCAAAGCGGGAAGTCAAATTTTGGCTTCAAGTTTTATTTTGGGAAGGAAAAGACCGAAAAAAGGGAACCGAGAAACCCACAACCGCACCTGTAAACTTCTGCAAAATCCAGGATTCTTAAAAGGGGGTGTGGGACTCCCGACTCCATCACCCACAGCCTGTCCAGGAGGCCCAGGATGATTTGACCCTCTGGGAGGAGATTTGGGGACCTGTAGTCCTCCTGCCCATTGGCTGACGAAGCCAAAGGTGATTGAAATAGGAAAAAGAATCAAATTTGTAAGCTTCACTCCCCCGTTCATTCATTGGATTACTTGAATCTTAATTTTGATTTTCAGCCTATAATTTGTAGGCGCAAAAAAAGGCACCTCCAGTTTCCACCTGTGCTTCTTCCTTCTTTCTTTCATCTTAATTTTTATTTTTGAATTAATTTTTATTTTTTATTTTTGAGTATTTGGACGCAAAGATGCAACTTGAGTTTTCTTTTCCCTCCTTCCTTGCTTCCTCCCTGTCTTTCTTTCTTTCTCTCTCTCTCTTTCTTTCCCCTTTCTTTCTTTCTTTCCTTCCTTCTTTTCTTTTCCTTTTCTTTCTTCCTTTCTCTCTCTCCCCCTCCCTCCTTCACTTCCTTTCCTATCTCTGTTCTAAGCTCTTATTCGTTTGGCATCAATTCTTATTATTGCTGTACAAAGTTTTGATGACACCCCCAGTTTCCACCCGCGTTTCTTATTTCTTATATGTTAATGTTCATTTTTTATTTTTATTTTTGAGTATTTGGATGCAAAGATGCCCGTCTCAAAGCAGGAAGTCAAATTTTGGCTTTATTGGGGGGGGGGGGGGAGGAAAAGACCGGAAAAAAGGGAACCGAGAAACCCACAAGTGCACCTGTTGTTTGCCCACCGCAACCACCTGCCCGCCCCGTTGGTGCTCTGCTCCCTCCCCCATTTTTGTCATTTTTTTTTCACCTTCCCCCTCCCCCCCCAAAAAAAACACCCCCCCAATTCATTTCGAAAACCCAGCAGTGGGTAAACCAGGAAGCGCCTTCAAAGGGGACAAGGCTGCTCTTTGGCCCATCATCCCCAGCAAGGCCTGGGAAAGCCTCCCTGGCCTCACCTTCCCAAGGGTCAGGTAGACTGCCCTGGGAGCCAGAGGCTCGACCCTGGCAAGGCAAAGGGAGGGGTGGGAGAAAAAAAAAAGAAAAGAAAAGAAGGCTGGGCAGAGAAAGAGCCTTGAAGGGCACAGATCCCATCCTCCCCAGCCTGTTCCTCCCCTCCCCCCCCACCCCCGACCCCGATCCAAGGAAAACCAAAAGCGCAGTGCAACAGCAGCTCCTCAAACAGGGAAACGCCACCACCAAGAAATTTCTTTTTTCTTTTTCCCAAATGGAAAGAAAGGGGCAGGAGAGAAGGGGGGGGGGGGCATGTGCAGCGAGGACCCCCTCCCCCCCCCACACTCTCCCTTTTCCCAGGCCAGAGTCAGCTGAGCAGAGAGGGAGGGGCAAAAGGGAGGGGAGGAGAGGGTCGCCAGCAACCCTCCCCTCCCTTCTCTCCTCGCCCCCTGTTGCAAACATTTGCAAGCAATTTATTTGCACCGCTGCGATTCCAGCTGGGTCATTTGCAAGGGGAAGGTGGGGGGGGGGGTTTCCCAAAGGGGCCTCCCCCCCCCCCCCCCCCCCCCCCCCAGGAGGACCTTCCCCGCCCCTCCACAGATTGCAAAAGAGGGGAGGGCACGCGGGAGCCCGTTGCACGCCCGCCACCCACCTGTGCAAACTCCAGCTCCCTTCCTGCCTCTTGCAAAGCTCCAGGCTTCGCCATTGCCGCTCTGGCCCGGCTTTGCTCTGTGGTTGGCCGGGGGAGGGGGGCGGGGGGGGCAGAAGGGGGCCAGGGCGCCCTCTCGCGGCGGGGAGGACCTTCCTCCCGTCTCGACGTGCCCGGTTCCCAGCCCGTTGCACGTGGGAATCCACCCGGGTGGAGAGGAGTTGTGGTGTTTTGGTGTTGCTGGTTTTGTTTTTCCCCAATCACTTTCCACGCACACGCACGCCACCCCGCTCCTTGGGAAACAAAATTGAGGTTTCCATGGAGAAGCGTTGCTTTTTGCACCCTTCTCCCGTGTAAACGTGGAAAAAAACGAAGCTGGGTTTGGAAGGGGGGGGGGGGGGGAGGGATGGGAGACCACAAGGAGATCCCAAAGAGGTTCTAAGGCTTGATTGCTTTTGTTTTTTGCAATGGGATTGGGGGCCGGAGCAAACATTTGCAAAGGTGTGTGGGTGCGAAAATAGAATTAAAGCCAAAAAGGACAGAAGGGCTACAACCCGGTCTATATCTGCAATAGCCCGGGTGTTGAAAGCACTCTGTATATGCTCTGTGGTGCTGTGTCCAATTCTTTCCACCAGTTTTGAACCAACCCCAAATTCCCGCCTGGCGGGAATCTCTTTTCTTTTTCTTTTTTTGTCTTTTCCTGGGTCAAAATATTTTTTTTTCTCTTCCGATGGAGACACTCGGATTATTATTATTATTATTATTATTATTATTATTATTATTATTATTATTATTATTATTATTATTATTATTCTTATTATTATTATTATTATTATTATTATTATTATTATTATTATTGCTTATTTCCTATTTTTTAAGCCAAGTTTAATCCAAGGATGGACTGTATGGGAGGTGGCTTGTGTACGGGCGCCCTCTGGTGGAACGTCGAAGTAACTTCTGCAAAATCCAGGATTCTTCAAAGGGGGTGGCGGGACTCCCGGCTCCATCATCCACAGCCAGTTTAGGAGGCCCAGGACGACTTGACTCTCTGAGAAGGGCTGTGGGCCGCCCCAGCTGGGGATTTGGGGACCTGTGGTCCTCCCGCCCATCGGCTGACCAAGCCAAAGGTGGTTGAAATAGGAGAGGGAATCAAATTTGTAAGCTTTAGTTTTATCCATTAATTCATTTGTTTATTTTAATCTTAATTTTTTATTTTGCCCGATAATTTGTAGGCTCAGAAAAGGCACCTCTAGTTTCCACCTGCGTTTCTTACTTATTTCTTATTTCTTTCATCTTAATTTTTATTTTTGAACGACAGAGTACTTGGATGCAAAGATGCAAATTGAGTTTTCTTTTCCTTCCTTCTTTCTTTCTTCTTTCTTCCCTTCTTTTTTTCTCCCTTCCCCCCTGTCTCCTTTCTCTCTCTCTCTCTTTCTTTCCCTTTCCTTTCTTTTTCTTTCCTTCTTCCCTTTCTTTCTCTTTTTCTTTCATCCTTTCTTTCTTTCTCTCTCTCTTTCTTTTCCTTTCCTTTCTTCCTTTCTCTCTCCCTCCTTCTCTCCTTCACTTCCTTTCCTCTCTCTATTCTAAACTCATATTAGTCGGCATCAATTCTTATTGCTGGACAAAGTTTTGATGAAGATACGTTCTGTCTTTTTGAGAAAGTCTGGCCATAATTTGAAAATGTGAATTATTATTATTTGAGCCGTGCCAGTGAGCTGGGAGAAGAACTTTTAAAATCCAACAAGCAAGTCTGGTCCTGTCTTTCTCTGGCCTGCAAGGGGCCAAGTGGTGGAAGAATTTCTCAAGTATCCAAACAAGAATTTTTTTGAGGAAGTGGATTTTAGTTCCCACCAAGTTACGCCTTTCCTTCTCATTGCAAGAGGGCTCGGTTGCTCCAGAGCCAAACTCAGCTTCCCACTTTGGCCATTTCTCCATTTAAAGTAAAGATGTTTCGCTTGGAAACTCCTACCTCCCTTAAAAAATAAAATAAAATCGGATTTTTGTGGGGAGGAAAAAAATGGAAGAAAGAAAGAAACAACTTTGGCTACATTGAATGGACCTTTCTTTTGAAATGAAATTAAATCTGTATTTTTCTCTCTCTCCTCCTGGCTCCTGACATTACTGTGCCATTGATGCCCATTAAAGCTCAGGAGCAGCATATATATTTAATAATAATAAAAAATAAAATAAATTGTGTTGAAAAATAAAGGGGAAGGGGCGAGAAAGGAAGGAAGAAAAGGGAAAGGGGATAATAAATAGGAACAAAGAGAGGGAGGGAGGGAGGGATGAGAAAGGAAAGAAAAGGTAGAAAGAAAAGGAGAAAGGAATGGAAAGGAAAGGGGGGGGTGAAAGGAAGGAAGGGAAGGAAAGGGAGATAGGAAAGTAGGAACAAAGGGAGGGAGGGAAGGAGAGATGAGAAAGGAAAGAAAAGGTAGAAAGAAGAAAGGAAAGGAAAGGGAGGATGGAAGGAAGGAAGGAGAAAGGAAAGGAAAGCAAGAAGAAGAAGTGAAAGGAAAGAAAGGAAAGAAGGAGGGAGGGAAGAAAGGGAAATAGGAAAGTAGGAACAAAGGGATGAAAAGGAAAGAAAAGTAGAAAAGAAAAAAGAAAAGGGAGGATGAAAGGAAGGAAGGAAAGGGAGATAGAAAGGAAAGAAGGAAGGAAAGGCTAAAATTGCAATAATGAAACAAAAACAGAAGAAAGCAGAAAAATAAAGAGAAAGATATTTTTTTTTAAAAAAAAAAAACAGCTTTGAATGTTCTTTGAAGCGCTTTCCCCATCAAAGATCCTTGAAGCTCTTTCTCAAAAATTACATCCGTTCAATCTTTCTACAATTTCTTCATCAAAGCCATAAACCACCTGTTCATTTTTTCCTCCCCCATCCATGTTTTACACACACACACACACACACAAACACACACACACACACACAAAGTCCCTGAGGGATTTTTCTCTGGGCAACCAATAAATTCTTGACTCCAAGAAGTCAGTTTGTCCATCTCAACAAGTTTGGTCAATTTCTGAGACGTGTGTTTACGTGCGTGTGTGTTTGCATGTTCGTGGTGTGTGTGTGTGTGTGTAGGCCTAATCCATTGGCAGTGAAGTGAAGTGGCCACTTCAGAACCACGGAGAGCTCCAGGGGGAGCAGTTGTCTCATTTGGACAACACCTTAATCCGGAGTTGGAAATGTATCAATTGCATGTTAATTAGTAGCCCAATTCCAGGATGGAGGGTTTACCCAGACCACCATTCTTGGCTGACCTTGGTTTCCAGACCCTTCAAAGCCAAATCTGAGCTTGTCCGATCTTAAACACTGCCGAGCGAAGGTCAGACACGATGAATAACCAGGAAAGGAGACCACCCAGAGATCTCGCAAAGAAGCAGCCAGTAGCCAAACCCTCAAACCAAGTTTGATTCCAAGGAAACGTTGGAAGCCAAGATGGTATCCCCACTCCCTTCTTCTCCCTTCAATAAATAAATACCCTTTTTATTTTTTAAAAAAATAGTCTTATTTTTTGTTCTTTTTCACTCACATTTCTTTCAGTGTTTCGGTCTCATTTTGTTTTGCTTCACTCCATTTCTTTTTCCTCCCCACATTTGGATTTTGTATTTTTATCTTGTGAATACAGTTTTTCAATACAGTTGTATTAAAAAAAAAAATAAAACCAGGGGAGAAGAATGGGCTTAAGGCTAGCTTATCTGGTTTTATGTTTTGGATAAGATCTGAACATGTCAGAGGTGTTTTTTTCTTTCTGGAACTGTGACTGACCTCTGAGTAATAAAGTTGGAAAAACAAGGATTGCATTACTCATTACTTAAACTCCTGATTTCAGAAATCTATGTTTCACCATAAAGATTGTGCAATGGTTGCTGGAAACAGTGAACAGAATAATGAGGGGAGATAGAAAGCATTGTAATTTATTTTTTAAATTAATTTGCAAAAGGGCCAAAAAAAAACCCCAAACCCATCCTAGTTTAGGATGAGTATGACTTAAAAAACATGGTTTGATACCCAGTGGGGTGGGTGGGTGGGGGGAATAGCCTTTAAGCTTGTCTTTGGAGAGGCTGGAAGTTGTGGGACCTTCATCCCTGCAAGCTTTCAAGAAGAGACTAGACCACCGTTTGTCTGAAATGGTGTAGGGCCTCCTACTTTAGTGGGGGGTTGGACTAGATGACCTGCAAGGTCCCTTCCAATTCTGTTAATCTGTTAAATCTGGGCTAAAGCTTTCAAGACGAGACCAGACTGCTATTTGTCAGGAATGGTGTAGGGTCTCCTACTTGGGGGGGGGGGGGGAGAGTTGGACTATATGACCTCCAGGGTCCCTTCTGACTTTGTCAATCTGTTAATTTAATGGATCATTTCTGAGCTGTAGAACCTGAGTTGGATTTTGGGTTGATTTTCCACCCCAAAGTGCCAATGTTTTAAATCACAACACCGTTTCCGGAATTACCGCAGTCAAGCAAAGTTGTTAAAGGGAGCCTGGGCTTGGTTTTATGACCTTTTTTTTTGCCATGGTCGTTAAGTGAATCATTGCAAGTTCTTAAGCGAATCCGGCTTTCTCCGTTGACTTGGCTTGTGGGAAGCCAGCTAGGGATGGGGAGCTTGCAAATGAAGATTGCGTGAATTCCTCTACTCCCCAATCCGGGATGCTGCAACTGACATAAGTACATGCCAGTTTCCAGGTGTTTCAGTTATGCAACGGTGGGGGTGAACGCTGCCATTGCCGTAAGTGTGAGGAATGGTCGTAAGAAACTTTCGGCGCTGCTGTAACTTGAACAGTCACTGAATGGATGGTTATAACTCAAGGACTCCGTATATGAAGGGTTTTGCATCCATGAAAAGAGGACGAATCCACAAAGTTCTTAGGAGTGATTTGATTTATTTCTTATTTATTTGGGTTTTTTAAGGTCTTCCTTGACTTACAACGGTCTGTTTAGTGACCGAAGTTACAATGGGCATTGAAAAAAAGGGGGCTTTGGACCGTTTTTCACACTTATGACCCATCGCAGGGTCCCCATGGTTACCTACCTGATCAAAATTCGGATGTTTGGCAACTGACTTGTACTTACAACGGACTGTGATCCACTTTTGCAACCTTCCGATGAGCAAAATCACCCCATAACCCTGTTATTCATGCAACTGCAGTGATTCCCGTGGCCAGAAAGGTCGTAAAACAGGATTAAAACTCTCTTTAACCACCGCCTCGCTTAACGTTGGGTTCGATTGCGGCCGTAAGCCAAGAAATACCTGGATTTCTTCCCTTCTCTTTCAATCTGGTTTTTTATTTTTATTTTATTCAATTTCATTTTTTTTTTTTTTGAGACCACTCACACCTGGATCAGATGCAGAGATCTTGAATTTTGGGGTGTGTGTGTGTGTGTGTGTGTGCGTGTTTACGATCTTCTCCCCTGTCCTAATAAACTTCTGGGCGAAACTAGAATTTTGTAACTGAGCTGTTTAAGCAATTTCTAAGCAGAAATGTGGGTCAAAGAGTCCCTTCGGAGCTATTTCAAACATGTAGCCGCAAAGCTATGGGGTCAGCCACAGATCGAGAAAAACAGAATGTATGAATTGTGGAGCAGTTTCTATTTGATCAAAGAAGAAAGAAACCACCTTAAAATGGGATCACACAAAAGGAAAGAGGGGAGTGGAAAAAATAAAAAATAAAATATCTCAGCGACCCTTTCGGCAGAATCTCATCTGCCATCATCAGGCCTGGATATTGTGTTCGTCAGATGATATATCTGTATATATATATAGATGATAATCTATATATTATAATGTATAATACATAAAAATTATACATGGATATAATTTTGTCTCTGCTTTGAAATCCCTTCCGAACTGTGTGCGTGCTTACAATGGAGGGGAAAAAAAATATACAAAATATTCTTTTTTGTAAACTTGTTATAGAAATGGCTTGTGCAACTGTTGTGCAAAAGCACAAACGTTATCGTTGCAATATATGTTACCCTCAACCATACTAAAAAAAAGAGAGCTGGAAATCAGTGCCTTTTTTTCTTTCTTTTTCTCCCCCTCCCTTTATGTTGTGTCCTTCTCTTCTTACTTTTTCAGGCTTCCCTCCACCCCAACTTGTATTTCATACGTGGATAAACTAATTAAAAAAAAATGTGAAATGGGGGAAAAAATTCTTAAGCCAAACTGTCCAGCCAGCTCAAAGCAAAATGCAAGGAACCTGGGAAATTTAGACCAAAATGCTTCCGTATTTATATTGTTGCTTATAAAAGGAGGAATGGTGCACGGTTTAAATGTCCTTGCAAACTGGAATTTTCCAACAGCTTTTGTTTCAAAAAAGAAGACAAAGGCAAACTGGTTCTTCTTTTCAAGGATAGCCCTTTAGAATTAAAAGACACAAATAATATTTTTTTAAAATGCTTTTTTCCATCCTAGCTTTTCCAGATGCTCAGAATTCCAACTCTCTGGGCGACCCTCGAATTCGCAGCCGGCTTGCATTTCCAGCTTGGCTGCATTTTTTTTTCTGCATCTAGAATCTCTCTCTGGTTTTCTCTGAACTGGTTATGAGAGAAGAGAAGATCCAGGAAATGATCCTTGGTCTGATTGGAGATGGGTGCAGAAAAGGGGTGAAACCCAAAACCAAGCTCTCTTCCCAAAATAGTCTTTTTTTAAAAAAAGAGAAGGAAAGAAAGTTGCACTGTGCAGATCCTTCCTTCCTTCTTTCCTTCTTCTTCCCTTTCTCCCTCCTCCTCAAATTTTCAATGTGATTAAAACTGGACCTTCCTTCCTTCCTTCCTTCCTTCCTTCCTTCCTTCCTTCCTTCCTTCCTTCCTTCCTTCCTTCCTTCCTTCCTCCTGAAATGGTCAATGGCATTAAAAGTGAACCAACTTTCTTTCCCTCTTTTCTTCCCATCTATCCCTTCTTCCTTCCTTCCTTCCCAACACTTACTTTCTTCCCATCCCTCCCTCCCCTTTTCCTCCTTTCCTTTCTCCCTCTCTCTCGGGAAGAATCTCCATTGCCCAGTTTCAAATATTTGTATTCTACACATCTTTCTGGGAAAAATAGTTCATGTCTGCCCTGACATAAATCTGACATGTCCCATTGTTCCCCATCCAGATAATCAAATATATAAATTTAATGGATGGATGGAAGGATGAGCAACCAATCAATCAGTCAACCAATCAACTAGATAAATTTAATGGATGGATGGATCAACCGATCAATCAGTCAATAAATCCATCCAGGGCTGTTTGAGGGTCAGTTCTGTAGACCCAAATGGAATAAATGGGATTTTAGAAAAGGAGAAGGAGAAAAATAATGAGAAAAAGGAAAGGAGGAAAGAAGGGGAAGGAGAAGGAGAAGGCAGAGGAGGAGGAAGAGGAGGAGGAGAAGGAGAAGGAGAAGGAGAAGGAGAAAGAGGAGGAGGAGGAGGACATAAAAGCAGGCCCAGCCTGATGGTTGCAGGGGTTGAGCAAAAGAATCAGCGTGTTTGCACACACAATCTCCGGATACTGAAGTGACAAGGCAGAATCGATTGTTGTCCAGGAAAATTACCTGCAAGGAAGTCAAACAATTGAGGAAGCCCTGAGAGACCTTGAGAAAGAGGGGAAAGTTGTGAGGGCCCTGTGTGTGTGTGTGTGTGTGTGTGAGTGTGTAGGGAGAGAAGGATTTTGCAAGGGA
>BLBF01000081.1:9597484-9608984 GCA_015471245.1 Laticauda colubrina
TATCTATCTATCTATCTATCTATCTATCTATCTATCTATCTATCTATTTATCTATCTATCCATCCATCCATCCATCCATCTATCTATCTATCATCTATCCTATCATCTCCCTTTCTCTCCCCCCTCCCTCCCCCTCTCCATTAATCATGAAATAGTTACGTTGCACCCATTATATCATTCATTTCAAGTGTTTCTGGCCCCTTCCCCAGGGGCTCTTAAGGGGATTGTGTGGGTGTTTCATCACAAAGACCGAGGCCCAGGCACAAAACCAGGAGGCAGATGGAACCCCCAGATTCCCCTTTTAAAACAATAAGGATCATGGCAAGGAAACACATCAGAAATATAGAAATTGCCAGCCAGGAAGATTTCTGCTTTTTTCAATATCAGCGGTCAGGTGAGGCTGAGCCCACCTGGTTTAATGTCTCAGCGAAATCACTTGCCACATCTGGATGGCAATGACAACATCCTCTGATTAAGATGATTGTGGCTTCTTGCCTTTGACAACTATCCCAGTGTTTTGGTCTCGGACCACATTAAAAGAGGAACTCGAAAGCAGCTTAAAGAAAATAGGAATGAAATGGTTTCTAATGTTTTTTTTCCTCAGAGTAAGCAGTCCTCGCTTAGTGATGGCAAGTGGGGCAGGCAACTCCATTAAATGGTTTTGAACTTTCATGAGAGGTAGGACATCCTCATTTAGCGACAGGCAGCTCCGTTGCTAAGTGCTGGAGTTGCTAAGTGAAACACCCAGTGGGATGGGATGGACCGGCAACTTCAGTCCTCTTTTGGTTACTAAGTGAAGCCTGAAGTCACTAAACAAAACATCCTACAACCGCAATGCCCTTACAACCTCACGATGCCCTTGCTTGCTAAACGAAGCGCTGCAGTCATTAAGCAAGACATCACACAACTGCAAAGAATGATTTTTTTTATTCCTACCTACTCCGATAATCCTTGTTGTAATAAGCTGGTTGTGAAACATAAACACACAGGGTGATCACATCACCACCGGAAAACTGTGTTGGTTGTGAATGCACACACCGGTTGCAAAGCTGGTGACTGTGGTGTGATTGTTGGTGGTGTGATTGTAGGTCATTGTGATGCCCGTAAGGGCACACACCCATTATGAAATTCCCAAATGATGATTGCTATGAAGTCGTAAATGCAAGGATTGATCACAAAGCCATTTTTCCCCCTGAAGGGAACAGTAACAATAAATAAATAATAGATTATATTGTAGCATTTAATAGAAAGTTACTCTATACATGTTTGCCCTCTTGAAAAATGTACGTTATCCTGCTGTAAACATATTTGTTTATGTATTTAACTCATTGTTAAACATATGACTGTGGTTTCTTCCCCAAACCCCAAAAACTTTAACCTTACCCCTTTCTACTATTGAGGTCTACTACTGACCTCACCCTTTCCTAAGAGGTCTGTAAGGAGCATGCATAAGTGCACCAACATGCCTATCATCCCTGTCCTATTGTTTCCTTTTTTTTTTCCTTATTCATATCCATTTCATGTATTCATAACCATGTTTACACTTATACCTATTATTTAATAATCGTTTGACAAAATAAAATAAATAAAATCAATTGCATCTTCCTATATCAAATATATGGTCCTGTTGTATAAATCCCTCATGAATCCTTCCATAACTGG
Source organism: Laticauda colubrina (assembly GCA_015471245.1). Lineage (NCBI taxonomy): Eukaryota > Metazoa > Chordata > Lepidosauria > Squamata > Elapidae > Laticauda > Laticauda colubrina. Next base: position 9,599,147 of record BLBF01000081.1, read on the forward strand.
TCCTTCCATAAATGCCATCCCTCTTCCCTCTAGTAATTGGCACGTAACTATATCTCCAACTGTCAAGGCTTGACAAACACACGCACACCTTTGACCTGTGGTGTTAACAAAAGGCCGAAATGATCAATTGGGGAGACAATGGGAAAAAAGATAACACTGCCAGAAAAGAATCTGGAAGATGTAAATCTTAGTTAGAATAGAAGAGAATTCTTTTATTGGCCAAGTGTGATTGGACACACAGGGAATTTGTCTTGGTGCAAAGGCTCTCAGTGTCCATAAAATAAAAGATACCTTCCTCAAGAGTCAAGAATCACCAGGCGCAACACTTAATAATCGTCATAGGGGACAATAGATAGATAGATAATAGATAAATATAGATAGATAGATAGATAGATAGATAGATAAATAGATAGATAGATAGATAGATAGATAGATGATAGATAGATAGATAGATAGATAGATAGATAGATAGATAGATAAATAGATAGATAGATAGAGAAAGAATGGAATGGAATAGAATAGAATAGAATAGAATAGAATAGAATAGAATAGAACAGAACATAATTTTTTTATTGGCCAAGTGTGATTGGACATACAGGGAATTTGTCTTGGTGCAAAGGCTCTCAGTGTACATGAAAGAAAAGAGACATTCATCGAGAGTCAAGAATCACCAGGTACAACACTTAATGATAGTTATAAGATACAATAAGCAATCAAATCATATTAGGAAACAGTCAATTTAAAAAATAGAATAGATAGAATAGAATTCTTGATTGTCCAAGTATGAGTGGATACACAAGGAATTTGTCTTGGTGCAAATGCTCCCAGTGTAACTTCTCAGTGTGCATAAAAGAAAAGATACCTTCGTCAACAGTCAAGAATCATCAGGCGCAACACTTAATAATCGTCATAGGGGACAATAAGCCATCAAATCAGATAGATAGATAGATAAAGAATAGAATAGAATAGAAATAAGAATACAATACAATAGAAATTAGAATAGAATAGAACACAACACAACACAACACAACACAATACTTTATTGGCCAAGTGTAATTGGACACACAAGGAATTTGTCTTGGTGCAAATGCTCTCAGTGTACATAAAAGAAAATATACCTTTTTCAGAAGTCAAGATTCATCAGATACAACACTTAATGATAGTCATAGGATACAATAGGCAATCAAATCAAACTGGGAAACAGCCAATATTAGATTACATGACTAGAGATTTACCAGGTAATTAAAGAACTAAGAACAAAGACTTTTGTGTGTATTATAAGGATTATATTTTGTATTTTGTAGAATTTTCCTCCCATCTCTTTTATGACGTGCTGGGAATTTCTTATCCAGAACTTTAACTTTGATCAGAAATAAAGTCTGTTTTTCTTTGATTCGCAAGCCTCCGATTAAGTTTTTGTTTTGGTTCATTTTTGGCTTCAGCGTACTGCCAGACCAGATACTCCCAACCCTTGTAAATTCCAACAGTCATTAAACGAGGCAGCCGGGTCAACGAGGACCTATTTCTTGCTCCTCCACCAAGCCTTGTTACGTTATTGTCCAAATCAACACAACGCTTTTTTCCTTTGTGGTTCGTTCGGGGAGGGATTGGGGACGCACCAACCCAGAACACAAAGGGGCTGCCCAGGGTTGCTGCCTTTCTTCAGGAGACTCAACAAACCGTGGTTTGTTTGTGAGGCTAGAACCAGGAACCAGGAACTTTGGGCATGTTGGATTACAAAGATGTCACACTTGGTGTGTTGCTGGTTTTTTTTTTTTTTCCTTTTTTCTTTTTTTTGGCCAGGGTGAAAAAGTCATGTGCCACGAAAAATTAATAGCCTGGGATGTGACAAGGCACAATTATCCATCAAGCAGTTGTGATTTGTGACTGTTTTATTAATGGATTAATTGCTTTAATCAGCCTCTCCAGGGACCGGCCAGCCTTCTGCGAGAGCAGGAAACCAGGAAAAGGATGCCGCGTGTCTCCATCATCATCCATCTTTTTTGAAATGCCTGGGGCACCTTCCTCTCCTTCCACGCCTGTTTTGTTCCACCCTTTCGGTGAAACAGCAGCTCCCAATTTGCACTTGTTAAACCTAGGAGGAGGGGAAGGTGGAGGAGGAAGGGGTGACCTCATGGCTGGGCAGGTTCAGTCGGGGGAGCCTGAGATGGGAAGGATTCCTTTGAGCAAACCGTAGTTAAGCAGGAATGGGATGATGAGGAACAGCAGGTACATGACACGTTTCCTTCCTTCCTTCTCCCTCCTCTTTCCTTCTTTCCCACTCCTCCCCTTCCCTTCCTTCCTTTCTCCCTTCCTTTCTTCCTCCCTCCTCCCTCCTTTTCATCCTCACCCTCCCTTCCTTCTTTCCATCCTTATCCTATTCATTCTTTCCTTTCCCCCCCTTTCCTTTTCTTCCTTCCTCATCTTCCTTCCTTCCATCCATCCTTACCCTATTTGTTCTTTCCTTCCTTCCTCATCTTCCTTCTTTCCTTCATCCCTTCCTTCCTTCTTTTCATCCTCACCATCTCTTTATTCTTTCCATCCTTATCCTTATTCTTTTCTCCCCCCCTTCCTTTCCTTCCTTCCGCATCTTCCTCTCTTCCTTCCTTCCATACATCCTTAACCTATTTGTTCTTTCTTTCTTTCTTTCTTCCTTTCTTTTCTTTCTCATCTTCTTCCCTTCCTACCTTCCTTCCTTCCATCTTTATCCTATTCCTTCTTTCCTTCTTCATCCACTTTCTCTCTTCCTTCTGTTCTCATCCTATTCCTTCTTTCTTTCCTTCCTTCCTCAATCACCCTAAAGCAACTTCTTTAGCTGAACATTTCCCTGTACAGCGCTGAACCCTCTCTCTTACCCAGCCATGGATACTATAGAACCCATAATGCATGGCTCCTGGCTAGGCTGAATTCCATATATCAAACCATCCTCTCTTTTAAAAGCCAAAGACCTGAAATGAAATGCCAGCATCTCCAGTCACATTCCCCCCCACCCCCCCCCTTTGAAACCTGGTCTGTTCCCAATCCACTCAAGGCTCACGTCCTCCCTGTAAAATTTCAATCACCTGCATCCATTTCAAGCTCTCCAGACTGCCCTGGAGCCAAAAAAGCTACGAGAATAATTTTTAACCTCTGCACAGCCTCCTAAATTAGAAAATAATTAATTTCATTAATTTGAGCCACACCATCCACACTGTTTCAAAGGGGAGCTTCAAGCAATTTTCGCTCCTGCTGTTTATAAGAGGCCAAAATAAGCATTGCAGCCAATCTTTTCCCAAGATGGGATGCCGTGGTGCTAAAATTCCCTCCAGCCAAGGCATTCTTCAACAATCCTGGCTAAGAATAAAAAAAACAGATCTGCCAACATCTAGAAACAAGTAAAGTAATAACTAGCAGTCGGCACAGGTTTGTTAAGAACAGATCATGCCAAACCAATCTTATTTCATTCTTCAACACAGTGACGGAATTAGTAGGCCAGCAAAATACTGTGGACATAATATATTTAGATTTCAGCAAGGCATTCGACAAAGTAGACCACAACCTACTTCTTAGTAAGCTAGAAAAAAAGTGGAATAGATAGCACTGCCACAAGATGGACTCGCAACTGGCTGACAAACCTTACTCAATGAGTAGTCCTTAAGAGGTCTAAGTCTACATGGAGGGACGTAAGCATTGGGGTGCCACAAGGTTCCGTCTTAGGCCCAGGACTCTTCAATATCTTCATTGACTTAGATGGGGGAATAGAAGGGGAACCTACCAAATTTGCAGAGGATACTAAGCTGGCAGGAATAGCCAACACCCAAGAAGACGGGCTGAAGATCCAGAGGGATCTCGACAGACTGGAACCCTGGGCCACATCTCACAAAATGAAATGCAATGTGGAGGAAAGTCAAGTCTTATACACTAAGGCAAGGAAAACCCAAAGGACCCATATAGACTGGGGTGAAACCAGGCTCAATAGCAGGAACTGGGAAAGGGATCTCGGAGTCTTAGTGGGCAACCAGCTAAATAGGAGCCAGCCGTGTGTGTAGCAGCAGCAGCCAAAACAGCCAACCCAACCCTAAGTTGCATTCACAGAGGGATACAATCGAGGTCAAGTGTCCAACCGCTTTAAGACTTGTGGACTTCAACTCCCAGAATTCCTCAGCCAGCAAATCTGGCTGGAGAAAGCTGGCTGAGAAAGACACAAGTGGTGACTTACATGTTGGTTCAATTACAACGGAGTGTAAACCTGAATGCTCACTAAACATAATGGTCATAAATCAAAGACTCTCTGTAGAGATCAGAGGCTGAAAATTCAAGCTCACGGGTTCGAATCTGAGGCCATCTTCATTTCTTTTTTCCCCACAACTCTCCTCCTCTTCTTATTGAACAGGTGGACAACACGGGCTTTGATTCGCACATTTTGGTTCACTTACAGCTCCGTGTAAACCTGAATGTTGACCCCTCCCTCCTTGTTTTGACACCTTCCTCGGTGGCTTACGCACTGATTCACCTTGACACCCCCTGTCCTCGCTTACACACTGGTTCATTTACAACTGAGCGTAAACCTGAATGCTTGCTCCAACGTAACAGTTGTAACTCAAGGACACCCTGTAGAGATCGGAGACTGAAAAATTCATGCTCACGGGCTCAAATCCAGCCCATTCTTTGCTTCTCTTATCCACGGTTCTCCTTAGACGGATGGGCAAAGCGGGCTCCGATGTACACATTTGGTTCACTTACAACTGAGCATAAATCTGACCTTTGATGCCCACACACCCCCAATCCTCATTTTTCACCCCCACTTGGTGCAGTGAAGAGAAGGACCAGGGGAGACAGGATAGCAATCCTATTTGAGGGGCTCCCCCAGAGAGAGGAGGAGGCGGTCAAGCCATTTTCTAAAGTTCCCAAAGGCCAGACAAGGAATAGTGGATGGAAACTGACCAAGGAGAGATTCAACCTGGGAATCAGGAGAAACTTTCTGACAGGGAGAACAATCAACCCATGGAACAGAAGTTGGGGGAGCTTCATCCCTGGAGGCTTTCAAGAAGAGACTGGACTGCTATCGGTCAGAAATGGTGTAGGGTCTCCCGCTTGGGTGTGGGGGGGTTGGGCTAGATGACCTACAAGGTCCCTTCCAACTCTGATTATCTGTTATCTGTTATCTGCTCTTCTTTGAGGAACTCCAGGAAACGACCCACCCCTCGGTGCAATTCCGGGAAATTGTGGGGTGGATTTTGCCTGGCAAAGGACCAAGTAGATGATTTAACAGCTTCCTCGTGAGTAAGCTGGCCAACTCAGAATCCAAAGTAGCTCAGCCCATGATTGATTGTAAGTTCAATTGACAGGTTAGGTGGAGAATTAAGTAACAGGCAAACCAGGCCCTAAGTCTAAACTCTTTCACCACTGAGCAATAATAGGGATTGACTTGTGTGACTTTTCCTGGATGATGCCATAAATAGGTTGGGATTGCAAAAAAAAACAACAACCCAGGCAAATTTTTTTAAAGAAAAGTAATCTATTACTCAGACCAATTTTGTTTTCCTCTCCCACCTGCTCAGTGAGTGACTCTCCCTTGGTGAGAAAGAGTTTTAGAGTATAAATAGCCGTGCAAAACTTGAGGTTTGCATTCGATTCTTGGGTTTCCTCCTTCAGCGAGCTTGGTCCTCTCTCGAGTGGGTAAGTAGAGGCTGCGGACGGATGGATTTCATGGCGTTTTTTTCCTCCATTGGAAAAGGAGAAAGGAGATTTTGGAGGGCAGGTTATCAGCTTGTTAAAGGGGGGAAAGGAAAAGGAGAGAGACAGAGAGGGAGACAGAGAGAGAGAGACACATACAAACAGAGACAGAGAGAGACAGAGAGAGAGAGAGACAGAGAGAAAGAAAGAGAAAGAGAGGCAGAGAGACACAGAGAGAGACAGACAGAGAAAGAGACACACACACCCTACACAGAGAGAGAGAGAGAGAAAGAGAGACAGAGAGAAAGAAAAAGAGACAGAAAGAGACAGACAGAGACAGAGAGAGAAAGAGAGAGAGAGAAGGCATCAACAGAGGGATAGAATCAAGATGACACAAAGTGTTAATACCAATTTATAAGGCCTTGGTAAGACCAGACTTGGAATATCACATCCAGTTTTGGTTGCCACGATACAAAAAAGATGTCAAGACTCTGGAAAGAGTGCAGAGAAGAGCAACAATTATGGAAGCTAAAACATATGGTTTGTGGGAATTGGGGATGTCCAGTTTAATGGAAATAAGTTCTAGGGGTGACATGATAGCATCTTCCAATATTTGAGGGGCTGCCCCAAAGAAGAGGGGGTCCACCTATTCTCCAAAGCACCTGAAGGCAGGATGAGAAGCAACGGATGGAAACTATCCAAGCAGAGATCCAACTTAGAAATACAGAAACGTTAGAACAGATAGTTAGAACAATTAACCAGGGGAACTGCTTGCCACCCAAAGTTGTGGGGGCTCCATCACTGGAGGGTTTCAAGAAGAGACTGGACAGCCATTTGTCCAGAGTGGTATAGGGTCTCCTGCTTGAGCAGGGGGGTTGGACTAGAAGACCTCCAAGGTCCCTTCTGACTCTCCTGTTATCCAGTTAAGGTAGAAATACACAAAGTGGAAAGCAGGTGGAAATTCAGGCTGGGTTTGGACAGTGTTTAGCTGAAATGGAAATGGACAGATTGTTAACTGGACAATTTTCAGCCCAGGAATTAATAATCCATGTGGCTCATCTGAATGCAACTGGTGCTTGAAGACTGCATGCATTCTGCATTATTTATTAAAAATTGGCATGCATTTTGCCTCACCTGTTAATAATAACTAGGTGAATATTAAAGCTGCTAAGGGAAATTGCCCTCTTTCCCCAGACAGCTTTATAATTAAGGAAGTTTTGATTTCTGTTTCCCTGTTACATTTATTCATAATGTAGATATTTATGTTTGTGTATATTATATATTATGGCCAATAAGGGTTTGTGAATATGTATGGGTGTTATCAACATATAGATATACAAATATATATTTTTTAAAAAATTGATAGGCCAACTGTGAGAAACATTGGGATGAAATGAACGTGAAGTATTTAAATTTAAATTTTAAACATTTGGCAAATGTTTCGCTCTCAAAAGCCCCAAGGGGAATTTAGCAAATTTTTAAAGGCTGATTTTACAGGTCAATGTTAACTTCTGCCCAAAATAATATGGAGGTTAGTGTTTCTTGATAGCTTGAGAGTGTCAGGGTTCCAGGCAATTGCACTAATTAAATCATGAGCCTTGAGCCAAGCTTAAAAAAAATTCAAAAAATATATTAGGAGCAACATACGGACATTGACCTGTATGAAGCCAACTCTGGCATAGGTGATTAACAGTCACTTGTGACCCTGTTTTCCTCCTCCCCCATGGGTGTGTCATAAATCAGATTTTCCAATGAAGCACATGGGCTGGGTGTCATCAATCACGTTCTCCAGTTCAGGATTTTCCTGGGCAGAAGATCTGATAGCCTAGCTACAATCTTTGTAAGATAAGGGCAGAATGTACTTCTGGTTTTAAACTGCTGTACTGCTCCTTCAGATTTCCTCCCCCCACCCTTGTTTATGGCAACTGGAAAACAGCCATAGGGATGTTTTATGAGTTGGCATTCGGCTCCCCTCACTTCTTGAGGGGAAGAGAGATTATTTCTATGGGGTACATCTAACCATGATTATTGAATTGAAGGAAGGGGTGGACTGGGGCTTGGGGTCTCTGAGGACTGTTGGAAATTGTGTGTAAGAATTTGAGAATAATGAAAAGCTGACTTTGGTTTTCTTTTTAAAAAAATCTCCTTCTCCAGTTTATCCAATCCACCAAGATGTCTTACCAACAGCAACAGTGTAAGCAGCCCTGCCAGCCTCCTCCTCAGTGTCAGAAGACCTGCCATATACCGGTCTGCCCACCACAAGTGTGTATACCCAAACCTTGCCCCCCTCAAGATTGTCTTCCTGACCCTTGCCCCCCCCAAGTGTGCATTCCCAGACCCTGCTCTCCTAAAGAATGTATTCCCAAACCCTGCCCTCCTCAAGAATGTCTTCCCAGACCTTGCTCTCCTCAAGAATGTCTTCCCAAACCTTGCCCCCAACAAGTGTGCCTCCCCGAACCCTGTCCCCAAGACCAGAAAAGCTGCCGGCCCTCTCAATGTCCGAAACGATGCTGAGATGCCTTCAACTGGAGGATTGGAGACAGAAGGAAGAAGCAGTTGGGGGGCTTTGTAGATCTTTATGCTTGGATGGACTTCTTTCTAACCATCTTGGTTAACTCAACACTGGATGTGTCTGCTTGGAAACCCGTGACTCTGTCTGTTCCTCGGGCCATCTGATCCTGCCCGCTTGTGGCCAAAATCCACAAATGTTTTGGGTCACTGTTTGGGACTGATGGCCAACCTGGTTGATGATGAAAGCTTGAATGTTCTCTCCTGATATCTCCGAGAACTCAAGATGGCAAATCTGGATGGGCGAGCAGGAAGTTCTGGAGAACTTCTGGCTGAGATTGTTTCCCAACGTACATTCCAGGACCAGGCATCCGAGGTGTTGCACCCAATGTTTTGCTAAATTGTATTCCTTCATGTTCTTGCTCTATCTGTTCCTTTTCGGTGGCTGAGAGCTATAATTAAAGCATGCATGACCTATATGAAATCTGCCTTTGAATTTCTGGATTACTTCTTGCTAAGTATCAATTGTATGTAGGTCCAGAAATGGTCATTTGCCCTGTGACCTTTAGACTGGGTGCCCAAAGCAGTCTACCTTGGATGAGCAAGTGCTGGAGAGAAATTAAGTATGGAGTCTCAGACTTTCCAAAGGCCCATTGAGAATCAGAAAGGATGGTGGGAGGGGGGGGACAGAAATATCTCAGGGGTGGGGAAGAAATTGGAGGAAACCATGGTAGAAATCTAAATGGGGGCATAAAATGGGATCCTAGTTTTTCCACTTGGTCTCCAAGATACGACTGCGAGTGAAAAGTAATTCTGTTTTCACCAATGTATTCCTTCCTTGGAGTTCACTAGCTTGAGAAATTGACCAGAAATTGACTACAAATTGAGTAGAAATTTGATCAGAAATGGCCATTTGCCCTGTGACCCTTAGACTGGATTCCCCAAAAGTTTTTCTGAGAGTTAGACATGTCACTGTCCTCTCTGGATGGATATTGTCATCTCAAGTCACAAGTCGGATGATTACTTCTTCCCAAATCTGGGTTTGTGGGCATCTGTGTGTTGGGTCTATCCAGGAAGGAAAGGAACTTAAAAAAAAAAAATGGGTGTCAGATGCCAAGTTGCAACCCAGGATGTTCTGTGTTCATTTTCTGAACAACACACTCCCTGTGGTGGTAGTTTCTGTGAAATCACAACTGCCACAAAAGGCACTGGGGACATTCTTTTCCAGTATGACAAGCTTGTCGAGGCTAATTGGGCTCAGATCATTGTGATCTGAGATAACACACACATTCCTTATACTGCCTTGTACAGGGATGTCAACATCAGTATGCGAACCATGTAAGCGTTGGCAAGGCCAGGGCATGACCTTAAAAAGAAACCAAGTATCTAGTCCTTGTCATGTCTCCTATCTTAGGTGGGTGTCATCTTCGTTCAGCATTGCTCATAGCCATATTTCTCTGACATTACCTATAACGTGCTTCTCCCTGGAGTATTTAACCAGAATCTAGAGAGTTATCTGGGAGAAATCTGAGTTTTCATTGGCATAAACCAAGAATCAAACAAGCCAGCAATCAAACAAACCAACAACCAAACAAACCAGCAATCAAACCAACCAACAAACCAACCAGCAATCAAACAAACCAACAATCAAACAAACCAACAAACTAACCAGCAA